>VDFB02105785.1:393505762-393635751 GCA_007258455.2 Sequoia sempervirens | reverse complement strand
ACAATTATTGAGAGCATCAATGTAAATATTGATGAGAATATAAGTATCTCAAAGATGATCAGAAAAAATTTGAAGAAGAATTAATTTTGAAGATGCAACAAATGAAGAAGAAGAACAAGAAGAGGAGAATAAAAGAGCACCTGCAAAATATGTGCCAAAAGATCACCTTGCAGATTAGATTATTGTTCAACAAGAAAACTAAGAGGGGGGGTGAATCAGTTGTAGAAAATTTAACCGTTAAAACATTCATTGGAACTTAGATCAATCACAAAACCTTAACTTTTCTAAAATGATTAAACATTAAGTGCAAGTGCAAAAATTGAAAAACCATCACACAAACACAGTAATACCAAATTTATGTGGAAAACAAAATAAGGGAAAAACGATGGTGAGGATTAGCTCACAATATAAATAATATCAAAACTAATTACAAAGGCTCACTTCCAGAGAAAAACTCACTACCAAAATAGGACTAACTGTCTGGATCAAGACTCACCACCTGAAGGGATTATTGCTATAGAGATACAAAGAATATAGAAGAGATATGTTACAAAGAGAAGAAAATATCAATGCAACATATATTTACACCATAATTCACTTAACCACTTGCAGACATGCATGAATGATAGACACCTTCAGATCACTACATCTGAAAACTCAACATTTAGAATTCACACAATTTTCCACACTCATATCACATACATGCACTGATTCACATCTACTGCACATCTATCTACTCTATTTCTTTGCACTTACCTCTCTTTTTTCCACTACTAACTAATCTTGTATTTATACCATCTTCAACTTTGAAACATATAAAAAGTCAGCCATCCACCATTAAATTCAAATTAGGTCAGCACCAAAACATCCTAGGGTGGAATTAGAATGAGGGAAACCCAAACATATGCTTGATGAGGACCCAAATAGGTCCCAACATGATTTGTCATCTTTGAAGGTAGTGTTCAACACAAGGTCAACCAAAAAATGTAAAAAACATAGAACAATTAAGCACATGCAATCCTTAGCATGATCTAGTCCTTCCAGACACTAGAATTATCTTCAATATAATCATAACAACTTAAGTCTAGAACCACAAGTCATAAGACTCAACCAAAAAGAAATCTGGACCAACAAAATTTCTCCTGGACCTTAGCCAGATACATATAAAGCCATAGTTCACAATTGGTGAACATAACTCACATTGTACAATGAATCAAAAGACAAAAATTTGGATATAGAAGCTTCCAACAACCATGTTCAACATATTTGAACCACACAAACATAGGAGCAAATTCTAGAGAAAAACTCAGAGCAACCACTAAACACCTGCAACCATTCTTCATTACAATTTTCTCATTATCCTCAACATATATAGCCAATAACCTTCATCCATGACATCAATGACAACAACAACCTGTTAATAACTTAGTTAACCAGTTGACATCAATGAAAACACCTTCATTATTGCAACAATCTCCCCCTTGATCATTGATGGTAACACATGATGTGAAAAAACATCAAAGAAAACACACTAGCTCTGAACACACTTTTCATGAATTTGCTTTATGTTTCTCCCCCTTAGTAGATAATATTTTTCACATGATACTCTTCTCCCCCTTTGACATAAATGGCAAAGGAAAAAGATATTTTCATCGATTTCCCTTTTGACATAACTAGTACTTAATACTCTCAAACATAGAAGATACTACCTACTCCCTTTGACAGGTAGCCTCCAAACATCAGTCTAGAAGAAGGATAGATCTATAGACCCACTAGATTGATGCATATCCATATGCATCTAGTTTAAGAAAGGAGGGGCAATGACCCTTAACTTCTCTTGGAGATACTCAAAAGTATCTTTAGGAAGAGCCTTCGTAAATATATCAGCAAGTTGATCCTCTGTAGGTACTTACTCAAGCTTTACTTCATTCTCCACAACCTTCTCTCTCAAGAAGTGATACTTGATAGATGTATGCTTTGTCCTCAGGTGCATCACTAGATTCTCTAAAATGCTAATTGCACTTTTAATGTCACAGAAGATGGAAATAGGATAATCATACACTACTTTGATATATTTCAATGTTTGTTTCATCCATAAAACTTGTGTACAACAATATGCAATGTAACAATACACTTAGCTTTAGTAGTAGATAAGGAAACTAAATATTTCTTTTTACTCAACCATGCCACCAATCTGAAACCAAGAAAGAATACACCACCACTTGTACTTTTTTTGTCATCTACACATCCAACCCAATTTTCATCTAAATAAGCACTTAGTGTGAATTAAGTATCCCTAGGATACGATAAGCCATAATCTGGAGTGCCATTCAAATATTTGAATATTCTTTTAATAGCAACAAAATTTTTTTCCTTAGGATCTTCTTGAAATCTAGGCACAAGACAAACAACTTTGCATAATATTTGGTCTAGTAACAGTCAAATACAACAATCCACCAATCATAGATCTATATTTTCTCTTATCATCCTTAGGTGAATCATCATGTTTACTTAATTTGTGACCAATCACCATAGGAGTGCACACTATTTTGGTACCATCCATCCCAAACTTATTCAAAATATCTTTCACATACTTAGACTATGAAATAAAAATCCCTTTCTTTGTTTGATTAACTTGTAGCTTGAGAAAGAAATTCATCTCTCGAAACATAGAAATCTCAAATTCCTTTTACATTTCTTCCACAAACATCTTAAACATAATTTCATTTCCTCCAAAAATAATGCCATCAACATATACAACCATGATTAAGATTTTTTCATTTTCAATTTTAAAATACAAATTACTATCTATTGTACCTTTGTTGAAACCTTGTTGAATCAAGTACCTGTCTAACATTGCATACCAAGCTCTAGGAACTTGATTCAAACCATATAAAGATTTCTTCAATTTGTAAACCATATCTAGTTGATCTGACAACTGAAATCCTCTCGGTTGTTCCATTTAGACATTTTCTTCTAGCTCACCGTTCAAAAATGTAGACTTAACATCCATCTAATAAACCTTGAAATATTTATGAGTAGAAAATGTTGAGAACATCCTGATAGCTTCAATTCTTTCCACCAGAGCAAAAGAATCCTAAAAATCTATTCCTTCTACTTGTGAGTAGCCTTTACACACAAGCCTTGCTTTATTTCTAACCAGTTCTCCATTCTCATTCAACTTATTTTTGAATACCCACTTTGATCCAATAATGTTTTTATCTGTAAGTCTAGGGAACAATTCCCAAGTTTGATTCTTCTCAATCTACATAAGTTCTTCTTTCGTAGCTCCCATCCAATGCTCATATTTGCATTCTTCACTTATAGTCTTTAGTTCAATCTCAAAAAGTAAACACAGGTTTATCTCACCAGTAGTAGCTTTGCTTCTTGTCATTACTCCTTTTGTCTTGTCTCCAATGATTTGAATTTCTGAATGGTTTTTCTATACATATTTAGGTGAACTAGGGGACACCACTGGAGCTCCTTCTTCTTATTCTTCTTCTTCATTATATTCTCTTTCTCATCCTTCTCTTCTTCTCCCACAACTTCTTCAATCCTTACACAATTAGGTTCATCAAATTCATATCCATCAACATCAATTGAATTCTTCATTTCTTCATCAACCTTGAAATTTGTGATTTCTAAAATATTTTATTAGTATAATATCCAAGAAAATACCTTCATCACTTCTAGCATTAAACTTCCCTAAATTTTCTTCATCCCATCTGATATAACATTTTCTTCCAAATACCTTGAAATACTTAATAGTAGGAATTCTTCCACACCATAGCTCATAGGGGATATTTGTACTATTTGCTCTGTTGGATGTTGTGGTTGTGTTCTGATATGTGGTTGTCATTGATGTCAACAATATTATCATAAATTCATTTGAAGTTGTATAAGTCAAGGATATTGAGAAAACTGTAATAAATGAGTTGCAGGTTGTCAGTGGTGAAGTGAAGTTTAGTGTAGCTGACATACTAGTCATTATTTTTCATCTTGTTGATTAGAGGTTGTGGAATAAAGGGTTTTATTTTGAGTCTATCTAGTTTATCCACGTTGAGTTTCAGAGATCTGCATGGAGATTTGATCGAGTTATGAAGATTTCATTCTGACAGTCTTTTTGTTTCTTTAGTTGGTGTTCTTGATTGAAGATGATGCTATTTCAGTTAGTTCAGTTTTTGTGGATGCTTCTCTTGTGATTCATGTTGCTTGTGGATGTTTCTAGATCATGCTCTATCTTTGTTACATGTCCACATTGATTATCGTGCTCATGGTTGGTGATTTTCTCTTGCGTGTTCATGTTTTTCTTGTTCTCGGCCGACATAGAGTTTGCAGTGTGTTGTGGATCTTCGAGGAGAAATAAATTGAAGTGTTTTCATGTTGTAGATGTTGGTTTGGGTCCTCACTAAGTTGTGGCTGACATTGGTTGATTCACATTGATAATCTTTAATGTTTTGGGTTGACAGTTTATATTCATTTTATTATTTCTTTGTGGCTGACTTGTAGCAATGAAATTTCTTGTTGCGAATATATAAGAGTGATTGTTTATTTGAATTTAAGTGTGGAAAAAGGATGTTGAATGTGTGTGTGTGTGTGTGAATAATGTTCTAAATCATCCGAAGGAAAACCAGAGTGTGAAGAAGAGTGAAGAAGAGTGGAGAAGTGTTCATGTGCTTAATTGGAATTGTAATCAAGCATTAGCAAATGCACTATTTTCTTAGTTCAAAATCTGGATGGTTGTAATCCAAATCTCTTTGTAAGATAGTGTGTCTTCCTTTGTAATTGAGCAGTGAGCTCTAGGAAGTGTGGCTGAATGCATGTGCATTCCGCATATTTCATTTTCATTATACTTTTAATAGGGTATAATCTTGTGGACTAACCTCCACCATGGTTTTCACATAAAAAATCTTGGTGTTATGTGTGTTTGTGATGTGTTGAGGATTTATGTTTTCATGGCTAATAATCAGATATGTGAATAAGGTTAATAAGTTGGATAAGTTTTGAATTTCTATGATAACTGATTCACCCCCCCTCTCAATTTTCTTCCATTGTATTTCCAACAATTGGTATCAGAGCAGGTTCCTTGGAAGAATTTTAACATCTTAAGGTTATCCGGGATGGCAAGTTACAAGAAGGATAGTCTGAGATTTGATGGAAAAAATTATTCTTTGTGGAAGACTCGAATGGAGTCCCATTTGAGATGCATTGGTGAACCCTACTGGAGCATTACAAGTGATATGTATGTTATTCCATCGAATAGTACATATGTTGAGTATTATATCTGAGCTAAGGAAGCTTTGTTGAAAGCTTTGACTAATTCTAAGATGAAAAATGTTATGGATCTGAAGACTACATATGAGATCTGGAAAAGGTTGGAAACCTTGTATGAAGGTGATGCTAATGTGAATATTACTAAGTTGTAGAGTTTGAAAGGGAAATATGAAAGGTTGAGAATGGGTGATGATGAGAACAATAATAATTTCATGCAAAGATTGAATGAACTTGTGTGTGGTATTAGATGTGTTGGTGGAAATATGGACAAATCTAAGATTGTTGCTAAAGTGCTTAGATTCATGCTTGATTCTTACAAAGTCAAAGCTAGTGCTATTGAAGAGCTTTAGACTATAACAAATATAGCTAGAGATATGTTGGTTGGTAAGCTGACTGCTTTTGAGTTGAGTGAATTTGGTGATTCCCTTCCTAAGGTTGTATCTACATTTAAGGCTACTACTTCTGGAAGAGATAGATAGAGATATGATCTGGGTGAAAGTTCATATAGGAAGACATTAAAGTATAAGGATGAAATCAGATAGATTGGAGAAGAAGAAAGAGAGCTAGAAGAGCTGGAAGCACTTATTGTCAAAAGAGTACCAAGAGGAAAAGGTAAGTATGAAGGAAAATTTCCTCTTAAGTGTTTTTCATGCAATAAGATAGGTCATTTTGCATCAAGGTGTTTGGAAAGAGTTGCTAAACCAAAACATAACAATCCTAGATTTCAGAAAAAGTTTTACTATGTTGCTAATGAAGGCATGACAAATGATGAATTTGATAAGGGAAATATAAGTCATGATAAATGGGTATTTATTTCTATCAAGGAAAATAGTCCTATATCTACTAAATTTTCTGGTTGTACAAATGTGGAGAAAGCCCTGACTGCTCGAGTTGAAGAAAAATATGAATGGGTAATTGATAGTGGATGTTCACATCATATGATAGGAGACAAAAGTAAGTTTGTAAGATTGGAAAATTTTGATGGTGGTGTTGTGAGATTTGGTGATAATACATCTACAGTGATCCGTGGAAGAGGTTGCATTTCTCTTGACGGTAAGCATAATATTTTGAGTGTTGGTAAAATGGTTGATAAGGGATACAATATTCAATTCAAGGATGGAAAGTGCAGAATATTGAGTTCCAGAAATGAAATTTCATTAGGTACAAAAAAAAAGGTAATATATGTCACTTGAGTGTTGCTAGTATTTTTTTTTTGATTGCTCAAGTTGATGAAAGTTGGTTATGGTATAGGAGGTTGTGTCATGTTAACTTTGATAATATTGTCAAGATAAGTTCCACTAAGGCTGTGAGAGATCTACCTAAGTTGGTGAAAACTACTATTGCAATATGCAAGGAATGTCAATTGGGAAAGCAAACTAGGATTTCATTTTGGAGTAAAAATCATTGTTCAAATAAATGATTAGAGCTTGTGCATATTAATCTGTGTGGTCCCTCTAAGGTCAGAAGTTTACAAGGTTATAGGTATTTCATGCTACTCATTGATGATTATTCTAGAATGGTATGGGTTACTTTCTTAAGGGAGAAATTTGAAGCACTAGAAAATTTCAAGATCTTTAAAGCTATGGTTGAGATAGAGACATGTTTGAAGATTAAATATCTGAGATCAAATAGAGGTGGTGAATTCACTTCTGGTGAATTTAATTCTTTTTCTGAAGAACATGGATTAAAGAGACAATTATCTACACTGCAGACCCCTCAGCAAAATGGAGTTGTGGAAAGGAAGAACAAAACAGTTGAAGACATTGCTAGAACTATGATTCTAGAAGGAAATGTCCCTCATATCTATTGGAGAGAAGCTATGAGTACAAGTTGTGTACAAACTCAACTGGGTACAAATCAAAGGTGATAGTGGTAAGACCCATTTTGAGCTATGGACTAGTCAAAAACCTACTGTTAAATACTTCAAGATATTTGGAAGTAGATGTTATATTAATAGAGATGAAGACATATGAAAGTTTGATGCTAGGAGTGATGAAGGTATCTTTCTGGGTTATTCTACTAAAAGTAAGGCCTATCGGTGTTACAATAAAAGATTGAAGAAAATGGTTGAAAGTGCGAATGCCAAGGTTGATGAAGACTTTGGTACACTATCTAGAACCTATGGATATGACTATGATGATCAGGATGATAGTACAAACCAAGGAAAGCAAGTTTAGACTACAAATCAAGTGCATATCAATCTGGTAAATCAAGAAAATGAAGAAGTGTATGTTGAGCAACCTGATGGATTATGGTTGACTGATAAGGAAGATATGGTGTGTTGGTTAAAGAAAGCATTGTAAGGACTCAAGCAAGCCCCTAGAGGATGGTATGCAAGATTGGATAAGTATTTGTTGAAGCTTGGATTTAACAAAGGTACTGTTGAGAGTAATCTACATTTCAAGATTGATCATAATAAAGATTTGATTATTGAAGTCTTTGTTGATGGTATAATTTTTGGAGGAAATGATGGTTTGTGCATGAAGTTTGCTAGTGAGATGCATAATGAATTCGAGATATCTATGATTGGTGAGATGAAATTATTTTTGGGATTGCAAATTACTCAATTAGATAAAGGGATTTTTATATCTTAGTCCAAGTATGTGAAAGAATTTTTAAAGAAGTTTGGTATGGAAGATTCAAAGCCAATTGGTGCACCTATGGTGATTGGATGCAAGTTGAAAATAGAAGATGATTCTCTGAAAGAAAATCAGACAAGATGTAGATCAATGATTGGTGGATTTCTATACTTAACTCAAACTAGGCCTGATATCCTGAATGTTGTATGTATTGTTGCAAGATTTCAAGCTAATCCAAAGGAATCTCATGTGACTGTTGTGAAGAGAATTTTTAGATACATGAAGGGAATTGTTGATCTTGGCATATGGTATCCTAAAGATTATGATCTTACCTTGAGTTCCTTTACTGATGTTGACTGGAAAGGAGATGTGAATGACATAAAAAGTACTAGTGGTGGAGCATTTTTCTTTGGTAAGAAGCTAATTTCATGGTTAATCAAGAAACATAATGCAATTTCTTTGTCTACTATAGAGGCCGAATACATTGTTGTTGCTAACAATTGTACTCAAGTCCTATGGATGAAGCAGATACTAAAGGATATCAAAATTATATATGATGAGCCTATTGCTATATTCTGTGATAACTCAAGTGCTATTAAAATTTCTAAGAATCTAGTGCTACATTAAAAAACAAAGCATATATCTATCAAGTTTCACTTTTTGAGGGAGAAGGTAAGTGAAAAGGAAGTCAGACTGGAGTATATGCCTACTAAGGAGTAGATTGCAAACATCTTTACCAAGCGGTTTCCTAAGGATACTTTTGAGTATCTCAGAGGGAAGTTAGGGGTGATTACCGCTCCTAATTAGAACTAAGGATGCATTGCATTGCATCAGTTTGTGCACTTCACAATCATATCTTGCTTCAAATTGATGTTGTGGTGGCTGCTACTCAGGGATAGTAGTCAGATGTTTAGAAATTTAGATATGTGGTTCAAAGCTTAGAGATCTTTGTCATTGATGTCAAAGGGGGAGAATATTCATGTGAAAAATTGGTGATTATCTAAGGAGAAGAGCCTTGTGGTGAGAAAGAGTATGTGAAAGTGTTGAGGAGAAGATGGGTCAGAACCTAAGCAGGAGTTAGTTGTGTTGATGGTGTTTTTCACATCATTTGTTGCCATCAATTCCAAAGGGGGAGATTTTTGGATGTTGTGGTTGTGTTGTTGATATGTGGTTTTCATTGATGTCAACACTATTAGCATAAATTAATTTGAAGTTGTATATGTCGAGGATATTGAGAAAATTGTAATAAATGAGTCATAGGTTGTCAGTGGTGAAGTGAAGTTCAGTGTAGCCAACATATTGGTAGTTATTTTTGTACATTGTTGATAAGAGGTTATGGACTAAAGGGTTTGTTACTGAGTGTATCTAGCTTATCCACGTTGAGTTTTAGAGATCCACATGAAGATTTGATTGAGTTATGAAGATTTTCATTTTGACAATTTTTATGTTTCTTTAGTTGGTGTTCTTGATTGAATATGATGCTATTTTAGTTAGTTCAGTTGTTGTGGATTCTTCTCTTGTGAATCATGATGCTTGTGGATGTTTCTAGATCATGCTCTATCTTTTTTGCATGTCTGCATTGATTGTCGTGCTTGTAGTTGGTAATTTTCTCTTGCATGTTCATGTTTTTCTTGTTCTCGGCCGACATAAAGTTTGTAGCATGTTGTGGATCTTCGAGGAGAAATTAATTGAAGTGTTTTCATGTTTTAGATGTTGATTTGGGTCCTCACTAAGTTTTTTCTTACCTTGGTTGATTCACATTGATAATCTTTAATGTTTTGGGCTAACAATTTATATTCATTTTGTTTTTTCTTTGTGGCCAACTTGTAGCGATGAAATTTCTTGTTGTGGATATATAAGAGCGATTGTTTATTCAAATTTAAGTGTGGAAAAAGGATGCCAAATGTGTGTGTGCATGAATAATGTTCTAAATAATTTGAAGGTAGAGTAGAGTGTGAAGAATAGTGAAGAAGAGTGGAGAAGTGTTCATGTGCTTAATTGGAACTGTAATCAGGCATTAGCAGATGCTATTTTCTCAATTCAAAATCCAAATGGTTGTAATCTAAATCTCTTTGTAAGATAGTGTTTCTTCCTTTGTAATTGAGCAGTGAGCTCTAGGAAGTGTGCCTGAATGCATGTGAATTCCCCATATTTTATTTTCATTATACTTTTAATAGGGTATAATCTTTTGGAATGACCTCCACTATCATTTTTCCCCTAATAGGGTTTGCACACAAAAAATATTGGTGTTACATGTGTTTCTAATGTTTTGATGATTTATGTTTTCATCGTTAATAATCAGATCTAATAATAAGGTTAATAAGTTGGATAAGTTTTGAATTTTTGTGACAACTGATTCACCCCCCCCTCTCAGTTGTCAGCCCTTGTATTTCCAACATGCTCTTGCTTGAAATCGATTGAATACATAAATTTCAATGTGAATAGATTCTCTCTAGTAAACCTCTAGTAAACCAAGCTCAGTAATCATTGATCTAGCAGCTTATTGTATTCTTTTGTCCTTTATTTCAACAACTCCATTTTACTGAGGAGTTCTTAGAGAAGATAACTATTTTTTGATTCCATGAACTTAAAAAAACATATTAAAATCATGAGAGGTGAATTCACCACCTCTATCATACCTTAAGCATTTTATCCTCAAATTTACTTCATTCTCACCCATAGCTTTGAATATCTTGACTCTATCTAAATCATTAGACTTTTCTCTAAGAAATGTAACCCATGTATACCCAAAGTAATCATCAATCAAAATCATAAAGTACCTTTCATCTTGTATAATTATCACTCTTGTAGGACCATAGAGATTTGTATGAATTAAATCTATTAGTAGAGTAGTAGATTGTTCCTTTGATCAAATATGATTTCTTGCTTGCTTTCCAAACTAACAATTATTGCAAATAGCATTAACTGGCTATGTAATCCTTGGTAAATCTCTCACAGCTTGAATTTCACTAATCCTTGCTAGACTATCAAAATTCATATGAAACATTCTCTAATGCCATAACAAAATATCATTAATCTAAGTCATAAAGCATCATCCATCAACACCCTTGAGTTGATAGAAATTTCCTTCATATTTCTTTCCTACAACAATAATTGTTCTAGAGTGATTCCTAATTTCACATCTTTCATCCTTGAATACAAGATTATATCCTTTACTACACATCTTTCCAACACTCAAAATATTATTCCTTAAGCCCTTAACATATTATACATCATCAGTACTATTCTTTCCATCAAAACTTACTAAACCTATCCCACAAATCTTAGCACCAAAATCATCTCCAAACATAACTAAGCCTCCATCATATTTTTCAAGTTTAACAAACTTACTCTTATCACCAGTCATGTGATGTGAACAACCAACGTCAACAACCCAATAGTTATTTTCTTGTTTAGCATGTAGGGTAGAGATTACAATACCTTCATTTTTCTCCTTCTCCAGAGGGCATTCCTTCACCCATTTTTAAGAGTTAGCAGAAGTAGATTCTTTTATAACCAAGAACAAGCATTCATCATCATCAGGATCTCCATAATTAGATTCTTCATTACAAATATTAGCATCCTCATTCACATAATATGATATGTTGATCTTCTTTCCTTTTTTTTCTTTGTTAAATATTTGTTTATTCCTCTTAGCTCCTTTTGGACATCTCGAAGCATAATGACCTATTCCTCAACAACTAAAGCATTTAAAGGGTAACTTACCTTCATATTTTTCACATCCTTGCTTCATCCTTCTCACAAGTTTAGCTTCTACTTCAAGATTTTCTTCATTTGGATCTTTAGCTCTTGTAACCTTAAAAGCAATTTCTAATTTGGATCCATTTCTAAAATTCATCTTTCTCATCTCATAAGATGTTAGAGTTACCAATAACTGATCTTCAATGTAAGTCTTGTAATCTATATGTTATTTTATAGCACATACCTTTTATTTGTAAGCATTTGGGAGAGTTCTAAGAATCTTCTTTACAATCTTGGATTCATCTATTGTAGCATTAAGTCCTCGCATTCCACCTACTACCTCATCCAATCCCTATACATAGGATTTAATATTCTGATCTTCAGACATATGCAAGAGCTCAAACTATCTCCAAATTCTACAACTTTTCCTCTTTGACACTTTCATCTCCTTCATGTACCTTTTCTAAAGCATCCCAAACTTCTAAGCAAGAGGAGTGTAAACAACATTGTAAGCTTTCTCCACATCATATCCATAATATTCCAAATATTCTTCCATCAATATTTTCTAGATAGCATAATTAGTTTCATTGAACTTCGAATACTCATAAGTAACTTTTCCAGCCATCCTGGTCCTTCCTTAATTAGTTAAGATCTTCTTTGAGGAACCAAGATCTGATACCAATTATTGAACAAGATAATTGAGAGGGGGCGTGAATCATTTGTAGAAAATTTAACATTTAAAACATTCACAAGAACTTAGATCAATCAAAAATCCTTAACTTTGCTAAAATGATTAAATATTAAGTGCAAGTGTAGAAACTGAAAAGCATCACACAAACATAGTAACACCAGATTTACATGGAAAACTCAATAATGGAAAAACCACAGTGAGGATTATCTCACAATATAAAGAATATCAAAACTTATTATAAAGGCTCACTGCTAGAGAAAGGATCACTACCAAAACATGACTAACTGTCCAGGTTAGGACTCACTATCCAACAAGGGTTAACCACCTCACTACCATAGATATACAAAGAAGATAGAAGAGATATGTTACAAAGAGAAAAAAATCTCAATGTAATAGAGATTTCCACCATAATTCACTCAACCACTTACAGGCATGCATGAATAATAGAGTACACCTTCTGCTCACTACATTCAGAAAACCAAAATTTAAAATTCACACTGATCTGCCACACTCACATCACATACACACACTGATTCACATCTACTTCACATCTATATACTCTATTTCTTTTCACTTATCTCTTTTTTTTCACCACTAACTCATCATGTATTTATACCATCTTCAACTTTGAAAGATATCCAAAGTTGACCATCCATCATTAAATTCAAATTAGGTAAGTGCAAAAACATCCTAGGGTGGAATTAGAATGAAGGTGACCCAAACATATGCTTCATGAGGACCTAAATAGGTCCCAAAACGCTTCATCAACTTTGAAGGTAGTGTTTAACACAAGGTCAGTCAAACCAGTGTAAAATACATTGAACAATTAAGTACACACAATCCTTAGCACAATCCAATCCTTCCAAACATGAGAAGTATCCTCAATACAATCATAAAAACTTAACTCTCAAAGCACAAGTCATAAGATTCAACCAAAAAGAAATCCTTACCAACAAAATTTCTCTCGAACCTCAGCTAGATACATAGAAAACCATAGTTCACAACTGGAGAACATAATTTGCACTGTACAATGAGTTAGAAGCCAAAACTTTGGATATAGCAGCTTCCAACAACCATGATCAACATATCTAAACCATACAAACATAGGAGAAAATCCTGGAGAAAAACCCGAAGCAACCACTGAAAACTTGCAACCATTCTTCATTATAATTTTCTCAATATCCTCGACATATACAACCAATAACCTTCATTCATGACATAAATGACAACAAGAACTAATTGATAATCTTAGTTAACTAGTTGAAATAAATGATAACACCTTCATTCTTGCAACAATTATTGGTGATGAAAATGAAGGTGTTCAGACAAGGAGAAGTCTTGCAAGAAACAAGGAATAGGTAATTTTTTCTCTCTTGTCACAAATTGAACCAAAGAGCTACGTTGAGGCTACCAAAGATGAAATATAGGTAACAACCATTGAGAAAGAGCTCAAGTAGATTGAAAAGAATAAAACATGGAATTAGCCCCTAGACCCCAAAGAAAAAAATTAATTGGCACTAAATGGGTGTTTAGAAACAAGCTCAATGAAGATGGAGTAGTTGAAAGAAATAAAGAAAGGTTGGTGTGCAAAGGGTATGGACAAGTTGAAGGCATTGAATTTGAAGAAACATTTGCACCAGTAGCCATATTAGAAGAAATAAGAATGTTTCTTGCATTCTTAGTGTATAAAGGATTTAAACTATATCAGATGGACATCAGATCTACATTTATGAATGGAAACCTAGAAGAGGAAGTCTACATAGAGAAACTAGATGGTTTTCACCTTTCAGAAGATGATGATTATGTGTGTTGATTGAGAAAGACCTTGTATGGTCTAAAACAAGCACCCAAAGCATGCTAGTCAAGGCTGGACCAATATCTACAACAATAAGGGTTTAAGAAAAGGGTGTGAAGATAGCTATTTATATTTCAAATATGAAGATGAAGACATGATTATTGTTGTTGTGTATGTGGATGATATCATACTTGGTGGTAGCAATGATAAAATGTGTAAAATATTTTCTACACATATGCAAGATGAATTTGAGATGTCAATGTTAGGATAGTTGTCATTTTTCCTTGGTTTACAAATTACACAAATTGATAATGGGATATTCATATCACAAACTAAATATGCTAAGGAAATGCTCAAGAAATTTGGTATGTTTGATAGTATACCAGTGAGTACCCCCATCATAACTGGTTGTAAGCTGAGCAAATTAGATGAATCACTTATTGTAGATCAGACAATGTATAGGTCAATGATTGGAAGCTTACTGTATCTAATTGCATCAAGGCCAAATATTATGCAAGCAGTATGTATGGTAGCAAGATTTTAGGCTACACCAAAATAGTCTCATGTGAATGTAATGAAAAGAATTTTAAGATAATCAAAATCACAATTGATTATGGGATGCGGTGTCCAAAGAGAAAATATTATTCTTTGAAAATATATACTAATGCTAATTGGGTTGGATGTGTAGATGATATGAAAAGAACAATTGGAGGATCATCCTTCTTAGGAAACAAATTGGTCTCCTAGATGAGCAAAAATCAAGAATCGGTCACTTTATCCATAGTAGAAGTAGAGTATGTAATAGTAGCAACATGTTGTACTTAGGTCCTATGGATGAATCAGACACTTAAGGATATCAAGGTGGAATATAGAGAACCTATCTCTATTCATTGTGATAATTCAAGTGTAATAAACATCTCAAAGAATATGGTCGTGCACTCTATGACTAAGCACATTTCAATCAAGAATCTCTTCATCAGAGAAAAGGTTGTAGAAAAGGAAGTCAACATGGCATATGTACCCACTAAAGAGCAAGTTGCTGACATATTCACCAAGCCTCTTCCAAAGGGAAAATTTGAATACTTGAGGTATAAATTGGGAGTAATTTCTCCCATGTCATATCACTAAAGCTTAGTGATAGGTTGTGGGTCCAGGAGGAGCTTCATTGTTATTTTCTTTCATCCCTAGAATAGAGGAATGGATCAAGTCTCACTCACATGAAATTTTTATGGTTCAAAGCTCATGTAGTTTCCATTTTCCATTGATGTCAAAGGGGGAGGAAAATGGAAAATGGGAAAAATTCTCATGCTATTTAGTAAGCAAGAAAAAGATGTCTTAGGGGGATCTACTATGTTTGTGTTCTCATGGTAAAATCATGTTTATTTGGTAGCTTAGCAATGAATTTAAGTTATCAAGTGGTACAAAACATTTGGCTTTTCCAGATGGTTGACAAAGGGGGATATTGTTGGCATATTGTTGTCATTGATGTCAAAAGGGGATGTTTATGTGATATATTGCTTGGGAGATCGCTAGCTTATTGGAGAAAATAAAGAGATAGGCACAATTTTTGAATGTTGTCATGATACTACAATGGTGGATTTTGGATGATAGAGATCAAATCAGTGTGCATATCAGATATGTGCTTCTTGAGAGCTACTCAATGGTATAGCTTGTAGAGTTAGGTGATAAAGTTTGAGCTAAAATTTGTTTCATAGTTGCTCTCAGACAGGTCTAGGGTTTGCAAATAAACCCTAATGGGTATATTCATGGAATTAAATAGATTTTATATTAAATCATTGGCTTCCTATCAGTTGTTACAAGTTACTTAAGCGATAAATTAGACCCCTAGGTTTGTTGGTGCAGCCAACCCTCTTTCTTAGTGTTTACCAGCTCATCAAATAATTGATGACCATAATAATTCCTAAGTCATGATGTAAATACTTTTCCTTGATGAGATCAACAATAGTGGTTGATGCTTGAAGATCTAATGGATTTTCTGCAAGTCTGTTGTAAATATGGTGGGTTCCTATCTAAGCCCCATAGAATAGAAAGTAATGGTGGAGATTGAGCATAGGAGATTAGATGGTTCCTATAGTGTAAATGGTGGGACTAAATAAAGAGGTAGGAAACAAGAATGGTCAATGATGTGTAGGTAGGTGGCAGTAAATAATTAATTGATATGGAAATTCACATCTCTATTGTGAATTGCACAATGCTGATAAGGTGACAGATGGTGCTAGCCCGCTAGCTTGCTGAAAATTTGGTGGGTCCACATCTAGCTCCATGAGACAATAATCTTGTGACACATGTCTTGGTGGACCCATCTCTCAGAAAGATGCATATGGTGAAGATCGACAATGGTTATTAAAGTAGATCGTTAATTTAATGGTCATGTTTTAAAAGGTAGAGTGGTGGATGTGAGTCGACATATTATGGAGAAAAAAGTGGTAGATTAATGGCTTAAGTTTAAACTATGAATCCTCAATGGCTATAATAGTGTGAATGATAATTTTGACTATAAAACGACTAAAGGAGTGAATTCAATTAGCCCAACCACTCTAGTTACTAATTTTATTGGTGATAAGATGATTAGATTGTTGACACAGACAAGTACACGACAAAGAACATGAATTAAATGAATTGAAATCCTAGTTTTTTAGTGTGATAGGAATAGAAAAATCTATGGTTCTGATAAGTGAATGTGTGACTCGATGATCTAATAGCATGCAAAAGAAGATAAATATCAAACCTTAGCAGAGTATTTGTATTGTAAGTTAAATTCCAAGGCAGATGTTGAAGGTTGGTGATGAACACAAAAAGAGAAAGATCAGAAATTGGTGTGTGAGGATGCTACATAGAAGAGAGTGGTTTGTATTCTAGAGATGAGCAATCAGTCTTTTGATGTAGACAGAGAATACACTGGAGAAAAGAAGCAGGGGAAACTATAGAGTGTAGGCATGATCTCTGAAGGTGAATAGAGAATGAACTCATAGAATAGGTGCACAAGAATTGTGTAACGTATCTATGAGTCTTTTGAGATGGAAAAATAATGCACTAAAATAAAAAGGAAGAGTGGAAGGGTAGTGTTGATGAATGGAACCCAAAAAAAATGTTGGAATTCTTAATCAAGGTTCATCCTCAAGTACAAAATGAAGGAGGTGTAGGGCATAGAACTAGGTTGCAGAAACTGTAACAAGGTGTTGATTAGTTGCAAGTTGAGTTAAAACATTCAACTGTGTTCTATTGAAAAAATTCACTATCTATTATTTTCAATATGATTGGGGGGTGCCATCAGACATCTAGGTAGTTGCTCAAAGTATTGAGTAGATGCTCCTAAAATAGGGGATTGTTGTCTCCTTAGGGTCGATTCCCTTAAAAATTATAATATAATCATTAATAGGGTTAATGGTTCCATTATGATCATGGCGAGAAGAGTGAGTTTCACAAGGAAGGTCTAAGCTCATGTGGCTAGTGAAGTCATTTTTTTATTAACTTAGATCTTGAACTTAATAGAATATTTGAGGAGATTACATTTATTTTGAAAAATATCTGAATATAACATGGAACATCCTATTTTGATGTGGGTAAAATCATTTTGGTCACTTGAATATTCACTATGATTATGAAGGATCTCATTTTAACTACCACGGTTACCTTGATTATTATTAAGATTGTGGCAAGTATTTCCTATGTGGAATCTATATTTTTAAAATATATTTTCTTTCTCAAATTTGATGTTGGTGTTAGTTATAGGTTTTCTATTAGAGTTGATAGTGAACCATCACAACCCCAAAAATTCCTACAACCAAAATTCCTATGACATCTAAGAGATCAAAGCAACTAATTTTCTATGTAATCAAGAGAGAAAGGATTGAATCAATGAAAACATATGATATGCCTTCTATGTTAATTGAATAAATGTGAATTGATTATTACAATGAATGTGCATGCTTATAAAAGAAAAATAAATCAAACCCTAAATAAGGATTACATAAGATTTTGGCAAGTTTCTTAATCTCATGAAATGAGATAGCTAGACCAATAATTAGCCCAATCTAATAATTAAAAACACTCCTAATTTTAGCTTAAGTGAATAAAGTAATAAGGGACTTAATTATTAATTAATGATTAATTAATTATCAAGTGATTATCCTAATTACTACAACACCCCTTAAGATTAACTTAGGGAGAATCCAAAAACCTTGATGTAGAATGTAATGATTGATGCATGATGGGTCTCAGATACAAGTCTTGATGAGGTACCCATGTACAAAATAAATGAATCTCTCATAACTAGAGAAAAGGAGAAAAAAACATGATAAAAACTCCTCTCCAAATGAGAGAAAAATAAATTAATACACTAGTGAAAGAAGGATAGAGGATGACTCAATGTTACCCCCAAGGACTGTTTCTATCACGAAAGTATAATATATATCCCTTTGATATGAGAGAGACAAAGAGGATATGAATACCCCCCCCCCCACCTTAAAGAAATAGCTCATGTGCCAATGAATAAATCCTAAAGATAGAATATGATCCACTTCCTACACACAACATTTCTCCTCTTAGGAAGAAAAAAATCTGCTAGTGATTAGAGAAGCCAATCCAAAAATTATGGGTGATGTCAAAATCCAAATCCAAATGAAGTGTGCCTCTAAATAGTTCTCACGTATCCACATGTTAGAAAATGATGATGTCGATCTAGAATCCTATGAATACTAATGTAGAACAAGCTACAAAGGTGATGAAGATGGTGGTTCAACAATGATGATGTGGTTGTTAACAAAGAGGAGATGAATGTCCTCAAATTAATCCTCCAAATTTGCAATTTAGGACTCTACAAACAAGGATGATATTCCTGAAAGATATGAATCCAAAGTAGTTATGTTTGAAAGAGTATGGATGTCCAACTACATTAAATCAATAGGGGCCAAGGATATGGCAATGTCAAAAAAACCAAGAACAACAAAATATGATGCAGCCTCAATCTTAAGAGTGGGAACATGAAGAAAAGTCTCTGAACCATCAAAAAATGTAAGACCTATAATATACTCAAGCTCCTCTACAATATCATCATAAAAGGATGTGTAATCTACATCTGTAAATGAATAAGACAATGTAGCAAGATCCTCTGGGTATGGAGAGAAATGAGGGTCTCCACAATTCTCCCAAAGTCAAGTCCAAAGTGTGTGGGGATATTCAATGTCTGATACAACATGCATAGTGTTAAGATAAACATTGGAACATATAAATCCTATAATATGATCACCAAAAATAGCTCATGCTAATAAACACCCTAGTGTGTCTAATGTAGGTATGAGGCCATATAGATAAGGAAAAATATCAAGCCACTTGAAATGTGTGAGGATACCATTTCACCAAGACTCATAATTATCCTTTTCTAAGTTGACCACAAAAGGATGAACAAAAATCCCATGATACTTTCTCAAATGATAAAATTAGAGACTAATAAGCTCAATGCATATAAAGTAGATAAAAAGATGTCATCCAACATGAATAGACCCTTTACAAATGCCAATACATCCAAGTAATTGAAAGAATTGCGAAAACAAAAAAGAATTGAATAAAATGTACATAGGGAAGATTATGAAAAAAGTGCATAAATATATCTAAAGAGTTGTGAAATACATTTCCAACACCACTTGAATCATGAAAATAAGAGATATAGGTGAAAATTTATGAGCTCTGAAGTTAAAAATGAAGATCAAACTTTGAATGAGAATAATAATAACTATCAAGAAAATATGATAATAAGGCCTGCACCACTAGAATGTAGATAGAACCAACTTTCCACCGATATCTTGTTTGTTGAATTTTGACATTGTATGCCCAAGTTATGCCAAAAAGAAAAGAAGGGCTAGGAGGGGGCTTGGAGGGTTAGTTGTACGGCTGATATCACACTGATGTTAGCATGGCATTAGTGAATATCCTTTGGAATATTCCTCTCTTAAAATAAAAAGAATCAGTTGCTTCAAAATATTCCCACTAGCCAAAATTGGCTTTTTCTCGACTAAATATTCTAATGTCAAAATCTCAAGAGAATATTATTTATTTTGAAGAATATGTTCACTAGTTTGAAGTTTTGAGGTCATTGATTTTAGAAGATTCTAGGGAATCTTTGGAGATTCCCTTGGTGGATACTTGTCACTATGTTTTTGGAGCTAATTTTTTTGTTCCACGTTAGGTTTTGTAAAGGTCATCAAGGCTTTTGAAGCCACTAAGTGGCAATTGTAAGGTTGTCGATGGTGGATAAAATTTGTTAGTCACCTAAATGAAGCTTCTACCATGAGTGGATGAGCCTAGAAATGGTGGGACCCATGTGCTAAAAGCTTGCATATTGTAGGTTGGGTACTATGTACCCCTAAAACAAAAAAAAAATGATTTTTTGCTTTGTTTTTTGAGTTTTTTTGAAACCTTTTATTTTTTTATTTTTTCTTGTAACAAAAAAGAAGAAGAAAGGAATTAATCAACCTACACGCTGACTGTGGGAAAACTGAGGAAATAGGGTATTGTATGGATCCGTACGATAGTATCAAATTCCATATGGAGATCTTTGTTGCTATTTTTTTCTTTTTTTCCCTTTATAACTTCTTCAAATTAATGAAATGACAAGTAATCCTTAGGTTTTTGGCCATTATGGATGCAATAGTGATGCTTGATTTTCTGTGGGATGAGCCATTTTTTTTCTCTAAGGTTGGATCTCTCCATATTTGGACAAGAAATCACATATTTGGTGCTTTGATACCATGTTGGAGTTGATAGTGAACCCTCACAACCCCCAAAAATCCCTGCAACCAAAATGCCTATCACATCTAAGAGATCAAAGCAAATAATTTTCTATGCAACAAAGAGAGAAAATATTGAATCTACAAAAAGAATCTAATATTCCTTTTGTATTGAATGGATAAATGTGAATTTATAATTACAATGAATGTGCATGCTTATAAAAGAAAAGTGTCTTAATCTCAGGCAATGAGACCTAGTAGGAATGATAGAATATAGATGGGGAAAAATGAAGATAAAAATAAGGAAGCACATACAAGATTAAATCTAGTCTCATATCCTACCACAACCTCCAATTGAGAAAACTTAGGAATAAAAATTCAAATAGAAATTGAAACTAATTCAAACCTAAGATATGTGGGTGTGCTCTTTTTGTGATCAAGAATGTTGAATTATTCATATATATTACTTAATGTGATATAATGTACTTTCACCACTAGATTATTTTTCATGATTTGGTTGAGGATGATGGTTGATTTATTGATATGAGATGAGAGGAATGGAGGGCTGATATTTATTTCAAATGGATGGCTAGCATTACATGAGAGTATTTTTAAATTTAAATTTTACAAGGTGGAAATAAATACTAGTAGTTAGTGTATGAATAGTTGAGATTGATATTGTTAGGCGAATGGCTGAGATTAGAAGTTGATTTAAATTTGGATGCATGTAGTTGGAAATTAATGGATATGATTTAGATGATTGAAATGAAGGTTAGGATTGAAGATTTATTTGATTTAGGATATAATAATTAATTTATTTATGGGATATTGATTACTCTGACAAAATGATACAAAATCATCTATAAAATATATCTAGGAACTATCAAATCTCTCAATTTGTGCATCTACTAGGAAACCACATTGCAAAAAATTCATCAACTATATTATATATTCATACATTTTAGTTTGTTTTCTATTAGGTTAGTTATACGATTATGGGAATGGTTGGAAAATTCCTATATGAAATTATTTTTGAATAATATATCCCCAACAAACTTTTTTGATGATGTTAACTTCATATTTTAGAGGTATATTGTTGGATGATGATGGAAGGAAATTTGGATATGTGAGACACATGAGGATTTATTATCTATGATTGGAGTATAATTTTTTGTAGTAGGATAAGAATGAGGCTTTGTGTAGTGGGCTTCCAACATCTTGTAATATTGGAAGAGGTGGGGATTAGTGGGGATGGTGACTTCAATAATTTTGTGAAAGAATTTTAGGCATTACTAGAGGTGTAGGGGTTGACTTACATGGCATGGATCTATGGGCATATAAGGAGGATGTTGTATGGAAGGTCGATATAAACAACAAAAAACAAGATTAGCTATACAATTGACTTTACCTCTATTGATAAGCTTATAGGTCCTTAAAATTATAGTTTTGAATTACCATAGGCCTTAATTATTATTATTTAGGGGTTCAAGGCCTCTTTTGTGTACCAAAGAGATGTAACAATTTCAACATGAAAATATGGTGTAGTCATGGATGGATGGCTCAAAAAGAATAGTCCAAATAGTATAACACAGAGTCAACACAACCAAAATAGCATAAGAAAATATTCTACAAATATGAATCTTTATTGAATTGGTAATCTTACATGCATCATATGCCTCAAGGGAAAATAATTAGGGCTAATAGGCCTACTACAAGGGCTTTCAACATTACAACTGGCCAAAGGCCTTATTCCAATAACCCATCCTAAATTACTTGTGAACTATCTATCTAACTACTAAATACTAACTAAATGACTTCTTCTCAAAAAATTAAAAATTATATTAAATATGATTCTCCAACTCTAATAAAGGACTACATCAACCAAAAGGGTTTACAAAACCCGATAACTAATCAATGTGAAGGTTGGCCTCAAAACATAAGAAGATAATTCTTTGCAAAGTGAAATGTGTTGTGAATCTCCAACATATATCCCATTGGACTTAAAATTATTGTATGGTGTACCATTAAGCTCTACACATTTTAGAACGGGTCTGTACTAAGAAATATAGACTAGGATGGCCCCAAATTCTCTGGCTATGAATTACAATGAAATTATATGAGTGATAAATTTTTGTAGACAAACACAAATGAACTGAAATCTAGATATGTTGGAGATGACATTGTGTAGCTGCTATATCATGCTCTATGAGCTGAGAAACAACAATGTGGTGAAATGCGAAATGAGATGATGAAACTGCTACAAATTGAAATACAAGAAAATAAATTATTTCGATTGATACAGGATTGCTTTATAACTAGGGATGCTCCTGCATTAAACACCCAAGGTTAAAAAAAAAGTGAGTCACTCACTTCCAAGTTTCCAAGGGCTAGAGGAAAACCAAAGTGGTCGACCTCATCCTTAGAAATCCATGATGAATCCTCCATTGGTTTGGCATTCCATTTTACCAGATATTCTTTGTACTACTCTTTCCTAGTTCTACTTCTAGTTCTTGTATCCAAAATCTGCTCAATCTCCTTGATGCAGGAGCATCTTGGCTACATCATGTTTCCATCATGAAAATTCTTTAAAATTGATCAAATTTTGTATGTTTACCTTGTAATAAGGTTAAATGAGTCATTTTTCACATTTATGGGTCATTACAAGATCATTTGAGTCATTGTTTTGTGTCAAATTACAAAAAAAAGATGAAAAGTTGTCATTCAAAAGATGAAAAAATTGCAAAGATATAAAGTTGCATTTGGAAGATGAAAGGTCAAGTGGGCTCAAACCATTGGAAAGTAGTTAGGAACTCAAAATACAAGTTTTAATTCCTTTAAAAAGTCCTTGTATGGATTTTTTAACTTGTGAGTAATTGAAGTTTTGAGAATAGAATGATAAAAGGCATTATTTTCTATATTTTCTTAAGAAATTCATTGTGTTCAGCCATTTTATATCTCTATACAGTCTCAAATGGTTGGATAAATGTTTTTAAGTGTTGGAACACTCAATCACCTCCCACATATAACTTGTTTCATGCATTTTTATTAACATTTGAATAAGATATTGCAATTTTCATTAAACTGTCAAAATCCTCTATTAGGGTAAATAGTAAGTTGTGAATTGGTGATTCTCTCATTGTTCCTGGTGAAATCACTTAAATTTTTGGAAACTTACTCTTTGTTTCATGTTTCTCCATACTATTAATGCTTTGATCCAAGAGGCTAAGGGTTAAGGCGTGAAAAGGATTAAGTTTTGATTGTAATTTATGTGAAACAATCTAAACTGAGCAATTATGATGATTAAGGTCTAGGGTTTACAAGAATATAAGTGGGAATGGATTTCTATTGGATTTATGAGCTTGATAATATCAAATGAAATATTTTGGAAGTGTTTTTTATTTTATTTTTAGTTTTGAGGCATATAAACCAATAAGCCCTATTTGTTGCAAACCTAATTGGCCTAATTGACAATGTGAAACTGTCATGATTTGTATATGTTTTCCAAAATAACCTTTTTTGGATTTTAGTTATGTTCTAGAACCCTAAAATGGGTACTCAAAAAGCTTGTTACAATTTTAATAAGGGTTATACATTCAAAGTTCTGCTTGACAGTTGGTGAATGTATGGCTACTGGAAATAAGACAATTAATGAAGGAACTATGACCAAGTTAAGAAACCTATGTTCTTGGGACTTGTGAACAATTTAGTCTTGTTATTTTAACTCATATAAAGGTATCTCATGCATTGAATTGATTGGTTGTTCCTTAAAAGCTCAAGTTAGTGTGTGTTGTCATTATGTGCCATTGTGGAAGGTTGAGGATAGTTGGAAAGGAAATGATCATCAATTGATATTTGAGGAAGCCAAGCTAGTTTTATTCAATCTTTTTCATGATGTTAAAGGTTTTTTGAAGGCCCTTGAGCGATTTATAACTCTCATTGCATGGTTGAATATTTTAGTTAAGGGTATTATGAAGGAAAATGTGTACTTGAGATGAGTGATCAAACAAGGAATGTTTTGAGATTTGTCAAATGAGACTGAGTGAGGTTGTTTCTTCCTTTGCTTACATCACTCCTTTTGTGGTTGATGTTGTAAATTCTCCTTAAAATAATCTTCATTTCTATTTCCTCTTGACTGTCCTTCATGATACTCATATATATTTGCAATATAAAAATAGGTGATATACCCAATGTCTCTAGAAACTCCACTTCATATTCATTTTTGGATTAAAACATCCTTATAATTTTATGATGCAGATCTAGGAGGCTCAAACCCAATCAATTTGACAACCTACCTTTAAGAGGCATCTAACAAGATTAAAATAACTTATTTGAGCAACCTAAACAACTCTCAAAGAATGAAAACCAATAGAAGCATGATTTCTCACTTTCACCCCTTGAATCCTAGTAGTAGTGCAAACTCAGTTTTTGGCCATCAACTCAAATATCTTCCAAAACACCTAAAAAAAACATGATGGTTTTAGACACCCATTTTAGAGTTGTAACACATGTCAGAAAGTTAGATACAAGTCCTTTGGATCAATTCCACAAAATCACCCCTTCTATGTTGATCTAATTAGGGTGATTAGGCCTAAATTACAAAGCAACATGTATTCAAACTTGTCACAGGCCCTTGAAACCTTGGGGAAGCATTTTACATACCCTCAAACCTCAGAATCAATAAGAAATTTCTAGACTTGACTCCTCTTGCATAGCAAACCCTAAAACCCTTGATTTCATGCCAAATCAAGAGGGTTTATTCAAAATCCTACTTGCACGACCTCCCAGACCATGCCATTGACTCAAACAAGTGTATTCTAACCCCTATATGCTCAAAAGTTAAAGAAAACTCCACACTCTCACTAAATTCATCAAACCCTAGATACAAGGCTCCATTTTCATGTGTCTTCCTTACAAAAGGTCAACAAATCACCAGGTTCCCTTCCTTTATTTCTCTTCCAACACTCTAACCATGCATCCTACCTTCTACACATATTTCCTAGGGCCCAGTACACAAGTCACAGTAGGTATAGTTGGTGTAAGCGCCCTTTAAAACATAATTTTCTCACAAAACCCTCAAAATAGGGTGTATCCATCTATAACAAGGAATACAAGGATTTATAACACAAATCACTATGAAATTCCTTCAAACTTGATGCAAAACAATGTCAACATAGGCCCCCATGAGGAAAGAAATATTACATAGCATATATCAGGCTGTACAGCTTGTACATGTCTAAAAATATGAAGAAACACAAAAAATTGAAGAAAAACTCAAAATTTTCTTATTGACAATATCTTGAACTTCAAACCAACATTACAAATGGTGTCTTCATGACTTTTTAAAGGCTTCTCCCCTTCAATCACCAACCAACTACCCCCAACTGAACTTTGAACCACCTATGACTGTTGGAAATCATAATTCCAACTTTTACACAATTTAATACATTTACAAACATAGTGAAGTATTTGCACATTATGACCCCCTGAAACCACACCAAAGGCTTGGAAATAGCCTTGTTACATTAACAAAACTCCAACCTTTCACATGTATATGCCAATTCAAAAACTTACCTTCAAAGGCTACAAAATAATTCTTAGTTCAAGATTGAATTTTCCACTTCATGATCACTAAACTCAAAGACTCATACTAAGACATACTTAATGGTCTTGAGTGACCTTATTCAAAACAAAACAAGCCCATACCAACCTATTGACCTCCCTATTTATCATCAGATGATCAAGCATGGAGGATGAGGTGTAGGTTCCCCTACACCATACACTGCCCTAGAAAATACTCATGCACCATGAGTTGTCCCTATCTCCATTGTCTCCAAGCTTCACAAATGCTCCATGGGTCCACAAATCCTCTCCCCTGGTATATTCCTATTGAACTTGGAATCTGCTCTGCACACTAAATAGTCTTGACATTGATTTCCATTGGAGTTGGATTTAGCTTGGTATTCAGACCTATAAGTGGTCTTCTCCCTATTTTGTGGACAATACCAAGTTGTATGCCTTTACAAACACTTGCAAACAAACAAATGTCAGTGTCCTTTTGATCTGCCTTTCCTTTTAGCTTAACTCCATGTCCATTATTGTGTTCAAACCTCTGCACACTTTTTCCTTTTACCTCTATTATTAGATACTCTATGCTAACATCACCCACCATCATTTTCTTATGATTACAATGCATTGTACTAATTGTAGTGTCAGATCTTTGCACCTTTGTATTTGTAGAATCTCCATAGTTGACAAGTGTACTTTGCACTAAAGGACATATCATTGTCCCTACTAACATATTCTTACTCCAATTCACCCCCAACTCTCTTCTCACCACTGTATCAGCCTTCTCCACGGTCTTCAAATCATCCTTGTTAGTCCTCTGAGTCATTTTATTAATAGGTGCAACGCCATTAGTTTCCATTTCTTAGCACCATTTGTGGGTGTCTTCCTTGCTATCTCAACACCATAACTCTGCTCCAAATTAGAAAACAAATTTTTCTTACTATCCTCAAGCCTAATAGGATCCTTTTTGCCAAAGATCACCACCTTAGTTCTGTTTTGTCCTTCTCTTTTCCCTACAAAGGAGTTAGTTTAAAACTTTTCTCATCCTTCCAAATGGTGTAGGTGGTTTCCCAACCATCATACATAGACTTCCTATCAAATTTCCATGGCCTTCCCAAGAGTAGATGGCAACAACCCATTGGCAATATATCACATAAGACTCTATCCTTGTACTCCCCAATTTGGAAATCCACATAGGATTGCTCATTTACCACTAAGGTTTGACTATCATTCACCCAAGAAACCTTGTAAGGTGGTCCATGAGGTATCTTTTCTAAACTCAACTTATGTACCATCTCCCTAGACACCATATTATCTTGAGAACCAAAATCAATTACAACTTGAAACACTTTACCTTTGCATTTGCATGAGGTTATAAATAGGCTCCTTCTTTGGCTCAAATATTCCTCTTTTGGTGCTTGCAACAAGGTCCTTCTCATCATGAGTGCTTCTCCTACC
Organism: Sequoia sempervirens; assembly: GCA_007258455.2. NCBI lineage: Eukaryota > Viridiplantae > Streptophyta > Pinopsida > Cupressales > Cupressaceae > Sequoia > Sequoia sempervirens. The sequence continues at coordinate 393,607,941 of VDFB02105785.1, read as the reverse complement.
TCTATATCTATAGGTCTGCTTGATGAACTAACACTCTCTTCTTCATCCCCTTGCATAAATTGAACTCTTTTATCACCTTTTCTTTCACTCCCACTTGCAATAGCACTAAACTTGTTAGGACACTTCAAGGCAGGGTGACCAAACTCACCACATTTGTAGCATCTTCCTATAAATTCATTTGAATCTCTTGCTCTATGATTTGCTCTTCCACCTCTCCATCCACGTCTAAACTCAGCCTCTTGTTCTTTTGCTTTACCAACATCTTCTTGACCTTCTTTGGATTTTTTTTGTGTTGAAAAGGTGCCTCTTCCCTTAGAAGTACCACCTCTACCTCTTGTTTCCTTCTCTTATCTCCTTTTAAGTTTTTCCTCCACCTTGATTGCTAGTTGAAAACATTCTTCCATAGATTTTGGGTTAGTAACCACAATTTCATCTTGAATATTAAACCTTAAACCACCTAGATATCTAGCTACCTTCTCAACCTCATCCTCATCCCTTCTAGATCTTATGCTTAACTTACAAAATTCATCTGTGTATGATTTGACATCTAAGTCTTTCTATTTCAAACCTTGTAACCTTTTATACAATTGAACTTCATGGTCTTTTGGAAGAAACTTACCCTTCAACTTTTGCACCATCTTGTCCCAAGAAGTGATTATTGATTTTCCTTGTTTTATCCTCTCTGCTTGTTCATAATCCCACCAAAGAAGAGCATGTACTTTTAGCTTTGTTTTTGCAACCTTCACCATGTATTCTTCTAGAACATCCTCACTTTCAAAATAATTATCCATAGAAATTATCCAATCAAGTAATTCCTCTTCATTAATATTACCACCATAAATAGGAGGATCAACCTTTACCTTATGAGTACCACCTTTTAATTCCTTGAGAAGCTTTACCATCCTTTGATCTTTAGGGTCTATATCTTCATCAACATCTCCATAGTATTCATCTTCTTCCTCTGATTCACTCACTTCCTCAACATCTCTCCTTTTCTTTGTCTCCAAGGCTACAAGCCTTGCCAACACAACATTATGAGATTCTAGAAGCCTAGCATGCTTCTCCTTCAGATCTTGCAACTCCCTAGAAGCACCAACATTCTTAGGAGGCATCTTCTACAATCAACTTCCTTTAATCCTGCAAAAACCAAACAAAAATCCAACAAGGGATCCTTTCCTTGAAGCTCTTATACCACTTTCATGCAGATCTAGGAGGCTCAAACCCAATCAATCCAATAACCTACATTTAAGATGCATCTAACAAGATTAAAATAACTTATTTGAGAAACCTAAAAAAATCTCAAAGTCTGACAACGAACAGAAGCCTGATTTCCCACTTTCACCCCTTGAATCTTAGTAGTAATGCAAACTTAGTTTTTGGCCATCAACTCAAATATCCTCCAAATCACCTAAAAAAAACATGATGGTTTTAGACACCCATTTTATATTTTTAACACATATCAAAAATTCAGATACAAGTCCTTTGGATCAGTTTCCCAAAATCACCCCTTCTACATTGATCTAATTGGGTTGATTAGGCCTAAATTACAAAGCAACATGTCTTCAAACTTGTCACAGGCCCTTGAAACCTTGGGGCAGCATTTCCTATACCCTCAAACCTTAGAATCCACAAGAAATTTCTAGACTTGATCCCTCTAGCATAGCAAACCCTAAAACCCTTGATTTCATGTCAAATCAAGAGGGTTTATTCAAAATCCTACTTGCATAACCTCCCAAACCATGCTTCCGAATCAAATAGGTGTATTCTAACCCCTATATGCTCAAAATTTAAAGAAAACTCCACACTCTCACTGAATTCATCAAACCCTAGATACAAGGCTCCATTTTCATGTGTCTTCCTTATAAAAGGTCAACAAATCACCAGGTTCCCTTCCTTTATTTCTCTTCCAACACTCTAAACATGCATTATGCCTTCTACAAAAACTTCCTAGGGACCATTACATGAGTTAGAGTAGGTACAATTGGTGTAAAGGCCCTTTAAAACATAATTTTGTCATAAAACCCTCAAAATAGGGTGTACCTGACTATAACAAGAAATACAAGGATTTATAACACAAATCACTCTAAAAGTCCTTCAAACTTGATGAAAAAACATGTCAAAATAGGCCCCCACAAGGAAAGAAAGATTACATAGCATATATCAGGCTGTACGGCTTGTACAGGTCTACAAATATGAAGAAACATAGAAAATTGAAGAAAAGCTCATAATTTTCTTATTGCAAATACCTTGAACTTTGAACCAACATTACAAATGGTGTCTTCATGCATTTTTAAAGGATTATTCCCTTCAACCACCAACCAACTACCCCCCAACTGAAATTTGAACTACCTATGACTGTTGGAAATCATAATTCCAACTTTTACACAATTTAATACATTTACAAACATAGTGGAGTATTTGCACATTATGACTCCCTAAAACCACACCAAAGGCTTGGAAATAGCCTTGTTACATTAAAAAAATTCCAACCTTAAACATGTATATGTAAATTCAAAAACTTAACTTCAAAGGCTACAAAACAATTCTTAGTTCAAGATTGAATTTTCCACTTCATGATCACTAAACTAAAAGACTCATCCTAAGACATACTTAATGGTCTTGAGTGACCTTATTCAAAACAAAACATGCCCATACCAACCTATTGACTTCCCTATTTACTATCATATGATCAAGCATGGAGGACGAGGTGTAGGTGCTCCTGCACCATTTTACTTAGTCCAAACTTCCTCATCTTTAGCTTATTGTATGTACCTACTGGAAATCTTTCTTTCTTGAGATATACCATTACTTCATCCCCAACAAAAAAATCCTTATGTATCTTATGCTCATATCCATTTTCCTTATACTTATTGTTCATTTCCTCCAAATTCTTTCAAACATGATTATGTAATATCTCCATGAGATCTGCAAACTCTTCTACCTCCACACTCCTCTTATTCCCCATATTGATATCTCTTAGCTCTGCAACTGCTCTAGGATGTACTCCTACCACAATATCAAATGGTGTCTTCCATATACTCAGGTTCACTAAATTATTGTACAAAAATTCTTCTTGTAGTAGAAAAATGTCCCAATTTCTTGCCTTGTCTCCAACTAAACATCTTAACAAGTTACCCAAACTTTCATTTACAACTTCTATTTTTCCCTAAGTATATAGGTGATATGTTGAATTAAACTTTTGGTCTAGATCCTCATCTTCTTCCATAATGTCTTCCAAAATTATCCAATGAATTTAGTGTCTCTTTCTAAAACTATGCTCTTACGTAATCCATGCAATCATACAATCTCCTTGAAAAATAATTCAATAACATGCACAAAATCATTAGTCTTCTTGCAAGGAATGAAATGTGTCATTTTAGAAAATTTGTACACTACTACCATTATAGAATCATATCCTCTTTTTTGTTCTTGGTAATACCAATATGAAATCCATGCTCAAATATTCCCAAGGTCTCTGCAGTACTATCAAAGGATTGTATAATCCAGTATTCTAACTACTCCCTTTTGCAACTTGACAAATTCTACAACTCTGAACATACTTCCTAATATCCTTATATATCTACGGCCAAAAATAATGTTCACTTACCAAATCTATTGTCTTATCCAATCCAAAGTGTGCTAGTAATCCTCCACTATGATTCTCCTTGATCAAATTCTCCCTCATTGAACTCTTTGAAATACACAACTAGTTTCCTTTGAACAACATGCCTTCTTGAATGAAATAATCCAATGGTGCAAGCGCACCCTGTCAATTTTGGTCATTTGATGTAAATAGGTGTCTAAGGTTGAGTTTTGTGTGTTTAATAAAAATTTTTATGTAATAAGGTCGAATTGTGACCATTTTTGGTGTTTTAAGGTCATATAGGGTCATTTTGTTAAATTTTGTCAAGTAGTGAAAAATGTTGCAAAAAGTTGCTTTGCAACTTTGCAAATTTTGTAATGTAAGGAAGGTGAACAGTCATTTAGTTTGAAAATTGGTTGGAAACCATTAGTTTCTATTAGAAAAAGTTTAAAAATTCCTCACAAACTTTGAGGCAATCTTCTAAAGTGATTTTGGTGGACAAGCAATACAGTAAGCTCTGTTTTCTATTAAATTCCAATGTTTTTATGTGTTTCAGAGTTTTGTATGGCTTCCTACACTCTCTAATTGACATGAATTAAATTGAAATATATAGATTAATGAATCTACTTTGATTTGGTTGTGGTTGTGTTGATTTTTGTTGAGATTTAAGGTAGCTTTAAGAGTTTTTCTAGAAACTGCCTATAAACATTATGTTTAAGGGTTTGAAGACAAAAATAATGGTTTGCAACCCATTCCACCATTGAACTTTGGAAAAACTCAATATAATGGAGGGGTTTAGGATTCTTTTAGATATTTTGGTTTTTTCTAGAGAAGGAGAAGGAGTTTGGGGCAGATTTGAGAAATCCCTAACCTAACATCATCATGTGTTAGGCTTAGGAATGTTAGGTAGGTTAGATATTTTGCAAGACAATGAATTGGTGGTGAGTTTTGGTGATGAAACCTGCATGAAGGGACCCTATATGATGTGTTCAAGACTTTGGAGTGGATTTTTGATAATTGGTGATTGAATTTGATATTCTTTTGAAAAGTGGCCTAACTTAGCCTTGGAGTAGCATAGCAGATGAAATTTGAAGGATTTGTTACCAAAAAACCCTAGTACCAATTTGGATATGTTGGAAAGGGGCCTAATGGGTATTTGGAATGGTATTTGAGAAAAGGGTTTAAGGATTTTACAAAGAGTTATGTTCAAGAAACTATGTTTGCAGACCTACAAGGAGAATTGAGAGGTTGTGTGAGAATCCACCATAGTTATGGTTTAAAAACTTGAAGAGTTGTAAATTGTGATTGTATTCACATTCTCCACCCTACTCTACATCAAGTGGTATCAGAGCATAGGTTCTGATTGAGAAGTGGAAAAGTGGTTGAAATCTTGAATAAGCAAGATGCCTCCAAAGAGTAATCTAACGGCCAGAGAAGTCATAGAACTAAAGGAGAAATATACTAAGGAGGCAAGACTATTTAAGGAGTCACATGAAGCTTCCCTTGCCAGAATTGCAACCCTAGAGAAAAACCAAAGAAGAGGTATGGTTGGTGTTGACCAAAGTGACAAAGAGGATGAGGGTGAGAGTGAAAACCATCAAGGAGTCCAAGATGAAGAGGAAATGGAGCCTAAAGAAGCAAGAATGGTTAGGATGTTGAAAGCTATCAAGGGGAATACTACTAAGGTGAAAGTGGAAGTGCCTATGTATGGTGGAAAGATGGATAGTGAAGTGTTGGGTTGAATAGATGCTCTTGACAATTTCTTTCAATTTTAGGAGATAGAAGATAATAAGAAGGTGAAATTTGCAAAAACCAAGTTTAAGGGCCCTGCCCTAACATGGTGGAACTATGTTCAAGAGGAAATATTAAAGAAGGGCAAGACTAAGATAATTTCATGGGATAGAATGGTAGCGAAGGTGAATGCACAATTTGTTCCTGTAGATTATGCAATTCAGACCTTTAGGAAGCTGCAAAATTTAAAACAAAAGGACTTAGATGTCATGGCATATACTGAAGAGTTGCATAAACTAAGTATTAGAGTAGGACATACTAAATATGAAGTAGGAAAGGTAGCAAGATACCTAAATGGGCTAAGGCTCAATATTCAAGATGAAATTGGTCTCACTACACCTAGGAAAGTTGAAGAGTGCTTTTAGTTGGATTTCAAGGTAGAGGAAAGGATAAAATGGAGACAAGAGCAGCAAGGAAGAGGCAAAGGAAAAAATTTCAGAGGTAGAGGCAACTTTGGTGCAAGAGGATAGTCACAAAAGCAACAAGGAGAATCAAGTATCCACCAAGAGCAAAGTGGTGAATCAAGAGGAAATTTTAGGGGTAGAAGACCTAGTGGTAGAGGTAGGTTTAGTGGAAAATGGAGAGGATCAAATACCTTCTTAGGCAGATGTTATTAGTGTAACCAATTTGGTCATATAGCATGGAAGTGCCCAGACAAGCATACATCAAGTTTACATGGAGGTGAGAGAACCCAAATTGTGCATGAGGAAGAAAATGAAAGTTTCAATTCACCATCTCAACATGTTGCTTCTAAGATAGGTGAAACCTTGATGATGAGGACACTCATTAAGGTTCCAATAGTCAAAGAAACTCCACAAAGGAAATCATTGTTTAGAACCACCTACAAATCACATGGAAATGTATATAAGGTAGTTGTTGATTTAGGTTCAATTGATAATTTGGTTTCCTTGGAGATGGTAGAGAAGTTAAACATAAAGAGAATTCCACACCCACACCTTAAAAAGTATCTTGGTTGAATAAGGGTCAACAAATTTTGATCAATGAGAAAACATGGGTAGAGTTTAACATTGGGGGGTATAAATATAAGATCCTTTGTGACATCATCCCTATGGATGTTTGTCACTTGCTGCTAGGAAGACCCTAGCAGTATGATAAAAAGGCTAAGCATGATGGCCATAAAAAATTTATGTGATAGACAAATATTGAACTTCATTCACATTGACACCACCACAAGATGAATAATTTGATAAACAAGTTGGATCTAGTGTTATGGTAGTGGGGGAGAAATAATTCTTTAAAACATTGAAAGATGAAGGTGGAAAGGGGTATGCTTTGGCGATTAGACCTAAATATGTTTTAGTAGCACAAAGGTTGAGGATATACCTAGTGAGGTTCAAGCTTTGTTAGACAAATATAATGATATTACAATTGATGAATTACCTAGCTCTCTGCCTCCCATGAGAGATGTAAGCCATCACATAGACCTTATACTTGGTACAAATTTATGAAATAAAGCTACATATAAGATGACTCCCAAATAGAATGAGGAAATAAGAAGGCATGTCCAAGAACTATTAGATAAAGGTCTAATAAGGGAAAGTTTGAGCCCATGTGTTGTCCCTACTATTTTAGCACATAAAAAGGATGGGGATTAGAGGATGTGTACTGACTCAAGGGAAATCAACAAAATCACCCTCAGATATAGGTTCCCAATACTGAGAATGGAAGATTTAATGGACTGCTTGAGAGGTGCATGTTATTTTTCAAAGACTTATTTAAAAAGTGGTTATCATTAGGTTAGGATAAGAGAAGGGGATGAGTGGAAAATTGCAGTTAAAACTAATGAGGGTCTATATGAGTGGATGGTAATTCTATTTGGATTGTCAAATGCTCCAAGCACATTTATGAGACTAATGAATGAATTTTTGAAGCCTTTTATTGGGAAATTTGTTGTTATGCATTTGGATGGCATAATTTTGTTTAATAGTGAGACTAAAGAAGAGAATTTGCAACATCTTGACATGGTTTTGCAGAAGTTGAATGAAGAGAAGTTGATGACAAACCTCAAAAAATGTGAATTCAGGAAAGAGGAGCTAGTGTATCTTGGTTTTGTGATCTCCAAAGGTTCATTGAAGATGGATCCCACCAAAGTAGAGGAAATTCTTAGTTGGCGCCAACTCCAAAATGAGTAGGGGAGGTAAGAATATTTCATGGTCTTGCTAGTTTCTATAGGAAATTCATAAAGAATTTCAATCACATCTGCTCACCAATTATTGACACCATCAAAGGTGATAAAAGGAAAATATTTTAGTGGACTGATGAGGTAGAAAGAAGCTTCCAATACCTAAAAAATGGAGTGGCACAACAACCCATCCTTTCTTTACCTAATTTAAACAAAATTTTCACTATAGAGTGTGATGCAAGTGGCTTTGCAATTAGTGCAGTCTTAATCCAAGAAGGAAGACCAGTGGCTTACTTTAGTGAAAAGCTTAATGAAGAAAAAAGAAAGTATTCATCCTATGATTTGGAGCTATATGCAATGTTCCAGTCCCTTAAGAAGTGGGGACACTACCTTTTTTCCCATGGAGTTCATTATTTTCACTGACAACCATGCTTTGCAATTTCTAAATAGTCAAGATAGTTTGAGTCATAAACATGTGAAGTGGGTAGAGTATTTGCAGAGCTATACCTTCACCATCAAGCATGAAAAAGGATAATCCAACAAGGCAACAAATGTGTTAAACTGAACGTCAATGTTGGTGCAAGAAATCCAACTTCAAAGTGTGGGAATAGATGCTTTGAAGGGTATGCATGAAGAAGATGGAGACTTCAAAGAGGTATATGTTGTTTGTGACTAGTTTAAAGATGCTTTTCATGATGAATATTCTGATTTTCTATTGCAAGATGGATTTTTTTTTAAATGTGCTCAATTATGCATTCCAAAGTACTCCATGAGAACTAATTTGATAAAGGATAAATATTTTGGTAGTTTAGGAGGAAATTTTGGGGTTGATAAGACATTAGATCAGGTAAGGAGATTCTAATTTTTGCCAAAGATGCAAGTAGATGTCAGAAAGTTTGTCAAAAATTGTGTAATCTACCAAAGAGCCAAGGGTTCTAGTTCTAATGCAGGACTTTATCAGCCCTTACCAATACCTAATAGACCATGGGAGAGTCTAAGTATGGATTTTGTGCTAGGTTTTCCAAAAACTCAGAGAGGTTATGACAATGTGTTTTATTGTTGTGGATAGGTTTAGTAAAATGGCTCACTTTATTCCATGCAAGTGAACAAATGATGCTTCTCATATTGTAGGGTTATTTTTCAAATAAATAGTTAGAATTCATGGTCTCCCATTGATAGTTGTATCAGATAGGGTTTCAAAGTTCATAAGTCACTTTTGGAGAACCCTTTGGAAAAATCTTGGAAAAAATTTGACCTTTAGAATTGCCTATCATCCACAAATGGATGGGCAGACTAAAGTTGTTAATAGATCACTTGGAAATCTTTTGAGATGCCTCACAAAATAACATGGACAACAATGGGACTTGGTTCTTCCACAAGCTGAATATTCCTACAATGATTCAATTAATAGAAGCATTGGGAAAAGCCCATTTGAGGTTGTGTATGGTCTAAAACCTAGAGGTGTATTTGAGCTTAGGGATTTGAAGGGAATGGAGAAGAGGAGTGTTGAGGGAGAAGAATTTGCAGAAGCCATGAGGGAGATGCATCAGCAAGCTAAAGACAATCTGTAGAAAAGTATTGAAAAGTATAAGAAACATGTTGATTTGAAAAGAAGGGATCTTAAATTCAAGGTGGGAGATCTAGTCCTTGTACATTTGAGGAAAGAGAGGTTTCCAAAGGGAAAGTACACCAATTTGTTGATAAAGAAAATTGGGCCATGTAGAGTGGTTCATAAGTTTAGGGCCAATGCATATGAGATAGAACTCTCTCTTATTTTTAACATTGCTGAACTATTCCCTTTCAAGAGATCTATGGATGAAGGTATACATTGTTGATGCAGATGTTGTTGATGAAGATTGGGTCAAATATCTACCACCTTCTGATCCATTGAAGCTTGAATGCATTGTGGACACAAGGGAAGCTAAGAGAACAAGACACAAGGTCTACCATGAATACCTAATCAAGTGGCAAGGATTAGGAATGGAAGATGTCACCTAGATGTCAGAAGAGAATATCAAGAAGCATGGAAGAATAGTTCAGGACCTGATCTCAGGAGGAACCTGATATTCTTTTCTCTTTAGGTGTATGGTGTAGGAGCGCCATGTCAATTTTGGTCATTTGATGTAAATAGGTGTCTAAGGTTGGTTTTTGTGTGTTTAATCACATGTTTGATGTAATAAGGTCTAATTGTGACCATTTTTGGTGCTTTAAGGTCATATAGGGTCATTTTGTTAAAAAAATTCCAGTTGTGAAAAATGTTGCAAAAAGTTGCTTTGCAACTTTGCAAATTTTGCCATGTAAGGAAGGTGAACAGTAATTTAGTTTGAAAATTGGTTGGAGACCATTGGTTTCTATTTGAACAAGTTTAAAAAGACCTCAAAAACTTTGAGGAAATCTTCTAAAGTGATTTTGGTGGACAAGCAATAAATAAACTTTATTTTTTTGTTAAATTCCAATGTTTTTTTGTTGTTTATGAGTTCTATATGGCTTCTTACACTCTCTAATTGACATGAATTGAATTGGAATCTATAGATTAATGAATCTACTCTGATTTGGCTATGGTTGTGTTGATTTTTGTTGAGATTTAAGGTTGTTTGAAGATTTTTTCTAGAAACTACTTGTAAACCCTAGGTTTAAGGGTTTGAAGACAAAAATAATGATTTCCAGCCCATTCCACCATTGAACTTGGAAAAACTTAGTGGAATGGAGGGTTTTAGGATGATTTTAAATATTTTTTATTTTTTCTATAGGAAGAGATGGAGTTTGGTATGGATTTGAGCAAGCCCTAGCCTAACATCCTCATGTATTAGGCTTAAGAATGTTAGGTAAGTTAGAGATTTTGCAAGACAACATATTGATGATGAGTTTTGGTGATGAAACCTGCATGAAGGGACCCTATATGATATGTTACAACCTCTAGAGTGGAATTTTGATAATTTGTGATTGAATTTTATATACTTGCTTTGGAAAACTGGCCTAACTTGGCCTTGGAACAGTGTAGTAGATCAAATTTGAAGGATTTGTTACAAAAAAATCCTAGTCCCAATTTGGATATGCTGGAAAGGGTCCTAATGGTTATTTGGAATGGTATTTGAGAAATGGATCTGAGGATTTTACAAAAATTTATGTTCAAGAAACTATGTTTAAAGACCTACAAGGATAATTGAGAGGTTGTGTGAGAAGCCACCATAGTTAGGGTTTAAAAACTTGAAGAGTTGTAAATTATGATTGTATAATCTAGTATTTTGACTACTCCCTTTTGCAACTTGAAAATTTCTACAGCTCTGAACACACTTCCTAATATCCTTATATATTTATGGCCAATAATAATGTTCACTTACCAAAGTTATTTTCTTATCCACTCCAAAATGTCCTGCTAATCCTCCACTATGCTTCTCCTTGATCAAATTTTCCCTCATTGAACTCTTAAAGATACACAATTAGTTTCCTTTGAACAACATGCCTTCTTGAATGAAATAATCCAACCATTGGATCCTTTTTGTATTACTAGTTCCTTACATGATTTCCAAGCTTTGGAAAAATATGGATCATCTTCATACATGTGCATTAGTTCCTCAAAAACCAATACTTCTACACTCATCTTAGTTAGTAAATTTCTTCTCCTGCTCAATGCATTTTCAATTTTTTTTGACTTGCCACTCCTTTCAACAAAGATGTATAAGTCTGGAAGAACTCAACCTATATCATGTGTCTTTGATTCAACTTCCCTTGACTATTCAAATACTGCAAAACTTGATGATCAGTGTATAACACAAAATCCTTAGTAAACAAGTAATGTATCCAATTCTTCAAGGCTTGAATTATGGCATAGGATTCCTAATTATAAACTAAACATCTTCTTTTGTCATCATTCAACTTATCACATAAATAAGCTATGGGTCTTCCTTCTAGACTTAACACTGCTTCTATTGCATTTCAACTCACATAACAATCAACTTGAAATACTTTGTCAAAATTTGGTTATGCTAACATTGGCTACTCTATCACCTTGTCTTCAATATTTCAAAACTTCTTTGTGCTTTGGATGTCCTCTTAAAATATTTCCTATCTCCTCTCATTATCTTTGTCATTGGTGTACAAACGCTACTAAAGGTTTTGATAAAGTTTTGGTAGAAACTAGCCAATCCATGAAATGATCTCACCTCTCCAATGTTCACTAGTGTAGGCCACTCTACAATTTCCCTAACCTTTTCAAGATCCATCTTCATTCCTTCAACAAAAATGAAAAAACCTACACATTTTTTTATATTAATCAATAACTTCTACTCTCTGAACCTCTACAATACTTGTCAGATGTGCCACAAATGTTCTTCTCTAGTTTTGCTAAAGAATAGAATATCATCCAAATAAACAATAACAAACTTACCCAAGAATCTCTTTAGTAACTTATTCATCAATCTCATGAAAGTTCTCGATGCATTGGCCTATCCAAAAGGAATTACTAACCACCCATGTAGTCCTTCATTAGTTTTGAATGTAACCTTTCATTCATCTCCTCTAATCCTGATCTAATGATATCCACTCGTTAGGTCAATCATTGTGAAGTACTTTGCTCCACTCAAAAAATCCATGATTCCATCCATCCTTAGCAATAGAAATCTATACTTGATAGTGAACCTATTGATTGCTCTTGAATCTGTACACATTATCTACTCTCCATATTTATTTGGTGCAAGTACAAAAGGTACCACACATGGGCCTAAGCTTTCCCTGGTCAATCCTTTGTTCAACAACTCTTGTATCTATCAGTTCAATTCTACATTCTCTATTGGTACCATCCTATGTACTACCTTGTTTGGAAAACTTGATCCCAATATTAGGTCTATATGATGAATGATTCCTCAGACTAGTCTAAGCCATATGGTACATTCTCTGATATGCTATCTCCATACTCTTCTAACAACTACTACTTCTCCATTTTCTATAGTATATTTCTATACCTATATATTACCACCCCTCTTTGGAATCAATGCAAAACACATATTCTCATGCCTCAATCCATCCAAAAAATTCCTTCCATCTAGCAAACATAGTCTGGTAGTGCTACAAACTTCACTTCTATATTCTTCCTCCAAAGGTATCAACTTAATTATCTTTCCATTTGAAGTCACAATATAGGTATCCCTTCTTACATCATGAATTTCTTTATTATCATATTAACATGGTTAGAAGATGACATGCATCCATGGGAATAATATCACACAGTACTTCATCTCTATATGATCCTATAAGAAATTTCACAAAGAATTGCTCATTTACCAGTATCTTATGCTCATCTTGAATCCATGCTATCCTCTAGGGATTTGGATGTTTCAATCTCTTCAAATTCAACTTGGTCACTATCTCTTCTAAAACTAGGTTATCAGTGCTACCACCATCAATGATAACTTTACATATCTTTCCTTCAGACTTGCATATGGTTCTGAACAAACTTTTCCTTTGTGGTGGTTCCTCAGTCACTTCTTCATACATCGAATCTCTCCTCATTACCAATGATTCTCCTTTCTAAGGTTTCCTAATTGAATTAGGGAATTGAATAGGTACTTAATCCACATAAGTTGCTCTTTTGGTATGTTCAATTTTCTTTCTAGTACTTCCTTGATGGCATTCAAATTCTCTATGTCTTTAACCTCCACACTTGAAAAAATTTCCTCTAAATGGTCTCCTCTTAGATCTTCCTTCATCTCTCTGGTGTCCTTCATAATGGTATGAGTTATGGCCTCCTTTGTCATTACAGTAGAAATTTCTATCATCTCTTCCTTTGTGGTATGCATTACAATAATTTTCTTCACTTTGATAGGGTTTCCCATCTTCTTTTGAACTGCATAAGGTCTTCTTTCATCAATTTTTGATTGGATCATCTAGAATCTTCCTCTTGCACTTATCTACCTTTTTTCAAACTCCTTTTTTAGGTTCTCTTCCAACTTTAATGAAAAATGATATGCTTCTTTAGTTGATGTCATCTTCACCAGACTCAATTCTTCTTGAATGTTTTTTCTCAGTCCATTGATGTATCTTGCCACCTTTTCTTTGCTTGCCTCACTATGTCCAGTCCTAATGATCATCTTGTAGAATTCTTTAGTAAAATCCTTCACAAATCTCTTCTTTTTCCTCAAGTTCTCCAATCTTTTCAACAATTCAAGTTCATAATCAACATGTATAAATTAATTTTGCAACTTTCTCACCATTCTATCCCATTTGATGATTTTCTCCTTTCCTCTTCTATTTGTATCCAATTGAACTTATTTCCACCATAAAGCAACATGACCTTTCAAAATTTTTTTTCAAAAATATCACTTTTTAAATTTTAAATTTCTTCATATTCAAAGTATTTTCTATTTCATTGATCCAAACAATCAATTCTTCAGGGTTTAAATTTACCATTTAATTTTGAATTTCAACTCTAGGTCACTTACCAATTTTTGACATAGCTTTCAACATCTTCATTTGGTCTAATTCGTCTTCTTCTAGGGCTTCTTCAATTTTATTCACAATAGGATCTAGGTCATCATCACTTTTGTATGTATTCCTAGGGTTTAGCATTTTCCTTTGATATTCTTCAACAACATCTAATCATACTCATATTCCATGCATCATCTCTAACATCTCATCCATAATTCCAGCAGCATTTTCCATAGTAGGAACTCTCTTTGGTGATATCTCTCCCCTTGAATTAAGTGCAACTACCTCAATTTGGTGATCTGGCTGCAAGGGCTTCAACTGTCTCACAATCGATGATCAGTTAAAAAAAATGCAATCTACCTCAATTCAGTGATCTATTCACCATAAGGAGTTCCTTCAAGACTCCCAAACTTACTTTGATATGACTTGGCACAGTCACAGATGGAGGATTTAGAAATAAAAGTTCAAACTGTACAACATAAAGTCAACACAATATAAATACCACAAGAAAATATTCTGTAAATATGAATCTTTATTGAATTGGCAATCTTACATGCATCATATGCCTCATGGGTGAATAATTAGGGCTCACAAGCCTGCCACAAGGGCATTCAACATTACAATTGGACAAATTCCTTATTCGAATAAATGATTATAAATTACTTGTGAACTATCTATCTAACTATTGAATACTAACCGAATGACTTTCTCTTAAAGGATTACAAATGATCTTAAATATGACTCTCCAACTCTAACAAAGGTCCATGTTGGCCACAAGGGTTTACAAAACCTGATGAATGATCAATGTGAAGGTTGACCTCAAATCATAAAAATGTAATTATTTAAAAATTGAAACATATTGCGAATCTCCAAGGTAGATCCCATTGGAACCAAAATGCTTGTACAATGTCCCATTATGTGTTGCATATTTTGGAATAGTTTCACACTAAAAAATATGGACTAGGTCAGCCCCAAATGCTCTTAATATGAATTACAATGAAATTTTGAGATCAATAACATTTCATAGACAAATGCAAATGATTTGAAATCTAGATATGTTGTAGATGACCTCATTTAGATGTTATATTCTTCTATGAGCTGAGAAACGACAATGTGGTAAAATGCAGAATGAAATGGTGAAACTAGTATAGACTAAAATGCAAGAAAAGAAATGTGTTTGGTTGATAGATGATTTCTTTACAACTAGGGATGCCTCTACATCAAAATATTTAATTCAAAATCATTATCTATAATAACTCTTTTAGTTTTATTTTATAAAAGACACTCTTTATGTGTAAAGGGTGATTATACGTTGGATATAAGGATGATATAAACTACTTGATAAAGGTAAGATGATGTGGAAATGATAGGTGGCTAATTATTTGTTGAAATTTGAAAGGGTCAATGTTGTGATGGGTATTTAACTATTGTAATACCTTATCTACGGCTTCTACATGATAACTAGATTTTTTTAGAAGATATAGTATCAATATATCTATATGATTCTTCTCAAGTTGTTTAGGGAAAGTGTTTTAGTTTCTAAGAGTGGCTAGGGGATCCCACTAAATTGTTACCCTATCATTTCATGTGTTTAAAACATAATTGAGGGTCTTGATCTTGATGATTTTTACTTAAATATAATCTCTATTTAATATTACCAATAATGGAATTGTGATTATGTGAGATTTTACGATAATGTATATCTTGATTATGGATCTCTTAATTTTTATTTGGATAAGTGTTATGGTTAATCATGCTTCAAAAAGGGATCTTGA
The DNA here is from genome assembly GCA_007258455.2 of Sequoia sempervirens. Taxonomy (NCBI): domain Eukaryota; kingdom Viridiplantae; phylum Streptophyta; class Pinopsida; order Cupressales; family Cupressaceae; genus Sequoia; species Sequoia sempervirens. The sequence goes on along the minus strand of VDFB02105785.1, from coordinate 393,592,226 downwards.
TATTCTATATTTTTTAATTTGGAGAGGATGAACCTTTCTCTTCTACTTAAATGTCTCCCTTATCAATCAAATATTAGATGTATTTTAAAAATTTATATATGTATTTAGTGGAATGGTCCTTGATTTTATGGTATTCATAGTAATTTTTTCCTTTATCAAATGGAATGGTTAGAGGGAAGATAAACATGTATTATTTGATTTATTTGTGAAACACAACATCCATGGGTTCCCCTAAGAGAGTGTGTTAATCTTTATTATTTTTCATTTTGATTGTCCCTGTTAGCTCTCAAAAACGTAGGTAAAGATACCTCAAGAGGCTGCCAATCTCTTGATACATTTTAGGGTAACAAACAAGGTTGAAAGAATTCAACCTTCTACTCTTCAGGTGCTACTAGACCTAGGCAGGTGTGCCTTTCTGAATGAAGCAGACTTGACTTATGGTTATCCTTCTTGCAATGATTTGTCCACAATGGAAAATAGAAGTGAACAAATGTAATCAAACTTGATAGCAATAGCAATCTTCTAATCTAAATCCTAAAATGCTTAATTAACAGATATAAAGAGAATAAATGAATCTTAATGATGAAACTACAGAGATCAGTGCCTTATTGGGTATGCAGAGTCAAATGAAATCAAGATGAGCAACACTCTCTAGAGAAAACTCAAATTATTTGGCATACATTTTGTTTACAACTTGTATAAACATGCAATACTGTAACTACTAAGCTCTACTTTAACAATCCAAATGAATCTCTTTGATTACTGTGATCAATTAAAAGGATTTAATCTTTGCTTGAAATAACCAATTGATTAATCACACAAATACAACAAATGTGCATTGATAAACTGAACATAAACTTGTTATGTCAATTTAAACAACCAGAAAGCATCAATCTTGGAGACAACTTAGTAGTATTTTTATTGAATTCAACAGATAATTGACATCAGAAAAATGCAGCAACATCAACTAATTTTCATAAATACCTCCATTTTGAAAACATGCATCAATAGTCTCTGATCTAAGAATTTTATTCTACTGTATCTACTTGCTGTGTATCGAATATCTAATAACTGTTGATGATTTTACAATTACAAAAATTCCTATTTATACACCAACATCAAGAAAATAAACCATATTGAAATTCCATGTCGGCCTTCCACAGAATTCGAGTTCCTTTCATGTCGGCCTGCAATGGTAATTTAGCAATTTACATGTCGGCCTCAGTATTTGAATTTCTATTTTTCATCAGTGAAAAAGTCGGCGAGACATATCATATAGCTATGCTGAAGGAAATTCAATCATTAATCACTCTGCTTGGTGTTATTCTCCTTCGACATGACATATCAGAGTCGGGAAGATGTCCTGTAGATTACATTATGTTTCAATGAGAGCCCCCATGATCAAACTATATGTCGCTATAACATATTGCTTGTTACACCGAAGACAAAAAGCATCTGCATGTTCCCTTTGTGTTTCACCGTAGCTCTGCAATATCGGGGAGACATCATGTAGAAAGCCTTTATTTTGCCGAGAGCCCCCATGATTAAACTTGTTGCCATAACATATCGCTCTTGGGAAGACCTCTCATAGAGCACACTATGTCACACCGAAATTCATCATCCATTCTAAGTCGCCGAGACAAAAGCACACTCTCGCCGACAAGGTCCTTCATTGTTTTCCACCGGCAAGACCGAAGGTCACTCGCCAAGACCTCCTATCGAGAACCTTAACTCATACCAATATCGCATCCCATTATGTTGTCGGTCAGCGAGACACAACAAACCTCTCATCAAAATTTGTTTGAGAGAAACCCTTTATGCTCAGTCAGTGAGACATATACACTTCACCGAGACCTTTCATCGATAGCTCCAACTCTTACCGATATGAATCCTCCCGCCACCAGTCGGTGAGACAATGTGAAGTCGCTATGACTTACTCCAAGGAAAAAATCTCTCACTGACAAGCCTGTTGTGTAATATCGGCGAGACCGAAGGTCACTCGCCAAGATGCTACCCCAAGGAAAATCTTTTGCCGATATGTATATGCATCCGCTACCGGTCGGAAAGACTAGGTGAGTTCACCAAGATGCTTCATCGAAGGAAAAACTCTCACCGATGCATCTCCATATATGTCGATCAGTGAGACATAAAGCATTCAGTAAAACCTCATTCCGACGGTATAACTTATGTCGATAGGAACCCTTTCTGTCATCGAAACAATGTGTATGTCCTGCTGATAGCCTCTAGTAGATGAAAAACAATTGCCATGACACTAGAAACGTCTTGCCGATAGGCAACACAGACGTTTATTAGAAAAATGGATCGGGGAGACCCTGGCCATCTCATGCCGATAAGCCTGCAGCAAACACATGTTAGCAAAAATGCATTGTGGGTCGGGGAGAACAAGATAGACTTATGCCGATTTGGACCACAATGTGAAAAATGCATGACTCGATGGATTTTGGGATAAATATAGGCAAAATGAAAAAAAATGTCACGATGGAAGGCCTCTGTGCTTATGATGAGGACTCATATGGAAACTCAGGGGGATGAAAAATATGTAAAAATCATCAGATTTTTATAGTTCCAACAGTCCCCTTGGGATGCTAACACTTGAATGATTTTATATGATCAAGATGTTCTTTCAATCTATAAATTTTTCACCAACCATATTCTTGTTTCTCTTGAAAATTGTAATTTTATAATTGGTTGGTGATGAATATATGGATTGGTTGTTTTTCATGTATGGGCCATGGGAACCTACCTGTGAGGATCCTCCATCATTGTAAGAGGAAATATAAATTCCATACATTTCTTTAATTTTTAAAGCAAATCCATCATTGTAAGTTCATGTTTCATATTATAAAAAATATTTCCCATATTTTCCTACTAAATCAAAAAATAAAATAATGGAAAATTTAGGTATATGAAGGAGCCATTCAAGATATTTCCCACCTAGAATTGTTAGAAAAATTAGGATGGGAAATAATCAATGTAGGTAACTTTTTGGAACATTATCTAAAATTACTAAACATGGTCACACCTTGTTGGCATATAGTTGTCATTGATGTCAAAAGGGGGATTAGAAGTGAGATGGAGCTAATCTTATAAAGGAGAATGTTGGCATTAATGTAAAAGTTTCATTGATTTCAAAGGTTGAGGTTGTGTTGTCAATGTTGTGCAAGTGTTGAAGAGATTGCAAAAGTTTGAGTCTCAGGCCTCAGGCTTACTAGGTATCACTTGTTGAAGAAGGAAGGTGTTAGGAGTTAGTCATTTTTTACTATATCTGCAAGGTTTTGGGAATCAAGCCTCAATTATACCTCTTACCGAGTCCCTCAAATATATGAAGAAAAATCCACTAAGTCCAAAGTATTTTGGACTTTTGACTTCAGGAGTATAGATTACTGTGGTGTTCAAAGGAGGAAGTATGGAGGAACCCCACCACCCAAAAATGTTTCGGGCATCTCGATTTGATAGGGATACTTGCAACTCATTGCAAGATTTGAAAGCAACAAGGAGGAAGTGTGGCCTCCAAACTCTGAAAAGGCTTTAGATGTTGGACTTCGACGTTCACGGGTTAAGGCTTGTGCTTACTAAACAAAAAGTATGGAGTATGGAGTATGCAAGAAATTTGAAGCCTAATCCTCAGAAAGGTTTTGTTGTTTGTGGCTCGAGAAGGAGATTTGCACCTTACTGAAAGGTGTGATGAGTGGTATGAAGGATATGAAAAAGTTGACACCTAATGATCTAATGTATCTTTCACTTTTTGCATCTTAAAGGTATGCTTGTTGGTGTGGTATGAAGATCAAGGGATCCTTGATCCCTAACATTTGATAGATGATAGGAGGTAACAAGAGTTTGCATTAGCTGAAGGTTCTTCAACAAATTGATAGGTGGGTTTCAACAAGAATTAGTGGCTAGTCCCCTCAACATCCTAATAAGCACTTCATTCAAGAGATAGGCACATGTTGATAGGATGAAATAATGAGTCCCTTTGACACTATGAAATGGTGAATGATGCAGCATAGATGGATAGGTGGTAGCAGTCTACCATTTCGATGAATGGAAGCATTGAATCAATTTGACCCCATAGGCTAGTGGTAGTTTGACATGTGGAAAGTTTGTAAAGGTGGATGTCTTGAAGCATGAATGGCATGTGACATGTGAACAGGTGATGATTAACATTTATCAAAGAGACTTCACCACATTGGTAGGAGACATTTTTAGGTCTCATCAATGGAATGATGGAGATACATCAAGGTGATAGTGGAATATTTGTGATATAGTCTCAAGAGTCTCTTCAAAATAATGATGGTGATAGGAGTTAATGGAGAATAACATAAATAAGGTTCATCAGGAAGATAGATTGATGTTGGCAAGATGAAATGATTAGTCTCTTTGACATGATGATAAGGTGGGATGAAACAACGATGAAGGATGGCATCAACAGGACATGTGGTGATGAGTGTTTGGTTGATATACCAGGTCACACTAGTGATGGTTGTTGTATGATTATGATAGGGATGACATGTAGGTAGTATGGACCACCCAATCAAAGCTGCAAGGTATATTAGTGAGACTTTATATCAATGTGATTTGCTTCATTGTTTCTTTGAAATTGTAATAGAACTTCATAGAAGAGACAATTCCATATCTGAGAGAGTTTATTTAGTGTCTCTTTGACACAATGATGGTGTCATAAGGATCTAGTGGAAGATAACATGGATGACAAGTGGTGATAGCCTGAAATCCTACTAAGTTTTTGTGGGTCCATGGTCTGAGTTAGCGGTATAGTGGGGAATGGTAGAGATTTAATGAGGTAGATCTAACCATGCTCATTGTAGAGTTAGGTGGGACCAGGTTAAGTGAAAGAAGAAAAATGAAGGATATGTCACAATTGATAGGTTGCAATAAGTGGTTGCATTGACCAAGGCTATGAGCAGTGAACTTGATCAATAGTCGTGATTGAGTTGGTGATGATCAGATGCCAGGATTACCTCATTAGGGAGAGAGATTAATATCAGTCTAACTGAATGATTGGTCCCATCGAAGTAACTTTATCATATCAAGTGGAGTTGTTTTTGAGTCCCTTCAACACTCTCAAGGTGGGACCTGATAGGAAGGTGATATAGGTGGATGGTGACATGTAGCTAGATGGAGAAGCGTGATTGCTTGAAAAACTAATTCACATCATAGTTGTGAATTGCATGGAGATGACTTGGATGTATTTCTTCATGGATCCCATCTATGGAAAGCAATATATGTAGGAGATCAACAGTGGAGATCAAAGGGAAAATATCTATGGATTATTACTAGTCAGTGAAGATCAACAAGACATGGTTAAAGAAGATTGATCTAATGAACATGTTTTAAGGGTGACAAGATGAAAAAAGAGCCAAAGGATCATGGCGTGATGAAGGAGATCAAAAACCTAGATTCAGAGGTGGAGATACACAATGGCTAAGTCTGTGTAATCAAGGTTTCATCTGGTAACCAACATAGTGAATGAAAAATTAATTCATTCAACTGCACTAATGACTATTTGATTAGAGATTTGACACACAAGTTGACAACATAGATATCCATGTCGATGAAGATCAAAATTAGATTGAATAAATAGATAATGAACTAAATGTATATCTAGTCCTAGGGTTTTGTAGTTTGATATTCTTCGCAAATTCTTTGTATCAAAATAAAATGTTCTGAAGCACAATCCAGAGGTATTGTGACAATGAATATATCTAATAAAACCCTATCTGATGCTTTTATGATGAGATGGATGATGGTGCAAGGCTCAAGATGAACTAACAATTGTTGGTGAAGTTAACAGGTGAAGGAAACCCTAACTATAGATTCCAAATGATCCAGAAAATGGTGCACACGTCAACAAAATGATTGCAAGTTGGTGAAGAAAGAAGACTATCAAAAAATTGTCTAAGTGTTGATTCTATAGGTGTTGAGGTAATGAAGTCTACAATAGGGTGAAGAGAGGAAATAATGTAGCAGAAAGAGATAATGCACTAATCCTAAATGAGTGAAACCCAAAAAAAAAGTATAAAATTTCCAAGGGTTTACATTCAAGGTGAAGCAAGATAGAACAAAGAATGTTCTAAGAGAAGAAGGGAGTGTAGAAAGAGGAGAGTGCAGAGAAGAGAGGATGTGTTGTTGAGATTGCAGAAATAGTAGAAGAAAGGATGCTTGCAAAGTTTCCAATCAAGGTATGAGGAGTTACACATAATAATTTTAACAAATAATTGGATTCATTTGAATCACTTTATATTTTTCATTGTAAATCTAATTAGTTGGTGCCATCAGATAACTGAGCTAGTGTTCAAAGTAGGGATTTGGTGCTCCTAAATTAGGGGATTGGTTTCTCCTTAGGGTTGGTGCCATTAATAATGTAACTAAAGATTTCTTTGTGATGCTAGATTTGAGTAGTAGACTTAAGCAACTTTTGTCACCATGGTTTTTCCCATCTTGGATTTTCCATGTATATCATGTGTTATTGGTTTTTGTGTGTGCATTTTTATCTCTTTGCATGTTTAACATCTACATATTTAGGGTTAAAGAAAGTAGTCTACACAAAAGGTTTAAAGAGATAAGTTTTAAGCTTCACTAATTCACCCCCCCTTTCAGTAGATTGTTGTGTTCCAACAATTGCTATCAGAGCCCCCTAGGAGAAGCTTAATTAGCTAAGGTAGATCTTGGTAAACTAAACGCAAAATGGTTAATTAGGAAGGATCATCTATAGAAGAAGTACCTCTCTTTGATGGAACAGACTAAAGTTTTCGAGGAGTAAAATGAAGAGATATCTAGAATCATTAGGGTTTGATGTGTGGGTGTTAGTTAAGAAGGGATACTCAACTCCTGCTACACCTCCAACTACTAAAGCTGCAAAGAAGGATTATGAAGACAATACTAAGATAAAGCTTGCAATTATGAGTGGGTTGTCAAGTTCAGTGGTTGCTAAAGTCATACATTGTAAGACTACACAGGATGTATGGAATAAATTGAAAAAAAATTATGAAGGAGATGACAAGGAAAAGTTGAAAAAGCTACAAGTTCTTAGAGATAATTTTGAAGATTTGGAGATAAGTGAATATGAGAAGATTTTAGATACATCCATGAGAGAAGATGCAATTAGAAGAGAGATGATAGAAGCATCTACATCCAAATTTGAGATGGTTGATAAGGAGGAACCTGATTTCATCAAAAGACTGAGAAGAGGCTCTGGAAAATACATAGGTAAGCTACCCCCCTAACAAATCTAATTTTGGTATAATAGGTCTTTTTTCTACTAAATACACTCCTAGTGAAAAGGATGTAAAGAATCTACACACAAAAGGAGAAAATAGGTTATCAAATGTTTTTGGAAACTCAGATGATGAACATGAAAGTTACTACAATATTGATGGAAATGGATCTCAATGCATGGGATTTGAAATGACCTTTGATGAAGAGGTTGGGAGGTTTGATAAAGAAGAAGTTGAAACCTCCAATAATGAAAAAGGAAAAGTGGATCTTGAAGGTAAACTCATCTATGCTCTAGATGAGATTAAAGGTTTGAAGAATAAAAATCAAGAAAAAAAATAAATTCACAAAAAGAGATAGAAAGACTAACTAAAATCCTTGAAGAATCTAATCAAATGATAGTTAATTTGAAGACACAAGTGGAAGAAGAAAATAGAATAGAAGATTTAGTTAAATCTAAACTATAGTTTAAATCATATGAGTGTATGAAGCTAGAAGCAGAAATAGTGGCCTTGAGAAAAGATTTAGAAAATGATAAAGAGTAGATTGATAAAGGCCTAAAGTTGAAGTTCAGCTCTAAGATATGAGATGAGCTAGTAAAATAACAAAAACCATCAAAACCTAAAGAAAATGTTGGCCTTGGTTTTGAGAAAGAAAAGAATTCGTCTACCAGTACTTCTACAAAACTATATGACAAATTTAGAGTAGAAGAAAGATGTTGGATAAAGGAAGAGAAAGCTTGCATGAGCTATTCTAAGAAAAATGCCTCTGTGGATGGAAATTCAAATAAAGGTACTGTCAAGGTGAAGAAAGTAGATGAAGAAAAGAAGCTGAAATATATAATAAGATGAAGAAGTCAGTTCCTAAATATTTGAAGAAGTGACATATAAACCTAGAGTTGATGTAGAAAGATTCTCAAGGATGAGGTATATGAAGAAGTCAAAGCATAGAAGACCCCCTCATCTAGTACAAAAAAAATATATGACCAGGTATTCATCATTTTTTCTATGGTTACTTTTATTAATGTAATCATCTTGGTCATAGGGATAGATAGTGTAGGGATGCACCTAGAAGGAGCACAAAATATGTGAATAGGAATTTCATTGCTCTTTGAATAAAAATGAATGTAATGTGTTATAATTGTAATAATTTTGGTCACACAGCTAAGAATTGTAGATTAAATTATGTAAGACCAATAGCACATTATGAAAGAAAAAATATGTCCCCAAGAGTGAACAATGCTTCACATGTTCCTGAGAAGAAGCACAAGATGTGGAGAGTGAAAGGTTAGCAGGAAACAATCAATGTAGTTGCTCCTACCTTACATTAATAAGTCTTAGTGATAGAGCATGAGTCTAGGGGGAGCTAAATTGGTATCTATTCATCCATGGAAATGAAAGGATAGATCAAGTCTTGTAAAATATGTTTTACAAATTTCTAATGACTTGATGGTTGCAAATTTATATTGACACTTTTTCTCCTTGTATGGCTTGTTAAGAGAAAAGAGTATCTGTAATTGGGAGAGAAGTTGTTTAGTTGTTCTAAAATGTTCCTTGTCTAGAAGAAGAAGAGATATGTCTTATGGGGAGTTGTTCTGCATATAAACTCAAAATTTATTTTATTACAATTGTTATAGAGTGGTCCCAATTAGTGTTAGACCATTGTGAACTAGTTCAAAATAGTTTAGTTAATGCAGAGCCTAAAGTGACAATTGCTCAAGTATGTAAAAAGAGAGAATGGATAAAGGTCTAAGGGGGAGCTGCTATTGTTATAAAATCAATGTTATACTTGATATAATGTAGTTTAGAATATAAATTGGTATAGAAAATAAAGGGAAAACATCTGCAATTGGCATTAGACCTGATTGGTTCAGAGCATGAAATGACACTTCAACTAGCATTAGATATTGTTAATTGGTGCAAAAAAGTTAAATAATTTTGTTTTTCCATTACAATCAAAGGTGGAGAGTATAAATTGTTATGAGAGAATAAATTGGTATCAGTTGGTACTAGTCAAAGGGGGAGAAAAATAATTTTTTCCATTGCTAAGGAGAAGTGAAGGCTATACTTGCATGGTGACCTAAGACAAGATGTTAAAGAGTGTGAGACTTTGCTATTGGTGTCAAAAGGGGAGAGAGTTGAGAAAATGTTTGTTGGCCTCCTATAATGATTTAATAACTAAGCCCTTACAACCATGATTCAAAGACTAGACATCTAACCTGAATAGCCATTTCAATCATCATGAAGGTGCATTTAACTTGTTAACCTAGGGGCATGAACTTGAAATGGGTTAGCACAGTATGTGCACTAGGAACTCAAAGTAGCCATTTCATTCTATAACTAAGGAATAAAATACTAAAAGTAAATTCCTTGAAAAGGAATGAAAAAAATGTTGAACATCAATCAATGATTATGGTAAGCTAAAATGCATAATAGTAATAAAAATCTTAGCAAAAAAAAAGACACTAATATGTTTGCTTTGGCTACAGGAACAATCAATGCCGGATTTATAACTAAGTACTAAACAATAAGTAAAAATAAATTAATGCTAAACTAAGAAGATGGATTAATAATCAAGTGGCCCCCATTGGATAAGTATCCTCTAAAACTAATGAAAACTCGGATGCTCAAACTCAGAACTTTATTTTATGCACTATAAATCATGCATATAAAATAGTAATGTATATGTATTATTGAAAACTACAGAGCACAAGTACAATATCAAATCGTGCAACCTATTTGAAGAAAGAGCGTCAGATCATTATTTATACTATAGCTAAACAAGGCAGTCAACTCCACAACTAGGAGGATGCCATTTAAGGAAAATAGGGAAAGTGGAGAGAAGGCAGTTATGCATGCATGGAATCTAGTGAAACATGTAGGTCTAAACGCAAATCCAACACAATAATTGTAGAACCAAGATCCTAGTACCTGCAAAACACAATAAAAAAACACATAGTTAGATCAAATGCAAGCAAGAATCAAGATTCCCCATGAAATACATTAGCAAAGCTCAAATTAGGAAATAAAATGAAGAACACAATAAGAAAATAATGAAATCCTAATTAAGAAAGAAAAATCTTGATCCCATGAGGGAATTGGTGCCAATTTGATGTGAAAATTGACCCTTTCCCAACTTCTATGATGCAATTTTATTGAGTGATGAAGATTGCTCCACTTTGTTGAAGATTCAATGGAGCTCCATGATGAAAAACCCGCATAACCTAGCTAAGACTTGGTAAAATGGATGGAAATTGCTATGCTTGGAGATGAAATTGAGTATATTAAGTTTACTCAAGCTATGGATGATGAAATGAGGAGAGAAACCTCTTATTTATAAGAAGAAATGTTGGAGAAATTCCCAAGATGAAGCAATGTGGGACTAACTTTCAACCAATGAAAAGATGCCACTTATCAAGAGATGAATGGATGAAGGATGTGCATATTTTGATGAATGTGCCCATAAATGCCTTTATTTGAAATTTGAAATTTATGAAATGACAAGGTAGACGAAGAGTCAAATGGAGTAATGGCCACTTGGCTCAATGCACAAGGACTTGTAAGAGGAAATAAATTCCTTATTGGAAGGACTAAGTCCACTTAGAGGGATTTTCAAATTTGGAGGAATATTCCCCTATTATGCCATGTTGAGAGAAAATAGGGATTTAATAAATGAATTAAATATATTTTCATGTGCAAGTGGCAAAAGCTAGAGGATGGGACATGAATTAGAATTAAATTAATCAAGGGTTAATTAATTTAATGAGGGATTAGATGATGTGACAATTTTGACTTAGATTTATGGGTTGATTTAAATCAAAGATGAGAAGAATGTGATTTTAGAGATAGTTAAATAGATAATTTGTTTTATTTAACTAAAGAGGATTATTGGTTATATTAAATCAAATAATTTTTAATTTATTTCATTTAATAAGATAGACTTTAGAAATTAATTAAATAAAATTGATTTATTTAATTAAATAAAGAGCTAGGGTTAATTAGATCAGATTGATTGATTTAATTAACAAGAGAGAATGACTTAATCAGATAAATGATTTATTTAATTAAGAAAAATTGATGAATTTAATCAAATAAGGGTATTTGATTAAATGGTTAGATAGAGGGATGATTCATGATGAAGCGGTGTTAGTAATCAGGATCAAGTGTGCAATGTCAATCAATACATTTTGCGTGTCTACATTTTGTGCCTCTTTGAAGTGATGCACTTGCTATGTTATTTCAAAGAATAAGTTGTATTGATCAAAAACCAAAAAATTTTGATTTCAAAAATGCCCTGATGCTTCCACAGTGGACAAAAAATGCTGCTATACTACCCCCTCAAGAGATCATATGAAAATTCTGATTTTTAGGTGATCTTGCGAAAAAAGATGACAAAGTGCCCGACAGGTCCATAAAGGCTCCAGGGGATCAAAAAATGAGATAAAATGCAAAAAATGATGTGAAACGGCCCTCAGACGGACAAAAATGGGATCAAAGGACCAAAACCCCAGTAGGAAAACTAAATGGGGTCAAAAAACCCTAATTTTTAGGCTTCAATAGGCCTTGAGGGGCCACTTCCAATTCATTTTCACATTCAGCCTTGAGAGATTTTGCAAATTTGAGCTCTAACACCTCAGAGAAATGGCACAATGAAAACTCTCCATGCACATTTCTAATAGGGTATAGATGCATCAGAGGATTCCTAGCACTAGACCATATATGAGTTGACTTGACTCGAGCTTTTTTTTCAATTTTCATGCTCATTTAATGCATTAGGAATCAAGGTTTCTAGGAGTAGTGCCATATTGTGCCACTAGAATTTTCAAACAGTGTCGCTCAACATCAAACTATGTTGTCATTGTGAGAAACGACGTCATGGTGTAGTTTGGAGTTTGGGTTCAAATTCCAAACACAGTCGCTTTTACAAGGTGCACCATCGCGGTGCTATTTAGAACTAGAGTTTTCACTTAAACTCTAATGCCTTTGCAAATTGCAATGCTATAATGCAGTTCGAGAGTTTGAAGGTCCTAGCGGCATAGTTTGGAGTTTGCAAACTACACCGCCATCATAGGAAGCAACATTAAGGTTTCTTTCAAGATGCCGAGACAACCTAGGATTAGGATTTTTTTGATGAATTTTAACATGGTGACTTTCTTGATGCAGGAGGACGAAAGAGAGATCTACTCATGTGAGCATAGGTCCCGAGATATTTTTAGCCTTTTGGATGATCTGATTGAGCAATAGCAAGATTACTTAAGAGAGATGGGACTTTGGTATATTTCCTATACATCACCTGTGCGGACACACTTGGGCATGATGACGACACTTGCTGAGAGATGGCACAGTGAGACATCCTCATTCCATCTTCTAACGGGTAAGGCCATAGTCACACTGGAGGACATGTGGCAGATTCTGAGATTACCCATTCATGGTGAGCAGGTGATTTATGATATAGATGCCAGGAGGGAGGCTTGCTACAATGTTACAGGCACTGATCAGATTGTATTCTGTGAGGGCCAGATTGAGTTGGAGTGCCACAGGCCTATCATATCACCCTACCGCTTAGTTATTGCAGCCATCATTTTGGGTCTTGTCACAGTAGATCGATGGGGACAATATTTCAGTCCTAGATGGGGGCTTGCTTGGGAGCAAATGGTTCAGCGACAGACTTTGTTTGTGTGTGGGCCAGTTCTGCTAGCCTCACTTTACATATATTTACATGAGTTTTCCTATCTAGATGGTAGAGCACTTGCGGAGGGAGTCACACTCGTACATGTTTGGGTGTGGAACCACATCTCTGTGCTTCATCCTTGAGTTGTTCAGGTTCCCATGGAGCCAGATGATCGAATTGTCTAGCGATACATAGGAGGTCTCTGTTTTACACATATAGGACAACATGAGATTCCTCATTAGAGGAGGGTCCTCAATGATATGTGAGTGTTCTCCTGGCAGCCATACCTTGGACAACCCACCTGGTTTGATGACATTCAACAATTGTTCTTTTCTCACTAGGATCGACTTATGCAGGGGCGAGAGCACACAATGATTGAGAGATACCTATCAGGAAGGGTACAGAGGTAGTTTGGAGAGGTGCAGGATAGGCCTGATGATCAATACATGGCTATTTTTGTAAGGACTACGAGCCAGAGCTCTTGGGGTCACTACAAACTAGCCTAGGAGTCAGTTGATTCCTTCATAATTCTAGTGGCTAGACCATGGCCATATGACCAAGGACAGGAAATCTCAAGGACTACTCAGGCCTATAGAGATTGGTTTAGGCCATTGATGAGACTCACAATTCTAGGGACACCATTTGCTTGATAGAGAGCTAGAGGCAGGGGAGAAGAACGGGGCTGGGGGGATGGAGACCAAGATTAGGGAGGTGGTGGGCCACCTCTAGTTCAATAGGTTCAAGATCACATACCCCAAGATCAGCCACGTTGAAATCCACAGTTGGGAGAGCAAAGACAGGATCAGGACCTAGGACGACAGGATAGGGTTTTGACACCACCTAGGGATGGGGATCAGGATCAAGGATGACAAGATAGGATCCTAATGCTACCTAGAGATGAAGATCAGGAGTAGCCGGTTGTACAACCACCTCTCTAGCTAAACCCCAGAGAAGGGAAGATTTTACAATTATAGGCACAAGTATAGACACTAACAGCTGAGAGAGATTAGGCCAGAGCAGAGTAGGACCAGGCCATCTTGCAAAGATAGGCTGTAGAACTACAAGCAACAAGTGAGATGGGAAAACAATAGAAATTGGAGAGCATGGATACATCCTCCTCCCAGAGGATAGTATCACTTCAAGCATATAGGGAGGCCATTTAAGAGGCCAATTATTATAGATTGTACTATTACCAGGTCATGCCGAGAGTAGCTCGAGTCCCAAACTTCTCATAGAGGACAAGGCATAGACCCACAAAGGATCACAAAGAGAGAACATGTGGTGAGGGTAGTAGCCAATAGGGCTAGGCCTATTTTTGATCAAGACATGATTCTTTTTGCACCCCATGGGCTCATTTGTGATAGCCCCAGTGGGCCATTGTACTCATTGATATTACATGTACATTGATTTGATTTTTTGTACCATGAAAGTTTATATTTTGATGAGATATATGAGATGAGATGGTGATGTTTTGATGTGATATGATATGTCCTATCTTTACTTTATGCTATATGGATGCTTTTTACTTTCTATATGCTATGTGATGCAATGATGCAATGATGCTATTATGTTATGATGTTCCCTATGTTATATGTGATGATGCTAAATGTGATGAGATGCTATCTTTTTTTATATCTTTTCTTCTATGATATGCAAGATGCAATGATTATGCGACTAGTGGATGAAATGCAATATTTTTTTCTTATATTTTCTCATTCATTATATGGTGATATATTTATATGATGATATTTATGATATGATATGATGGATGCAAATGATGTTTTATATGGATGCATGTGAATGCATGAATGAAATGCTTAGAATAACGAATCTATATTATTTAAATGATGGAAATAAAAATGTATGCTTTAATATTTCTATATGATATGATATGCAGTATGCTAACGGTTTGTGGATGCAGGATGAATGCAATGATGATAGTGATTTTTGATTAACTATCATAGTACCATGTTAGCGTGAAAATCAAGAGGTAGAAGAAACAAGATATTCCAATAAGACATAGAAGATGATAATGATGATGATGATTTGTCGAGGAGTTGGGATTTTCAAAGGACCAATTATCTTATGTTTGATTACACATGTAGGTACGATGCGTCAAGGTATACAGAACCAGGATGGTGTTGAACCTAGTATGATGGACTTTGACTTGAAAATCAGATAGGAGTACTCTTGTTCACACCTGGCATACATTTAACCTTATTCAAAATGTAATTCAAATATTTCAAACATCTCAGGCCAAAACATAGAAAGGAAAGCCTTCCTATGTGGTCAACAAGATATCTAAAACATCCTCCCTACACCTAAACAAATAATGCATGACCAAGTTATATTACAAGAATATCCAACAAGCATAGTAGATAAAAAGATAATGATCATTTCCCCATTTATTTCTCTCTAAATCCCTTCGTTTGGGACATCATCGAGAGGTCATTGAAATGAGCACAAAAAGATAAGTAAAAAGACAAAGATAAAGTAAACAAACAAACCAATGTTCTTCAATTCCGCTAGCCAAGACTAAACTATAGTGATGCTTGATGTTGATGTCCAATGAGGAAGGATTCATCCTAGGACATGACGATATCAGATGATTTGATATGGGACTGATTGGATGATAAGCTATTGACACAAAGAGTTGATCAACTTGTTTATGTACTAACCTAGACTTGAGACTTTGACGTTTTGGTTTTCACTTTCGATCTGCTAGACTTGTTTCCAACTGTTTCACCAAAGGTTGAGGATGATGATGATTTATTATGAGTGATGTTTATTGTAGGTGAAAGAAGGATGAGACATATGGGTTTTTTCAAATATTTGGATGTTTTTGGAGTTTCAAAATGTTTTGAGGCTGTTTTTGGTATTTTCTAAATTTTGCATATGTTTTGATTTTCTGAATTTTCAAATGTTTTGGGTTTATCTGATATTTTGACCAAGAGACTAACCTAAGGACCTATCTAGGGGCCTCAGTGGCTGATCAACCAGATTATTCTTTCCTACATTATACATGTAGAGACCACATAGTTTGACTGAAACAGACTCGATTATTGATGAGATATGAACAAATGGATTGCCAGTTTATTATGATGGATGCCTAAAGGACTGGCCTAAGTGTCTTGGGGGATGATCAAAGATCATCCTTGCCTACGTTCAAGGCTCAGAGACCCATAGTTTGACTGAAAAAGAATCAATTATTGATGATATATGAACAAATGGATTGCTTAATTAGGATTTCATTATTTTATTTTTGTGTTCTTCATTTTATTTCCTAATTTGAGCTTTGCTAATTTATTTCATGGGGGAATTGGTTCCAATTTGATGTGAAAATTGGCCCTTTCTCAACTCCTAAGATGCAATTCTGATGAGTGATGAAGATTGATCCACTTTGTTGAAGATTCAATGGAGCTCCATGATGAAAAACCTGCATAACCTAGCTAAGACATGATAAAATGGATAGAAATTGCTATGCTTGGAGATGAAATTGAGTATAGTAAGTTTACTCAAGTTGTGGATGATGAAATGAGGAGAGAAACCTCTTATTTATAGGAAGACAAGTTGGAGAAATGCCCAAGATGAAGCAATGTGGAACTAACTTTCAACCAATGTCAAGATGCCACTTGTCAAGAGATGAATGGATGAAGGATGTGCACATTTTGATGAATGTTCCCATAAATGCCTTTATTTAAAATTTGAAATTTATGAAATGACAAGGTGGATGAAGAGTTAAATGGAGCAATGACCACTTGGTTAAATGAAAAAGGACTTGTAAGATGAAATAAATTCCTTGTTGGAAGGACTAAGTCCACTTGGAGGGATTTTCAAATTTGGAGGAATATTCCCCTATTATGTCATGTTGAGAGAAAATAGGGATTTAATAAATGAATTAAACCTATTTTTATGTGCAAGTGGAAAAATCTAGAGGATAGGACATGGATTATAATTAAATTAATCAAGGGTTCATTAATTTAATGAGGGACTAGATGCTGTGACAATTTTGACTTAGATTTATGGGTTGATTTAAATCAAAGATGAGAAGAATGTGATTTTAGAGATAGTTAAATAAATATTTTGTTTTATTTAACTAAAGAGGATGATTGGTTAGATCAAATAAAATAATGTTTAATTTATTTAATTTAATAAGAAAGAATTTAGAAATTAATTAAATAAAATTGATTTATTTAATTAAATAAAGAGTGAGGGTTAATTAGATTAGATTGATTGATTTAATGAATAGGAGAGAATGACTTAATTAGATAAACGATTTATTTAATTAAGAGAGAAAAAATGATGAATTTAATCAAATAAGGGTATTCGATTAAATGGTTAGAGAGAGGGATGATTCATGATGAAGCGGTGTGAGTAATCAGGATCAAGCATGCAATGCCAATCAGTACATTTTGTGTGTCTACAACAATAATACCTATGCATGCTCAATCATTAAAGTCCACTACAAGGCGGTTACATTCAGTTGTATGAAGAATCTTCTACAATCGACTTCCTTTGACTTGGAGCAATTCCTTAGCTAGACATTATGGTACATGCCCAACTAGCGGTGTCTTCCTCAACTTAGCACATTAAATCTGCATGGAAAAGTCAATACACATAATAATTGCACATCTATAACCACTTTAAGGAACATTCATTAACCACATACAAAATCAATATAGATAACCCACATAATATGCCAAATGTCATCAAAGCTTGTATAGATACGATTAAGTCCAATGTCAATGGTTTGAGGGAAACATTATGAAAATACCAACATTTAACATTAAATTCCATGACATCTACTAGCAAATAAACAATAGATTCTACCCAAAATTGGACCAAAAAATAGGCTCATCACTCCCCCCAACCTAATGTTTTGCTAGTCCTCCAATAGGGGGAGGGTTATTCTTCTACTTGGTCAAAGCTCTGAAATTTGCAACTGATAGTTGTCCAACATCAGTGGTTGTAGTGCATGAATCAGGATCCCAATAGAATCCTCTCAATCTATCAAATTAGTTCGATCTCTACTTTTTTGAAGCAATGTCATACTAGTAGAATTTGAAGTTTGGCATGGGCCACATGAGCATGGGTTGTTGGAAAGTCAAAGGAACTAAAATTCGCCTATGTGTTCTCCCAATTTGAATATACCTATCAATCCTCTTTAGTGCTACAACATAATTATGGATGGAATGAGGCTCAACCTGCTTCAGCTCATCAGTTAGACTATTCCATCTTTGTGATAGACACCTCATGATTTCCTACTTTGTTGTTGTCTTTACCTCATACTCATTGTAAATTGCCTCAATCCAAGGCATAATTGTATTGTCATAACTTAGTCTAATAGGAATTTTGTGCCATTCTCTATAAATATCCCTTGGGTTGCTTGATTCAGCTCTAATAGGCAAAGGGATATCATACTCCAATTGCTTATAAGCACCATGTTTCTACCCCCAACTAATCTCATTTTGTACCCAAGACATAAATGCTCTCAATTGAACATCCCCAACATACAATAGTGGATTCCAATCATGATCTTTCGTTACAGCATAATTATGCAACTAAAATTCACATTGCAAATTCTTCATTTCAAGTGAGGAAATCCTATAAGCATTGAAAAATTCAATGGGGGTGTCAATAGAAGGATTCAAACCTGAGGCAATCCTTGATAGCTTAAAAGGGAGATATTTCTCTTTCAAGAGTAGAGCATAGACCCTTGCAGGGGTCCTAAATTCCAAAATCTATGGTGCCAAAGCTGCCATATCATCCATCCTCTACTTCAGGGTGGCAATTTCTACATTTTTATCCTCAATCTCTTCATCCCTCTTTTGAATTTACTCCTTCAATTTTTGTTTTTCCTTTTTCCATTCTTCCTCTCTTATTTGTATTTCCTTCCATAAATTAAAAATTGTTGTATGTAATGTAAAATTATGAGGATTATGGATTGCTACCAGTATTTTTGATGGTGGCTCCTCATATGGCACTATCTGCATGGACTTGGGTTGTCTAGTTATCTCAGGCTATAGGGGAACTATTTCTTCTTCTACTTGTTGCTATAGGGACTCTCATTCCTATTCTTGATGCGGCTGTAGGAATTCCTGCTCTAGTTCTAGTTGTTGTTGTAGGACTTCTTATTGTAGGACTTCTTGCTCATGCTGCAGGAAGTCTTGATTTTCCTCCAATTCTTCTACAATGTTAGCAAGATCAACTAGTGTTATATTTGTTGCTCTCCCAAATATTTATTCTTCTTCTTCAACATTCTCTTGCTCCAATGGAGCTTTAAGGTCCTCATGTGAGGTCTCACTAGGTTTAGGGCTTTCTTGTGGAGGCATACCAATTGCAGGCCCAACTAGTCTTGATTTCCAGGGAGGTCTCTCACGTTTTCCTTTGGTTGCGGGATTGAATAGTGTCAACCTTCCTCTTTTTAGAACTTAGCACTTTTCTTTCTATAGGCTATTTTTTAGCCTTCCCTTTTCTTGTTTCTACTTCTCTCAGTTGTGCCCTAGTTTTCATTAGGATCTCAAGTGGAATGTCATCATTAGAATCTGAGGAAGATCTTTCTTTTTTTGAGTGCTCTATTAAAGAAGAACTAGTTTCTATGGTTTCTTCTACTAGAGGAGGATTCACACTAGAGCCAACACCAAAGGTTGAAGCACCAGGAATGGCTTCAACTGTGCTTAATCTCCTACTAGACCTACAAGATTGAGGTAAATCCCTAGGTTGCAAGTGCTTATGTCTAATTTTATCAACATTTATAAACTCTTCCCGAGTCATTCCAAATACATCATGCAAAGACTTTTCAACTAGCAATTTAATTAGGAAATGGTGGGAAACAAAATTATCCCTACCTTTTTGGGTCTTGATCACCATGATTGAGAGAAGATTGTATAGCATGTTAGGCACATTCATCCTCCTTCCGTGCCTCATGTGATTCAAAAGCTTGAAGTGTACAAAAAAATTTGACTGGCAACCCTCATAGGTGATGTACTTGATAAAATAAATGGCTATCTGCTTCTATGGCTCGAGTAGAGACATTCTATTTGCACCTTATTTATCAATGCTGAATGGGGGGTTGTTTGACTTTGTAAATTAAGCCTTAGCTTATCTGGGGTCTCTAGAGGCAGGGTAATTTTCACCATCAGCTAGTAACCCTGTGACCTCTACAATTCATTCCTCTGTTGCCACAACTTCCAAATCTTTTACTGTGGCTTTCCCTTTAGAAAATGTCTAGGAAAATTTAAGGGAAATACTTTCATCAAATCCATCTAGCTTCAAGAAGTACTCTAACCATCCACAATTTCTAAATTCATCCAGGCATTGTACATCCTACAATAAAATATCATGCACCATGGGTTCAAATAAAATTAACCCACCTCCCATTTTCTGCAATCAAATAGATGCTCTGCAACTTCTTTTCCTGTAATTCCCTTCTGAAAATCAAATGCACTTTCCTGCAGTACTTGCTAAATTTCCAGTGCTAACCTGCTAAATTTCCTTTCTTTTTTTTACAACTGTGGCTCTTTAACTGATGGTTATGATAGGGTTAATAATGACAAGAAAAGGGGTGATAAAGGAGAGTTATAAAGGGAATAAATGGCATCTGTAGTTAATGTCACTTCACACATGCAAGTCATCCTCTAACTCATAATTCAAATAAGCTCATTTTAAATTTTATGAGGCAGCCTTGTATGAATTGACACATGGGCAATATATTTTCATCTTTTTCTTTCCCTCCCCCCCAACCTAAATTTGGACATGTTTCTGCACATGTGAGATGGGAGTGGTGATTTGACAGGGAATAATGGCATTTTATATGAATGTTTATAATAACATGTAGTGATTAAATGAATGCACTTAAAAGATGATTAAAGATAGCAATTAATGCACACATACCTGAATGTGTGGAGGATTATTGTAAAGATCATGGAGAAAGTACCGCTTGCCCTTTAGGGAATAAATTGAGTAGCAAATGAAGTGAAATGAGATGAGGTGGAATGAAGTGATGGAAGAGAGAGAAAGGTGGTGATGGATGGGTGGATGGGTTGATGGATGAAGAAATGGACTTCCACGTAAGTGAAAGTATTTATTATGAAGAGTATGTACCTTAATTATCCAAAAGGAGGGACACTAGGTCCACTTCCTTCGGCTGCAGGAAGCTCGAGTGTCGAATGTTAGGTGAATTGCTACATGAACTCTTCTTTGGAAGCTATCTTGTGATATAATCTGAGGCGATGACCATTGACAAGTAATTTGAACCTAACAGGGTCAATGGTGGTAAGCTGAGCAGCTCCATTAGGAAAGACCTCAACAACTTCATAGGGTCCTAGCCACCTTGTCTGCAATTTTCCTACATTGTCCTAGTATCTTGAATCATAGAGCAGGGCCCAATCTAATAGTTTGAATTTCTTATCCTTGATAAACTTGTCATGCCACTTGATTCTCTTATTCTACACTACTTTTGTATGCTATAAGGCTGCCCTTCTTATTTCATCCAAAGCATTTAGCTACATGATTCTTTCTCTCTGTGCATCAGAAATATTAATTCCCAAATCTACTACAGTCTGTAGAGTCTTATATTCAAATTCAACTAGCATCATAGTTGTCTTTCCATACAACTCAAATGGAGTGGAGCCTGTATTTGTTTTCTAGGTTTTTCTATAGGTCCAAACAACTTTTGGTAATCTATTTTCCCAATCCTTCCTATGAATAGATATTGTTTTAGTCAAAATGTCTTCAATTTGTCTATTGGTCACCTCAACTTGGCCATTAGTTTGGGGCTGATAAGGAGTAGACTTCTTATGCCTTATGTTGTATTCATTAATTAGTGTTGCAACAAGGGTTGATGTGAATTTTTCTCCTTGATTAATCACTATTTCTCTTGGGACTCCATATCTTGTGAAAATATCTTCATAAAGAAATTTTGCAACCTTGTTATCTCTTGCATGCTGCATGTCCTTAAATTCTACCCATTTTGTCACATAATCAGTGCATGCCAATATAGAAGACTTAACATTTGATGGAGGATCAATGGGTCCCATAAAATCCAATCCCCACTTGTCAAAGGAAGTGATTACTACCTAAGGGAATAGTGGAATCTCATTAGATCTGGTTGGTCTACCATTCTTCGACACCTATCACATTTTTTGGTATACCGTCCTACATCCTTGTGCAGTGTTGGCTAGTAATACCATGTGTTCAAAACCTTTATCACTATCCTATTGGCTGCAAAGTTTCCTCCACATGGTTGTTTGTGGCATGCATGAAAAATTTCATATGTTTCATCTTCTCTCACACACCTCCTCATGACATGGTCAAGTCCAGTATAAAACAAACATCTAGCAATCCAAGAGAAAGGAAAATATTATTCAATGAGTGCCATTTTCTCTTTTGGGGAGAAGTGAGAAGGAACTCCACCTGTGACCAAGTAATTGGCTATGTCAACATACCAGGGTGTTTTTACACTGAGAGAGAATAGACACTCATTAGGAAAAGAGTCATCTATGGGTTGATTGTCTTCTGATGTAGTTATCCTTGAAAGAAAATATGCAACAACATTGGCCTTCCCTAGCTTATCCACAATGGTTATATCAAACTCTTGCATCAACAATAACCATCTTGAAAATATACCTGTGATCAAAGGTTTATTCATTAGATATCTAATGGTTACATGATCAGTGTGCACAAAGATTTGGTAGCCTGTTATGTAATATCTGAATTTTTTTAGTGCATAGATTACTACCAACATTTCATTTTTTGTCACTGTATAATTGAATTCAACTCCTTGTAAATTTTTGCTAATAAAGTAAATGGCATTTTCAACAACTCCTTTATGTCCTAAGACTACTCCTATGGCATAATTCGATGCATTAGTATGGATGTGGAAAGGAAGCTCCCAATTAGGCCCTTTGAGTATAGGCATTAGTCAAAGCTGCCTTCAAGCCAGAAAATGCCTTGTCACAAGCTTCAATCCACTAAAATTCAGCATCTTTAGTAAGAAGAGTGTATAATGGTGGTGCTACCTTGCTAAAATCCTTGATGAAATTCCTATAATATCTTGCATGACCCAAGAAACTCCTAACATCCTTTTGTTTTGTAGGTGTGGGCAGATTTTTAATTACCTCAATCTTTGCAGGATCTACTTGAATTCCATTATGGGAGATGTAGTGGCAAAGAACTACACCCTCTTGCATCATTATGAAACACTTTTCACTATTTAAGGAAAATTTTTGGTCTTCACATCTTTGTAGGACTCTCCTTAGATTTTCCAATGCTTGACTAAAATCAACACCATAAGTGGTAAAGTCATCCATATAAATTTCCATGCAATCATGAAAAATGTCTGAGAATATGCTAATGATTTCCCTCTGAAAAGTTGTAGGTGCATTTTACAAGCCTAATGGGAGTACCAAATAGGCATATTTCCCCCATGGATAGGTAAATGTGGTCTTCTTCTAGTACTCTGGTGCAATTTGAATCTGGTTGTAGCCACTGAATCAATCTAGAAAAGAAAAGTATAGCTTTCCTGCAAGTGTGTCTAAAAATTGATCAATGAAGGGTAAAGGAAAGTGGTCCTTCTTGGTGGTGGCATTAAGTTCTCTATAATCAACACAAACTCATCATTTCCATCATTTCTTGGCCACAATCACTAATGGAGACACCCATTGACTATCTGAAATGGGGTAGATAAATCCTGCATCTAGTAATTTTTGTAATTCTCCTTTCATAATTTCCCTTAGTGTAGGGTTAATTCTTCTTTATGGCTGTCTTATTGGGGTGCAATCATCTCTGATGTAAATTCTATGTGTATAAAGTTTAGGATCTAATCCCTTCATATCATGATAATCCAATGCAAATGCATGTTGATGGGTCCTTAATAGGTTTGCCAATAACAATTGTTGTTCTTCATTCAATTTACTATTAACATTCAAATATTTTCTTTCTAACACCTGCACTTGTGTAGTTAACTCTATCATGGTTGCTTCATTGACACATGGCACCTTTAGTTCATATGGCATAAATGTACGGGACATACCTATTGCTATAGGAAGTCTATCTATAGGAATAGTGGTTGCAGGAAGAGTGGCTATAGGAAGTCTGCCTGCAGAAACAGTGGCTGCATGAAGAGAAGGCGAAAGTGTCTTGACTAGAGTAGTAGAATGAGAAGATGATTCTTCCTCCACTTCACAATGGTTCTGAATGATGCTATCCAATACTTCATCCTCATCTTGGAGCTTCATGAAAGAGCTTCTATCTAGCATCATAAGTTGTGCCACAAATTTAACTTCCTTGACCTCTTCACCAACATGTGGCCATACATGATTATCTTCATCATGAGATGGTTGAGCAAGTGGATAAAGAAAAAAAAAAATAGTGCTCCTCCCATCTGAAATGGTCATGTCACCTGAGAAAAATCTAATGTATGTATATGTAGTTGCTAACCATGGCCTTCCAAGAATAATGGGATACCCGACTAGTGTAGCTCTAGGAGAAATAATCATAAAGTCTACTAGATACTCCCAAGAGTCTAGAACTACCACAAGATCCTCCACTACACCATTAGGCTTAATAGTAGAGCTATCAGCAAGCTGCATGATAGTAGGAGTAGATCTCATTATTGCAATATTTAGTTGTTGCAGGATTTCTTTGATGATTACATTTATTGCTGCCCCTAAATCAATCAAAGCATTCTTTACTTGGATCCCATTTATGAAAACTACTACCACATGAATACCTGGTTCATTATACTTGGGAATAATCACTTTTCCCAACATGATGTCAACTAGCTAGCCTACCACATGAACTATAGTTGGGTCCTTCTTTTTCCTACTTGGCTTCTTAATACATGCCTCTTTGATTGCTTTGTCATAGATTTGAACATCCTTTATGCCATGAAATAGAAGTATCTGGACACATATATGCTTAAGCTGATCCAAGATATCAAATTTGGTATCCTCATTTTCTTCCTTCTTCTTGGAAACTTCCAATCTCTAAGGAAATGATGGTTCTTGTTTAGTCTACTTTACTTGGACTGGTTCATGATTTTTAGGTTCATTTGGCTGAATGAGATCATTCATAGGCTCCTCTTCCTCTTCCACAAGAAGTTCAGTGATAATGGGCTTGGAAGGGGTTGGTAGAGTAGTTCTTGAACACAAGTGGATGTCACTTACAATCATAGCATATGCAGGGAATTGATTTGAATTAGCAGAGTATCCAGGCTACTGTTGTGGTTTGTTATTTGGATTGGGTGTGGGCTGAGCTGGTCGCTGAGTAGTTTTAGGTGTATTTGAGCTTGGATTAGTAGGTGGAGGTATTATAGCAAGTTGTTGAAGCTAAGAAGGTGGCTGCATATAACTGGTTGTCTGGGTAGGCCATTGTTTTCCTCCTCTCTATTGACTTGTTTACTGCCAACTTCCTAGAGGTGGTTGTCAATACCCTTGAAATTGCTGCCAATTCTCCTGAGGTTGTTGCCACTAGGGTGGAGAACTCTAATGACTAGACCAAGCATTTTTAGGGTTACTCCAAGACTATGGTGGATATCCTCCATAATTGGGTGGATATGGGGGATGCCTTTGGTTACCAGATGAATAAGAGTTAAAATATGGCCCAACATAGGATAGTGGATCTTGTGGCATACCTTGTCTTAGAGCCCAATACTTTATTTGTACAACATATTACACTTGATCTTCTTCAATCTAGATTGGCTTGAACTTAGGTGGAATTTGTTTTCTTTCAAGGTTAGCTACCATCTTGCATTTTCAGTACTTCTTTTGTCTACAGTGGGGGCAATACTCTATCAACATTCCCTCTACCTCCTCTTGTTTCTTCTTGGCCTAAAGTGTATCTAACTGAGTAGCTAGATTATTGATAATGTCTTGCTTGAAGTCAGCCAACAAATGAGTGATCTCTATTCTTGAAACTCCACCGGTAGTTGACCTACCCATGGAAGATTGGTAAGCTCTCCCTTTCTTTGAAGCTTCCCTAGAGTAGTTATGGAATATTTTCTTGATATCCTCCTAAGGAACTTGGGAGATATCTCCTCCTACCAAGAGGTCCAAGACACCAATGATGGTATCATTAATTCCTCTCAGGAAAATAAACTTTTATGAGTCTTCATTAAGTGTATGGTGTGGATATTTTTGTAGGAAAAATAGAAACCTTGCAATATAATCTTCAAGGCTCTCATCTTCCTTTTATTGCATCTTGAAAATGTCACTTCCTCTCATGTCACTACCTCTGCAATATTCCTTGTATTTCTCAAGGAATTTTGTCTTCATTTCTTCCCAAGTTTCCATAGTATCTCTACCAAGGCTCATGAATCATCTTAATGCATCTTCTTTCAAAGTGGTAGGAAATAACTTAAGCCTATGGACATAAGTGGTATAATCATAACTCGTGCAGAGTATTTCAAAATCAAATAAAAAGGTATATGGATCTTCTGTGACAAGTCCATAAAACTTCAGGAGAGTTGAGGCAGGAATTTTCTTGATGTTTTCAACTTCATTTTGATGGGAAATGGGGAAAGGAAAAGCTAGCTAGTTAGGTCTATTCCTATTTGCATCACCCATGCCTACTTGATGTGGTTCCAAAACAAAGGGGTTGTCAAGGTTATTTTTTATCTTTGAAGGAGACTTCAGAACTAACCAAGTTAGGATATGCATCAGCAAAGGGGTGTGGATCATCTTCTTCTTCTTGTTGTTTTGGTAGATTTCAATATTCAACTAGCTGGAATGGATTAAGATTGTTAGGAAGAAATCTCCCATAACCATCCCTTCTCCTTCCTCTATGCATGCGATATCACTCATGATCAGTTAGCTCACACAAAGAATTGGTAAAGAATAAGGGGGGTCATTACTTCCTAAATGAGGATATACTAAGAAAAACTTCTAGAAACACTATAGCAAGAAAAACCACAAATTACTCCAAAAGACTCCCTAGTTTGACACCATCCCCGGCAATGATGCAAATTTTTTTGGCCTCCTACAATGATTTAATAACTAAGCCCTTACAACCATGATTCAGAGATTGGACATCTAACCTGAATACTCATTTCAATCATTATGAAGGTGAATTTAACTTGTCAACCTAGGAATGTGAACTTAAAATGGGTCATCATAGTATGTGCACTAGGAACTCAAAGTAGCCATTTCATTCTACACCTAAGGAACACACAATACTAAAAGTAAATTTCTTGAAAAGGAATGAAATAAATGCTAAACATCAATAAATGACTATGCTAAGCTGAAATTCATAACATGAATAAAAATCTGAGCAACAAACAAGACACTACTCTATTTGCTTTGGCTACAAGAATAGTCACATAATGGAATTCTAGTGGCTGTAGGAATAGTCAATGCCAAATTTCTAACTAAGTACTAAAAAATAAGTAAAACTAAACTAATGTTAAACTAAGAAGACAGATTACTCACCAAGTGGGCCCCTTGGATAAGTATCCTCTAAAACTAATGAAAACTACTATGCCCGAACTCATAACTTTATTTTATTCACTGTAAATCATGCATACAAAAGAGTAATGTATCTGTATTACTAAAAAATGGAGTGTAAGTACAATATCAAATCATGCAACCTCTTTGAAGAAGGAGCATTAGATCATTATTTATACTATAGCTAAATAAGGAAATCAACTCCATGACTAGGAGGACACCATTTAGGGAAAACAAGGAAAGTGGAGTGATAGCAGTTACACATGCATGGAATCTGGTCAGACATGTAGGTCCAAACACAAATCCAATACAACAGTAATTCCCATGCATGCTTAGTCATTAAAGTCCACTATAAGGTAGGTACATTCAGTTGCATGAAGAATCTTCTACCATCGGTTGCCTTTGACTTGGAGCGATTCCTTAGTTGGACATTATGGTGCATGCCTAGCTAGCAGTGCCTTCCTCAACTTAGCACATTAAATCCACATGGAAAATTCAATATGCATAATAACTGTACATCTCTAACCACTTTCAGGAACATTCATTAACCACATGCAAAATCAATATAGATAACCCACATAATATGCCAAATGTCATCAAATTTTGCAGAGATAGGACTAAGTCCAATGTCAATGGTTTGAGGGAAACATTATGAAAATACCAACATTTAAAATTAAAGTCCATGACATCTACCAACAAGTAAATTGTAGATTCTACCCAAAATTGGACCAAAAAATAGGCTCATCAATGCTCAAAGTAGGAGCATGAGAAAAGTATGCAATTACTCATAAGTGTGAGAAAAGGAGAAGGTATATCTAAGGAGGAGATGTGAGCTCGCATAATTATCCAACATTGGTATCAAACCAATGACAATAGGTTGAGAATTTAGTTTTTCAATCAATGAAAAAGGGGGAGATTGTTGGCATATAGTTGTCATTGATGTCAAAAAGGGGAACCAAAAGTGAGATGGAGTTGATCCTATAAAGGAGAATGTTGGAATTAATGTAAAAGTGTCATTGATGTCAAAGGTTAAAGTTGTGTTACAAATGTTGTGAAAGTGTTGAAGAGAGGGTCTCAAGTCTCATGCTTACCATGTATCACTTGTTGAAGAAGGAAGGTGTTAGGAGTTAGTCATTTTTTACTATACTTGCAAGGTTTTGGGCATCGAGCCTCAGTTATACCTATTGTGCAGTTTGTGCACACACGCCCCGTTGAAAGCAAGGACCCTCTTTTTCTTTCGCTTTTGGTTTTTTGGCCCTTGTTATTTTGAGGTTTTGTTACCTTTGCACATGCTTGAATGCTTATCTTATTCATGCAAATTCCCCCCTTCTAGGAAGCACTTTGAAAATCTAATGTGTTTGTGAAATTTTTGGGTTTTTGGCTACTTTCAGGAAAATCCGCTCCTGGCAGACTTTCCTGGATCCTCTCTTGGTCTGATTTTTTCTACCTTGCACAGTAGTTCAGAACTTTCGAGTCTTCATGGAATTCTGTCATGACCGCATGTTTCTGAATGTCCGTTTTCTTGTCGAGTTCCCATATTTTGGTTCTAAGTTATCTTGTCGATTGCATTTATGATTGCTTGTATGATTCCTGAGGGATGCATTTAGTCAATTTTGGGGATTTTCATGTCATTGTACTTTATCATTTGCATTCTATTGAGTTGGGGTACTTGATCTGGTGGTGCTTGGCTGGATTTGGCATGGTGAACCTCTAAATTGTTGGATTTGGTAATCATTTTTTAGGCATCATAGTTGTTGAAGCTTGGTTGGGCATTCGGGATTGTTGTTTGTCATTGCTATAATCAACTTGCATTTTATCAATGGTATGTACCTATTCCCCTACTTTTGATTGATCACATGTGAGTCATTCTTTCTGTCCTAGGTGTGCTTGGGGTTCAAATTTCTATATGTTTCAACGTCTGGGGCTAGGGTCGCTTGATATTGTTTGATTGATGGTTCCCCAAGTGAGTTTCAAACTTGCTTTTTCATTTACATCATGAGGTAGCTTGTTTATGAAAGATAACGAACCTTTGTGAGAACCTAGCAGTAGAGTAGCCTGAATCCCAAGTGTTCCCTACACATCAATGGTGAAGTTTTAGGGTTTTGTGCCTAGGGCATCACCAATTCCATTTGATTTCATTAAAGGTGAGATTAGACTTTAAAGATTATCTGTAGGAGGTCCAAATCGAGTCAGTTACAGGCCCAAGTTCCTCAAATTTGTGATTGTTTGATCAATTTGAGTGTAATCATGAGGGAATGACGACATTCAAGTTTTCCTTCAGTTTCAGGATTTTCCTTCATTGGCGGATTTCCCTGATTTTCCTTGTCCTCTCTATTTTCTTGAAATTTGTTGAAATGCAGAGTCTTTCCTTCTTCGTGGATTTTCATCACTTCCGGATTTTCCTAAATTTTCCTTTGTCCCTTCATTTTTTTGGAAATTGTAGATTATCGTTTCTTTCGCAGAAATCCATCCTAGGCGGAATTCCCTGAAATTTAGTGGAAAGTGAAGGAATAAGAGATAGCATGGTTTATTAACATATGATTATGCATGTTATGATTAATTTGAGCTATTGTAAGATGTCTCACCATGTTTCTCTGTATATGATGATCGAATTGTGCAACTAATGGGGCTTTTTATGTTCATTCCGCTAGAATCCATCTAGCTAGGAATTTCCCAAAATTCCTCTCAGCCTAAATTTTGCAGGATGACTTAAAACCTGAACTTTGATGTGATCATTCTTTTTATGATATCTAAGGGAATCTTGCATATCTTGGGATTTTTTTTGAGGATGAATTTATCATTTGTGATTAACTTACTTGGGTTTGTATGATCTATACTATAGTCTCCTTGTTGAGTGCAGGCTGAATCAAGTAAAGTAGTGTCTGGTGGAACCAAGGGTAAGGTGACGGATCCAAGTGTAAAGGGGTCTTCTATTTCTGAGGAAGAAAGAATCAAGATGGATATCAAGAGCATAATTCCTGAGAACAAGCGTACTTCTATCTGGTCGAAGGTGACCGATACAAATGTTGGACTATGGGAATATGAGGAGTTCAAGACCAGGATAGCAGAGTAGGACCTTTACTATCTAGAAGAACATTTGAATCAGGATTGGTGCATGTGGCTAGATTCCCTCCCATAGTGCAATGTTATGAATTAGTTCTTGAGTGTGCTAGACACTATGATAAGGGTACACAGAGGATAGTTGGCCCTCAAGGGAGAACTACAGAAAATTTGAATCCTATGTCTATAGCCTAGACCTTTGACATGCCAGACAGATCTCACGTGGTGTCTTTTGATATGGATATGGCAAGTAAATTATATGAGGAGGATACTATCAAGTCTCAGCAGGTCATGAACTCATGGTTGGAGAAGCCTAAGTCTCAATACTCCAAGCTGCCCAAGCAGCTATTCAGAGAAAAATTCAAGGAGTACTATGATGCTATCACTCTTCTCAGCAGGGTGGTAGGGTCAAAGAGTGTTGGAATGTTTGAAAATTGGATGCTCAATGTCATTGTAAGGATGGAGTAGAATATTAACTATCATTGGGAAGGTGTTATAAGTGCTATGATTCATGAGTAGATGTGCAATGTATTGCAAACAGAGACCTTCACAATGACTTCCTACTTAGTCTACATGCTTGCAAGATTCCATCCATACAAAGGGCTAAGTACAAGAGGTGTGTTTGGGCAGGATGTGATCTATGAGATTTATCCACAGCTGCATCTAGGCAACTCGAGCTACAGGAGGGTGAATGATGCATTCACCATGTACATCAATAGATTATTGCAAGGTGTAGAGCATGTGAGGATATCTACCCAGGCTAAGGAACTAATCAAAAGGTATGGAGCTTGGTTCATACAGTTTCCCACCTCATACATAAGGATAGATGGTTGTCAGAGGGCTCCATATTGACTTCCAAGGTACCCAAGAGACCATATAATACTCTTGGAAGTCACGAGGAAAATTTGTGACTTTGATGCCATTGTGAAAAAGGATAAGCATAAGAATGGATTTGGTGGTGACTTCCCTTTGAGGATAGGAACTAGTGAGGAATGTCCTTCTATTAATTCAACTGGTGCTTCTGAGGAAGAAATGAGCACTCTTGGGTTATCCTTCCATTCCAAGAGATCCAGGTTTGATAGAACTGGTGAAGCTCAAAAGAAATCCAATAGAGAATATAGCCACAAGGATGATATGGAAGGCTATTGGGCCAATTGTAGTGATGAATTTGAGATTAGAAAGAAGAAGTTTTTCAGGCTGCCTGTTAACTTGGTCCAACTTTACAATGTGAAGGCAATCCCAAATCAAGTTGAAGATGATGGAGATATGATCCAGGCCCATGCTTATGAGGCAGTGAAGGACAAGCTAGTTGGAGAAATAGACTGGTTAGAAGAGGAGAAAATAGAACTGGAACAACTTATGACTCCAGTCATTAAGTATACTAAGTTGTGGCTCAAGCATAAGATTTGGGAGCTGGAAAGTGAAGGTGTGTAATGCACCTATGATTTAATTGTAGACTTGGAGTCTCATTCCACTTCTGAGGAGTCAACTGAGTAGGATCCTAAGGGTAAGGGCAAGGTGAGTTCTCCTTTCAAGATCAAAATTAAAGATGCTCAGGCAGAGGAAGAATAGGAAGCAGAAAAACAAAGGAATCCAATTCAAAAGAAGAGGAAACATGCTTAAAGAATGAGGAAGTCAGCAAAAGATGAAACTAAAAAAGAGGACAAAGAGGTTAGCGTCCCTATGCCAAAGACAAGAAGAATGGTGAGATTATCATAGAAGGAAAAGGAAAGCTCCAAGGCAGGGGAGGAAGTTGGCCCACCTGTAATAAATGTGGAGAGCTCGGGAGAAAGGACATAGGTGTACACAAGGAAATCAAGAACTCCTTCTCCTAAGGATAGTGTGCCAAGAAAGGATCTCCCTCCAGTCACTCCTGATGTAGAACAACATGATATCCCTCCTTACCATGAAGCTCACGATGAACTAGGTGAATCCAAGGAAGAAGAAGCTCACCAAGATATAGAAGGAGAAGAATTTAAAGAGGGTGAGCTCTTTAGTACTGAGGCCAAAATAGAAAGGGTGATGCAGTATCCCCTAGTTACATATGATGATTCACCTACTAGAAGTGCAAAGAATAGACCTTCTTAGAAATAGAAAATACCAGTTAAGACTCCATGACCGGTACATGAAGAAGAAGAGCATGATAAAGAAAAGGAGAATAAGGTTGAGGAGATTCCTAAGAAGTGGGATTTGAACGAATATGTGCCTAAGGACCAACAAGATGAAGTTGGATAGAGTAAAGCACAGTCAGAATCCACTGTTCTAGGCTGGTTGGGTAGGGAATTGAAGAGAAAACAGATTTTTGTGGATGACACCCCTCCCAATTGGGATGAGCTATTGGAAAACATAGGAAAGGGGAAAGGAAAGAAGAAATCCAAGGTTATTTCCAGGATTGAAAGAGATGAGGCCAACAAGAGGGTAGTCCACATTGCTACTCCTGCTTCGGATAAGAACATAGATGATGTAACTAGAAGTGATTACAATGTACATACCATCAACCTTGGGCCTACTTCTATGGAATAGGATATTGAATATTATGAAGGCTCTCATGTAGTGATCCTAGGTAGGTTGAGGAAAGAAGTGCAGACTAAGCAAGAACTGAAGAAGGAGAATGAGAAATTAAAGTACTTGTAGGACTTGATGAATCCCCTGCAATCTATTAGCTCATCATCTTCTGCTATGAGTTTCCTACCACAAGAGACCATAACATAGCTAGAGAGGATGAAGACCACTACTCTTGTCACAACGAACTGGTTACAGGGGGTGAAAATTAAGGGGGATAATGCTATCAAATACGTCCTTTCAATTGGAGGAGATGCAATGAGGTCAATAAATTGGGATGTATTAGCTCAAGATAAGGAGGATGTACATCTCGTGCTACAAAATACCAAGACCCTCATGGATTATACTAAAGATAAGTTATTGAGTGATGGAATTCTTCCTTCCTCCAGAGTAGAAGAACCTTGGGAATGGTTTGAAGCTTTGCAAATAAGTCAAAAGGTTTTGAAGAAGGTACATAAGTAGAGGAGGAAAATTGAAGACACCCTGACCGATATCTATAATAGATGCATTTCCTTCTTTGAAGTGATGACAAGGAGAAAGAAGTTTGCACCAAAGCATTTGAGCTTAGAGCAGTTGAGAAAATTGTGGCGAGATGTATATTCTCCAATCAGTGAAGATCCAATTACTGAACATTAGTTGGATGATGTGGCCTCCTATATTGGAGATATTGATAAATATCAAACCAGTAAGGTTGAGTGGGATAAGTCAGTGGAACAATTAAGAGAAAATATTAAATATATTAAGAAGAGACTTAAGGTTTTACCTCTACCACCTATAGTAGACTTGGACAGGGTACTTTTGACGGTGCATGATAGGGTGGAGTGAAAGAAAGACAAAGGAGGAAACAATTAATGCAAGGCTACATTAGAATTTGTGCTTCCCATTATTTCTCCTCTTCCTTCACATGCATTGGACCAAGTTTTGTTGGAGACCCCAGGTTGACTTGGATGGAGTGCTTGCATTTAATGCCCACTTTGTTTATTTTGATTTCTCCTCATGCTAACTTGTTTGTGGCTATTTTATTATTGTAAACCCTAACTAGGCCAACATATCTTGGGGGGTTTCTATTAATATGGCATTCTGCTTCATTTGTAAGGGCTAGATAGTTTTTTCTTGGAGCGAATTAAGCAGTATAGAAAGAGCTAGAGTTAGGAGTTAGTTTTTTTTTCAAGCAAGCAAGTGTTGTAACAAAATACTATGATTGTTGCTGCTTTGGGTAATTAATGCAAGTGAAGACATTGTGATTTGGTGACTTTCTTGTGTTGAATTTTATCTGGCATGGTCCTTGTGATTCTATCTTTGGAATTTATTAAGCTACTTGATAGATGTGTTAGGTTTAATGTTAGATAAATTTATAGTGCTTATGATTTAGTACTTGAAGTGTTGTAGAAATCTATGGTCCATACTTTTTGCAACCAACTGATTGTTAGTTTCTTTGCAAAGTTAGCCTAGACTTTTATATTCATTAAGCTTAGTTCAATTGTGAAGGTTTATTCATTTTTATTGCAATAGGGTTGTTTTGAATGAATGTTCATGATCTAAAAATATTTAATTCCTTAGAAGATTGGACTATTTCTATAAGATTGCAGATCCATCTAGGTCAGGTAGAAATCAGTTTCTGAGGGATTGGTCCATTTCAAGTGTTTGTCATTTGCATTGTTAATTTTAGGAGTAGTTTTAAAATCTAGGAATCTCTTTGAAACCTTATATCTTTTGTTATTTCTTTTATCATCTGAGTTAGATTTAGGATTGAAGTATCACCATATTGCTAGATCTGACAAACTAAACGATTCAATATTTTCTTGTAGTAAGGTCCCTTTGTGATTACCAACATTTTCACATTTATCATTGAGTTGTTTATGCATTGTCAAGACCTAACATTAGAGACCTTGGGGTTATCTCTTGATGTTTGCTAATAGAGATTTACCTTTTAAGAGAGATAATATTTCCATATTTTATCTGAGTTGTTGTTGTGCAGAAAACACCATCAACAGATTGGTGCTAGAAGGAGGGCCTGAATAAGCAAGCTGGATTGATTTTTATCTGCCATCTCTCCTGAAAGATTTAGAAGAAGAACTAGATCTACTCCAGGGGAGGAGGAATTTCAAGAATTACCAGCCCCTACTAGGTTAAGGGGGACCAGCAAAAGGGGAGAATCATCATCCACCCAACCACCTCCATCATCTCCATCATCCCCATCTTCATCAAGTTCATCTGAGTCTGAGTCTAAGGACATTCCCATTCAACAACCTCAGCTAGCCATAAATTAGCCATTACCACCCCCACCTTCACCAATGGATTTCCTAGCTAATAACCCATCTCCATTGACTTTCGCTAATTACAATGTCATGCCCAAAAACCCTAAACACTTTTGTTCAAAGTTGCATGTTAATGATCCCAATAGAATTATTGAGGAACACATCAGGATATTTTAGACTGGCCTTAAGGATAGAGGAATCAATAATGAGGATGTAGCATGTAGACTCTTTCCTTATTCCTTGGGGGAAGATGTATTCTACTGGTATAATCATTTGCCTACTGGGTCTATTCAGAATTGGACTGAACTAGAGACTGCATTCTTTAAGAAGTTTAGGATTCCCATTAGTCCCACTGAGCTTTATCTTCAATTCACTAATGTTAAGAGAGAAGTCCATGAGCCTATAGGTTCCTTTAACAATAGGTTTCATCGTTCCTATACCCAACTATAGACTCCTTATGTTGTTGATGAGCCCACTACTTTAGAAGTCTATTATGAGGGACTTGATAGTATGATAGCCATATTCATGAAATGGAGAAACAACCCTCCTAATACCCTACTTGATGCATACATAGAGGTTGTGAATGTTAGAACTACTTTAAGACAACACCTATCTAGGCCTTTACCGTCATTAGGACCCGCTGCTCACCCTGGGCAAGTCCCAACTCTCAATCAAGATCTCGCTAATCACACTCCTCTCATGAATCCAATACCTCAGTTGCCTCGAGTCCCTCACCTAGGACTCCTGTGAGTCAAGTTCCACCCACAATCAGCTACCCTCAACAAAATGTAAATCAGCCTCTTCATCCATAGCCTCAGCCTAGTTTTCCCACATATCTATAGAATTTTGAAGTATTAAACCAATCTCTAAATTCCAATACTATAGTAGGATATCCCCAAAATAATGCGAACTAGCCTCCATATAGAAATTATGACAAGGAGAGATTGGATGAATTCACCGAAGAAGTGAAGAAGCTGAATATGGAGGTAACTTATTTGAAGAACCAGAACAGTCAGTTGCAAGCTGCTCAGAGAAGTATGTAGTCCAATCATAGTAGAGAAAGTTAGGAAAATCAACAAGGACAACATTTTGATAGGGAGCAACATCCTGAAAGAGGATATAACGATGAAAGAGGATATAATAATGACAGAGGATATAATAATGATAGAGGGAAGAATTATGATAAAGGACAATCTTTAGGCTAGAACTTTGATAGAGGGCAAGCTGGTGGACAAGGGTTTGACAAGAGACAACCACCTAGATAGAAGAGGACTTAGAATACAAGGCCTAATAATGGAGACCTTTCTCACCCCACTGGATCAGCTAGTCAATCAGCCAATCAACCAAGAGAAGCCTCCAAGTGGTGTATATTTAGCTGAGGCTGCTTTATCAAGGTGGTGTAGGCTCCATAAAACAAGTCAACATTTTGAGTTAAATTGTCAAGAGTTCTAGATAGCAGCTTCAATTTTTCAGTATGAAGTGGAGAATAATGCAAGTAGTTAGGAAATGGTGCCATCTACTCCCTATGATTCATCAGTGTTGGTACTAAATCATGCTCCTTTTCCATAGAGCAAGGAAAATGTGTCTGAAGAAGAATCAACCCAGCTGAAGGAAGAGGCGGATCAGGTGTGCAATGGATATGAGATTACACAGTTGTTTGATGAAAATCTAGTGAATGGCAATGGCCCCATGGATGAAAAAAAAGCTTATGTTTAAGAGGTACAGACCTTCCAGAGGCCTATTAAGAAATATGATCTGAGGGACCTACCACACAGACGTTCACAAGTTGGGGGCCTCTTCACCACTTTCATCCCTCCAAAAAAATTCACCACACCTCCAGATCCCAATGCTAGTAATAATCCATTGTATCCTCATGTGCCTAAACAATACCTATTAAAGGAAGGACAAAAAAAAATTGATCCATCAAAAGGAAAGAGTGTTGAAGTAAGCAAAGATAGGGTGGTGGAATGTCCCAAAGAGGCCCCTACTGATCTAAGTACAGAAAAACTGGCCATATATGTTGTAGAAGAACTCAAGAAGCTAAAGGTAATCCTCTCTACATATGAATTATTAAGAATTCCAACTATTAGAAATGCAGTTTTAGGAGCTTACAATGCTAGCTTAGTATCACAAGAGAATTTAGTCAGTGAAAGTGTTAATAAAGCATTCAATTCCCAACTAGTAAAAGGTAGAATCAAATTCATAATCAGATTCGCATACCACCTAGAGATAAAGGGTAAGAGAAGGACAAAACTCAAGTTGCTCAGGTGGATACTCCCTTGACCCTATTCTAGGGGAAAATAGATACTCCTCCATTTTTTATTTTTGTCCGCATATTTGGTAAAAATCTGCACAATTGCTTGTTAGATTCAGGTGCTCCTACCAATGTAATGTCTTTTGGTGTTTGTAGAGCCTTAGGTATCACTCCTGCTGACTCCTGAAAGAAAGTTACACAACTGGATCGAACTAAGGTTAATGTTGTAGGGGAGTTGAACATGATTCATATGCAGGTTTCCTCTGACTCTAGAATTCAGCAGGTTATTAATATACAAGTGGTTGATATACCTAATGCTTACAGTCTAATCTCGGGAAGAGAATTTACTAGGGCCTTGAATGGATATGTATCAACTGATCACTCTCATATGTGGCTTCCCTGGAAGGGAGTGCCAAATCAGATCAAGATTGAAAGGGAGCCCATGATGAAGTATATGATTACAGAATATCATAACACTTCGAATGAGATTCTGATATCTGAGGTGAGCATGGGCAATTACTTGCTTGCAACCTCTTTTGAGGAATATGATGTAGAAGAAATCCTTATGTTACATGCTGCACCTATTGATATCACATCTGAATCTAGTGGTACTGAAGCCTTGGTGGAACCAATAAGTGATGATTTCCCTGAAGATAATCAACTCAGCTTGTTGAACAATTTCCAAGAATTCATTCAAAAGTGTATTGAAGATTAGGTTCAGTTGGGTAGAGGAATGAATTTTGGAAATTACTCTTGCCAAATTGGTGTAGGGTTCATAATGCCTCCCATTCAGAATTGGACTGTTGCTTGTGCTAGGTTGCAGTAGAACAAATACAAAAGTGTATCAACCCCACTCTAGCAGTCAAAATTAATATCCAGAATGTTCAAGAGGATCCTAAAGGAAAGAAAGTCATGCTCTCTAAAGAACCCTCCAATAGAAATAGTGCAAGAGATACAACAAGGAAGTCTGCAGCTGCTGGTTGTTGTACTTTAATATTTGATAGATCCAAATCAAAGCAAGGAGCTGGGGCAGGATTTGAGCTGATCAGTCCAAGAGGTAAAAATTTATTTGCTGCTCATAGACTTCAATTTCATTGTATGAATAATGTAGCAGAATATGAGACTTTGATTCATGGGTTTCTCATGGCACTAAAAAAAAAGGTTAATATTTTGCAAGTCCTTGGGGACTCTAAGTTAGTGGTCAAACAAGTCAGGAGGTAGTACTCATGTCATGACCGAAGAATGACCAATTATAGGCATAGAGTATGGGACCTTATTAAAGGATTTGATGCCTTCAACATTCAATTGATCCCACATAGTAAAAACCAAACAACTGACTCCCTTGCTCAGGAAGATAGTACATTGCAACCTCTATCTCTTTCTAGATTGAAGAAGTTTATGGTGGAATTGACCCCAATACCTTCAATACCTAACAACATTACAAATTTCTAGATATTTGAAGATGATAAGCATATTTTGGATTTTATCACAAGCTCAAATGTCTTTGCTTCTCAAATTATTATGAAACTGAACTCCAAGAAGCAGAGATGGATTTGGAAGGGGTAATTAATCTAAAGACCAATACTATTCCCAGAGGAATGGTGTAGTTAGAAAGGATTTTTGATCTGGATAAGATCAGAGATCAAGAACAAGATGCCAAGAAAATGTCCATCAGTGGACAATGTGAAAAATATAATATGGGGACTCAAATGATGTCAAAAATGTCTTCATTGGCAATGTCTGTACTCCAAAAGAGAAGAAAGGAATAATCGATGCATTACATACATATCAGGAAAGCATGTAGTTATGAGGACTTGAAAACCTATGACACATCAATTATAACTCACACTATCCCTCTCAATCCAGGAGAAAGACCCTTCAGGCAGAGGCATAGGCTAATCAATGCTCTACTGGAACCAGTAATTCAAAAGGAAGTGTAGAAGCTGATGTCTGCCAGAATCATATTCCCAGTTAGACATTAAACCTGGGTTACAAACTTGGTTCCTATAAGAAAAAAGTATGGTGAAATCAGATTCTGTGTGGATTTTAGAAACCTTAACAAAGCATCAGAGAAACATAATTACCCAGTACCCTCGTTGGATGAAGTACTTCATATTGTCAATGGATCCCAAATGATGTCTTTCTTGGATGGCT
Organism: Sequoia sempervirens; assembly: GCA_007258455.2. NCBI lineage: Eukaryota > Viridiplantae > Streptophyta > Pinopsida > Cupressales > Cupressaceae > Sequoia > Sequoia sempervirens. The sequence continues at coordinate 393,552,576 of VDFB02105785.1, read as the reverse complement.
ATTCTAGATATAATCAAGTTATGGTACAGTATGAGGAAAGACATAAAACTGCTTTCACCACCAAGTGGGGTACTTTTTCTTATAGGAGGATGCCCTTCAGTTTGAAAAATGCTGGAGCCACCTTCCAGAGAGCCATGGACATTGATTTTAAAGACATAATTGGTAAATGCATAATAATTTATATGGATGATTTGATAGTCTTTTCCAAAAAGAGAGGTGATCATATAGTAGATTTGCTCAAGGTGTTTCAAAAGTGTAGAGAGTTTGGCATATCTCTCAACCCAAAGAAATGCATCTTTGGAGTTACAGAGGGAAAATTGCGAGGGCACATTATCTCTGAGTAAGGAATTGCCATTGATCCTGAATGAGTGGAAGCTATACTCAAGATCCAACCACCTGCTAGCAAGAAAGAAATGAAATCATTATTTGGAAAAATCAACTTTGTAAGGAAGTTCATCACTGGATTTGCAAAAATAGTGAAGCCATTGAATGCAATGTTGAAGCAGGAAGCTAAAGTTGAATGGAGTGCAAAAGCTAAGGAAGCATTTGTAGAGATTAAAAGGGCTATTGCTGAAGCTCTGGTTTTGGTGAGTCCAGATTATGCTAAGCCATTCTATATATATTCATTTGTTTTTTATCACTCCTGTGCTGCTATGTTGACCCAAAAGTTGGATCAAGGAAATGAAAATCCCATACAATTTATGAGCGCACCATTGAAAGATGTAGAACTAAGGTACCCAAGTGTGGAGAAGCAGGCTTATGCCCTAGTCAAGGCTATGAATAAATTTAGACACTATATTCTCAAGAAAAAGTTCTTTGCAATAGTTCATGATCCTCCAGTCAAGCTACTGCTGATGCAGAATGAGCTAGGAGAGTGCAAAACTAAGTGGGTTACTATGTTACATGAATACGATATTGAGATTCAACCTATGAAGCTGGTAAGAGGGCAAGGAATTACAAGGACAATGGAAGAAATAGGCCCTGATCTTGCAGCCCAGCATTACAATCTAGAAGATGTTTCTCCTGGAGAATGGTATGATGATATCATTCACTATCTCCTGACTCAAAGGTGTCCTGACCATCTTAATGCAGTAAAAAGAAGGGAATTACATTTGAAGAGTGATAGTTTCATGCTGAAGGGAGTTTTTATATATAAGAAAAATCATGATGGTGTTTACTTAAGGTGCTTAGGAAAAGTAGAATCTAAAAGAGTAATGGTGTAATTTCATGAGAGATATGGTATAGGCCATGGATCTGCACCTTCTACAGTGAATCAGATTCTGAGAGTTGGTTATGATTGGCCCACATTTTTCAAGGACACAAACAACCATGTTAGAACTTGTCATGTGTGTCATACTACAGCAACTAGAGAGAAGTATGCAACACTCCCACTTCAACCAGTCTTTGAGGTAAAACATTTCTAGCAATGGGGAATGGACTTCATAGGTCCATTCAATCCACCTTCCTCTGTAGGTTACAGGTATATTCTTATTGTTACTAATTATTTGACGAGATGAACTGAGGCTCTTGCTTCCAAGCAATGTAATTCTGAGGTGGTAATCAATTTCATCGAATAGGGTATTATTATTCATTTTGGATGTCCTATGTCTTTGGTTTGTGATAATGGTCCTACATTTGCATCATTGAAATTCTCTAACTAGGCCTTTGATCATGGAATTATAATTAAGTTTGCATCCAATTATTACCCTCAAGGTAATGGTTTGGCCGAGTCTTCTAATAAAAATCTCCTTACTGTTATTCGCAAGCTGTTAGAAAGAAATCCTAAGGATTGGCACACCCAACTTAGATTTTCTCTCTGGGAAGATCGTACAAGGCACAAGACTTCCATAGGAATATCCCCTTACCACCTGGTTTATGGGTTAAAACCTATGTTTCCTATTCAGTTAAAAATCCCCACCTTACAATTCATTAATGAATATTATGATGAAGGGGATAAACGTGAGGCAAGACTTGAGTTATTAAACCTTGAGGAGAAAAGAGATGAGGCCCTTGAAAACTTTTCCAAACATTAGGGGATAGTCAAAAGGTGGTTTGATAGAAGAGCCAAGGTAAAATCCTTTTGAATCTCTGACTTGGTTCTCTACTGGGATAAAGCCCATTACCATAAGGGGGATCATGGTAAATTTGAGAAACTTTGGCTTGGCCCTTATCAGATTTCAAAGATCCTCGGTGATAATGCTTTTCACCTAAAAACTCTCACTGGGGAAGATATCCCATTGCCTATCAATGGGTAGTACTTGAAGCATTATTTCTAGTCCTGAGTTGTGTGCAGCTCTTTCCTTGTATATAGTTAGATTAGGTTCCTTTTTTGTTTTGGTTTGCTCTATTTTTATTTGGTTAGAGTAGGTTTCCCTTTTTCCTTTGTTTTTGTTTTTTTTTGTTTTGTGTTGGTTAACTTAGGTTTGCTTTCGGTTTGGTTTTTTTTTGCTCCGCTCTTGCTTTGGAGGTTTTCTTGTTTTATTCTGGATGTGTTGCACCTGCATGACAATCCTATTATTATCTAGAATTGTTCTGAATATTTCTTTTACAAACTTCAATCTTTTTTCCAAATTCAGTTGGTGAAAGCCCTTTATTTGGTGTCATTTGTATTAAGTGTTTTGAGTGGATAAGCCAGGGGATTGAGTTAAATCTGGAATGTACTTGGGTCTTACATTTTACATAGAGTTTTTTTTTTAAATTCCAAGGTTACAAGGGGCTCCTATGAAGTCTGTTTAGGTGAAAAATCTTATATTTTGCTTTAGTGCCACTGTGGTTCTCAACCCTGAGTGTGAGATTTATTGTTCACGAGTTGAAATGAAAAAGTGAAAAGAACTATCAAAAAGAAGAAAAAGAAAATATATTGAAAATCAAAAGAATGAATTCAACTTATCAAGAGTATCCAAATATCTCTACCGGGGCTATGGACATCTTGTTGGCAGTAGAGTTATGCTTGGAGGGAATCACAACGATAACCTTGTCAGGGCTATAGATGCCTGGCTGGTAGCGAGGCTCTATCCAGGTTGCTTTTGGAGTTAGAATCCTTATGTAGCCTAGTCAACCCACATTTGATCCTTGTTGCAACCAAGGAAAATGGAATGAACACATATGCACGCACTTTGACCCTAGTGCAAGACTGATTTGCTTATTTCTGAGTTTTGAAATTCTGTCAAATTGATGACCTGATGGAAGGACTGAAACCAAAGATTTTGGGTTCTTGATTCCAATTTGTCACTGAAATGCTCTAGAGCATTTTCCCAGCAGAGTCGCCATTTGTTGTGCAGTTTGTGCACACACGCCCCACTACAAGCATGGACCCTCTTTTTCTTTCACTTTTGGTTTTTTGGCCCTTGTTATTTTGAGGTTTTTTTACCTTTGCACGTGCTTGAATGCTTATCTTATTCATGCAAATGCACCCCTTCTAGGAAGCACTTTCAAAATCTAATGTGTTTGGGAAATTTTTGGGTTTTTGGCTGCTTTCGGGAAAATTTGCTCCTGGTGGACTTTCCCGGATCCTCTCTTGGTCTGATTTTGTCTGCCTTGTGTAGTATTTCAAAACTTTTGAGTCTTTGCAGAATTCCGTCGTGACTGCATTTTTCTGAATGTCCATTGTCTTGTCGGGTTCCTGGATTTTGGTTCTAAGTTTTCTTGTCAATTGCATTTATGATTGCTTGTACGATTCTTGACGGATGTATTTAGTCAATTTTGGGGATTGTCATCTCATTGTTCTTTATCATTTTCATTCTATTGAGTTGGGGTGCTCGATCTGGTGGTGGTTGGCTAGATTTGGCATGTTGAACCTACAAATTGTGGGATTTGGTAGTCATTTTCTAGGCATCATAGTTGTTGAAGCTTGCTCAGGCGCTCAGGATTGTTGTTTGTCATTGCTATAATCAACTTGTATTTTATCAATGGTATGTACCTATTCCCCTGATTTTAATTGATAACATGTGAGTGATTCTTTCAGTCTTGGGTGTGCTTAGGGTTCAAATTTGTATATGTTTGAACATCTGGGGCTAGGGTCGCTTGATATTGTTTGATTGATAGTTCCACAAGTGAGTTTTGAGCTTGCTTTTTCATTTGCATCATGAGGTAGCTTTCTTGTAGACCATAACAAACCTTTGTGAGAACCTAGCAATTAAGTAGCCTGAATCCCAAGCATTCCCTGTGCATCAATGACGGAGTTTTAGGGTTTTGTGCCTAGGGCATCACCAATTCCATTCGATTTCCTTCAAGGTGAGCATAGAATTTAAATATGATCTACAGGAGGTCCAAATCGAGTTAGTTGCAGGCCTAAGTTCCTCAAATTTGTGATCATTCGATCAATTTGAGTGTAATCATGAGGGAATGATGACATTTGGGTTTTCCTTTAGTTTCAGGATTTACCTTCACTGGTGGATTTCTTCGATATTCCTTGTCCTCTCCATTTTCCCAAAATGTGTTGAAATCTAGAGTCTTTCCTTCTTCGTGGATTTTTGTCACTTCTAGATTTTCCCAAAATTTCCTTTGTCCCTTCGTCTTTCTGGAATTTGCAGATTATTGCTTCTTTCTCATAAATTCGTCCTGGGTGGAATTCTCGGAAATTTAGTGGAAAGTGAAGGAATAAGAGATAGCATGGTTTATTAACGTATGATTATGCATGTTATGATTAATTTGAGCTATTGTAAGATATATCATCATGTTTCTTTGTTTATGATGATTGAATTGTGCGACTAATGGGGCTTTTCATGTTCATTTTGCTAGAATCCATCTAGCTAGGAATTTCCCAAAATTCCTCTTTGGCCTAGATTCTGTGGGATGACTTAAAACTCGAACTTTGACGTGATCATTCTTTTTATGAGATTTAAGGGAATCTTGCTTGTCTTGGGATTCATTTTGAGGATAAATTTCTCAGTTATGATTAACTTACTTGGGTTTGTATGATCTTTACTATAGTCTCCTTGTTGAGTGTAGGCTGAATCAAGTAAAGCAGTGACTGGTGGAACCAAGGGTAAGTTGACGGATACAAGTGTAGAGGGGCCTTCTATTTCTGAGGCAGAAAGAATGAAGATGGATATCAAGAGCATAATTCCTGAGAACAAGCGTACTTCTGTCTGGTCGAAGGTGACCGATATAAATGTTGGACTATGGGAGTATGAGGAGTTCAAGACTAGGATAGCAGAGAAGAACCTTCCTTTGTTGGGTATAAGAACATTGGAATCAGGATTGGTGCATGTGGTTGGATTCCCTCCCACAATGCAATGTTATGAATTAGTTCTTGAGTGTTCCAGGCACTACGATAAGGGTACACAGAGGATAGTTTGCTCTCAAGGGAGAATTGTAGAAAATTTGAATCTTGTGTCTATAGCCTAGACCTCTGACATGCCAGACAGATCTCATGTGGTGGCTTTTGATATGGATATGGCATGGAAATTCTATGAGGAGGATACTATCAAGACTCAGTAGGTCATGAACTCATGGTTGGAGAAGCCTAAGTCTCACTACTCCAATTTTCCCAAGAAACTATTTAGAGCAAAATTCAAGAAGGAGTACTATAATGCTATCACTCTTGTCAACAAGGTGGTAGGGTCAAAGAGTGTTGGAATGTTTGAAAATTGGATGCTCCATGTCATTGTAAGGATGGAGCAGAATATTAACTATCATTGGGCAGGTGTTATCAATGCTATGATTCATGAGCAGATGTGTAATGTATTGCAAACAAATACCTTCATAATGACTTCCTATTTAGTCTACATGCGTGCAAAATTCCATCCATACAAAGGGCTAAGTACAAGAGGTGTGTTTGGGCAAGATGTGATCTATGAGGTTTATCCATAGCTGCATCTAGGCAACTCAACCTATAGGAGGGTAAATGATGCATTCACCATGTACATCACCAGATTATTGCAAGGTTCAAAGCATGTGAAGATATCTAACTAGGCCAAGGAACTAATTAAAAGGTATGGGGCTTGGATCATACAGTTTCCCACCTTCTCATACATAAGGATAGATGGTTGTCAGAGGGCTCCATATCGACTTCCAAGGTACCCAAGCGACCATAGCATACTCTTGGAAGTCATGAGGAAAACTTGTGACTTTGATGCCATTGTGAAAAAGGATAAGCATAAGAATGGATTTGGTGGTGACTTCCCTTTGAGGATAGGAACTAGTGAGGAATGTCCTATTAATTTGGCTAGTGCTTCTAAGGAAGAAATGAGCACTCTTGGGTTATCCTACCATTCTAAGAGATCCAAGTTTGATAGAGTAGGAAAAGCACAAAAGAAAGCCAGTAGAGAATATAGCCACAAGGATGATATGGAAGGCTATTGGGCCAATTGCAGTGATGAATTTGAGATTAGAAAGAAGAAGTTTTCCAGGCTGCCTGTTAACTTGGTTCGACTTTACAATGTGAAGGCCATCCCAGATCAAGTTGAAGATGATGGAGATCTGATCCAGGGCCATGCTTATGAGGCAGTGAAGGACAAGCCAGTTGGAGAAATAGACTGGTTAAAAGAGGAGAAAATAGAACTAGAACAACTTATGACTCCAGTCATTAAGTATACTAAGTTGTGGGAGCTAGAAAGTGAAGGTGTGCAATGCACCAATGATTTAGTGGGAGACTTGGAGTCTCATTCCACTTCTAAGGATTCTGCTGAGTAGGATCCTAAGGGTAAAGGAAACGTGAGTTCTCCTTTCAAGATCAAAATTAAAGATGCATAGGTGGAGGAAGAACAGGAAGCAAAAAAAAATGGAAGCCAATTGCAAAGAAGAGGAAACATGCTTCAAGAACAAGGAAGTCAGAAAAAGATGAAACTAAAAAAGAGGACAAAGAGGTTAGTGTCCTTATGCCAAATAGAAGAAGGAAAAGGAAAGCTCCAAGGCAGGGGAGGAAGTTTTCCCACATGTGGTAAATGTGGAGAGCTCAGGAGAAAGGACACAGGTGTACACAAGGAAGTCAAGAACTCCTCATAAGGACATTGTGCCAAGAAAGGATCTCCCTCCAATCACTCCTGATGCAGAAAAAGATAATGATATCCCTTCTTCCCATGAAGCTCACGATGAACTAGGTGAATCCAAGGAAGAAAAGGGTCACCAAGATACAGAAGGAGAAGAATTTCAAGAGGGTGAGCTCTTTAGTGCTGAGGCTGAAATAGAAAGGGTGGAAGAGTCTCCCCTGGTTATATATGATGATTCACCTATTATAAGTGAAGAGGATAGACCTTCTTAGAGAGAGAAAATACTAGTTAAGACTCCATGACCGATACATGAAGAAGAAGAGCATGATAAAGAAAAGGAGGATAAGGCTGAGGAGATTCCTAAGAAGCAGGATTTGAACGAAGATGCACCTAAGGACCAACAAGATGAAGTTGGAAAGAGTAAAGCACAGTCATAATCCACTATTCCAAGCTGGTTGGATTGGTAATTGAAGAGAAAATAGAATGTTGTGGATGAAACCCCTCCCAATTGGGATGAGTTGTTGGAAAACATAGGAAAGGGAAAAGGAAAGAAGAAAGCCAGGGTTATTTCTAGGATTGAAAGAGATGAGGCCAACAAGAGGGTAGTCCACATTGCTACTCCTGCTTTGGATAAGAACATAGATGATGTAACTAGAAGTGATTACAATGTATAGACCATCAACCTCGGGCCTACTTCTATGGAATCAGATATTGAAAATTGTGAAAGCTCTAGTACAATGATCCTAGGTAGGTTGTGGAAATAAGTGCAGACTAAGCAAGAATTGAAGAAGGAGAATGAGAAATTACAATACTTGTAGAACTTGATGAAGCCCTTGCAATCTATTAGCTCATCATCTTCTTCTACGAGTTTCCTACCACAAGAGACCATAACAAAGCTGGAGAGGATGAATACCACTACTCTTGTCACAACGCACTAGTTACAAGTGGTGAAAATTAAGGGGGATAATTCTATCAAAGACATCCTTTCAATTGGAGGAGATGCAATGAGGTCAATAAATTGGGATGTACTAGCTCAAGATAAGGAGGATGCAGATCTCCTGATTCAAAAGACCAAGACCCTCATGGAGTATACTGAAGATAAGTTGCTAAGTGATGGAATTTTTCCTTCCTCCAGAGCAGCAAAACCTTGGGAATGGTTTGAAGCCTTGCAAATAAGGAAAAAGGTCTTGAAGAAGGTACATAAGCAAAGGAGGAAAATTGAAGACACCCTGACCGATATCTATAATAGATGCATTTCCTTCTTTGAAGTGATGACAGGGAGAAAGAAGTTTGCACCAAAGCATTTGAGCTTAGAGTAGTTGATAAAATGGCGGCGAGATGTATATTCTCCAATCAATAAAGATCTAGTTACTGACCATCAGTTGGATCATGCGGCCACCTATATTGTAGTTATTGATAAATATCAAACCAGTAAGGTTGAGTGGGATAAGTCGGTGGAACAATCAAGAGAAAATATTAAATCTATTGAGAAGAGACTTAAGGTTTTACCTCTGCCACCTATAGCCAACTTGGACAAGGTACTTTTGATGGTGCATGATAGGGTGGAGCAAAATAAAGACAAAGGAGGAAGCAGTTAATTCAAGGCTACATTAGAATTTGTGCTTCCCATTATTTCTCCTCTTCCTTCACATGCATTGGACCAAGTTTTGTTGGAGACTAAGGTCGACTTGGATGGAGTGCTTGCATTTAATTCCCACTTTGTTTACTTTGATTTCTCCTTGGGCCGACTTGTTTGTGGCTATTTTATTATTGTAAACCCTAACTAGGCCGACATATCTTGGGGGGTTTCTATTAATATGGCATTCTGCCTCATTTGTAAGGGCTAGATAGTTTTTTCTTGGAGAAAATTAAGTAGTATAGCAAGAGCTAGAGTTAGGAGTTAGTTTTGTTTTTCAAGCAAGAAAGTGTTGTAATAGAATACTGGGATTGTTGCTACTTTGAGTAATTTAATGCAAGTAGACATTGTGATTTGGTGCCTTTCTTTTGTTGAATTTTATCTAGAATGGTTATTGTTATTCTATCTTTGGAATTGCTTTAGTTACTTGATAGATGTGTTAGGTTTAATGTTAGATAAATTGATAGTTCTTATGATTTAGTACTTGAAGTGTTGCAGTAATCTACGGTCCATACTTTTCGCAACCAACTGATTGTTAGTTGCTTTGCAAAGTTAGCCTGGACTTTTATATTCATTAAGCTTAGTTCAATTGTGAAGGTTTATTCATTTCGATTGCAATTGGGTTGTTTTGAATGAATGTTCATGATCTAAAAATATTTAATTCCTTAGAAGATTGCACTCTTTCTATAAGATTGCAGATCCCTATGGGTCAAGTAGAAATCAGTTTCTGAGGGATTGGTCCATTTCAAGTGTTTGTCATTTGCATTGTTAATCTTAGGAGTAGTTTTAAAATTTAGGAATCTCTTTGAAACCATATATCTTTTGTTATTTCTTTTATCATCTAAGTTAGATTTAGGATTGAAGTATCACCATATTTTTAGATCTGATAAACTAAAGGATTCAATATTTGCTTGTAGTAAGGTCCCTTTGTGATTACCAACATTTTCACATTTATCACTGAGTTGTTTATGCATTGTCAAGACCTGACATTAGAGACCTTGGGGTTATCTCTTGAGGTTTGCTAATAGAGATTTACCTTTCAAGAGATAGGATTTCCATATTATGTCTGAGTTTTTGGTATGTAGAAAACACCATCAACAATACCTCTTATCGAGTCCATGAGAGATATGAAAACAAAATTCTAAGTCCAAACTATTTCAGACTTTGGACTTTGGCAGTACAAATTACCATGGTGTTTGAAGAAGGTAGTATGGAGGAACCCTACAACCCGAAAATGTTTCAGGCATCCCAAGTTGATAAGGATAATTGCAACTCATTGCAAGATTTGAAAGTAGCAAAGAGGAAGCATGACATCTGACATTTGAAAAGGCTTCATATGTTGGACTTCAGTGTTAGTGGGTTAATGCTTGTACTTTACCGAAAGGGAAGCATGTAGTATGGAGTATGCAAGAAAATTGAACCTCAATCCCCAGAAAGGCTTCGTTGTTCATGGGTTGTGAAGGAGGTTTTCACCTTACCAAAAGGTGTGATGAGTAGTATGAAGGATGTGTGAAAGCCAACACCCAATGATCTAATGTATCTTTCATTCTTCATAGCTCGAGGGTATGCTTGTTGGTGTTGTATGAAGATCAAGAGATCCCCAATTCTTGACACTTGATAAATGATAAGAGGCAACAAGAGTTTGCATCAGATGAAGGTTCTTCATCAGGTTGATAGGTGGTGTTCAATAGGAATTATTGGCTAGTCCCCTTGACATCCCAATAAGCACTTCATCTAAAAGACAAGAACATGTTAGCAAGATGAAATAATGAGTCCCTTCGATACTATGAAAAGGTGTATGATGTGGCATAGATGGATTGGTGGAAGCAATCCGCCATCTCGTCGAATGGAAGCATTGAACTAGTTTGATCCCATGGGCTAGTAGGAGTTAGATATGTGTCAAGGATGTAAAGGTGGATGTCTTGAAGCATGAATGACACATGAAATGTGAACAAGTGATGATTAAAATTTATCGAAGAGACTTCACCACATCGGTAGGAGTCATTTTTGTGTCTCTTTGATGGAATGTGTTAAGCAGGCATAGGACAATTGAGAGGGGGGTGAATCAGTTGTCACACAATTCAAAATTAAAAATTCAACACTTATTAATTCCACAACCACACTGTTTTGTTATTAAGTAAGAGCATGAAACATAAATAATAGAAAGAAAATCAACACAATGAACACCATATTTTTATGTGGAAAACCCAATGAGGGAAAAATCGCAATGGTGGTTAACTCACAATATAAAAGATTATAAAACAAAGGCTCTCTACCAAGGGATCACTGACTACAAAAAGGACTCACTATCCAATAGGGAGGCTAATTGCCTACAGATATAAAAGAAAAGAAAATATACACCACAACAATTAATGCACATCCTCAAGATTGTAGAAACCTTTAGCTCACTGCCTTCAACACACTAAAAAACTACTAGTACAACTCACACACACACTTATGCTCTTATGATTTTTGGCTCACTTTTTTCACTTTTTCATCACACTATCATATAATTCTTCACACTTCAACTTGATTTTATACCATCCTTAATGTTAGAAACTTTCTCCAAGGTCGGCCACAAATACCTTATTTCATAGATTCAAAATAGGTCGGAAATTCAAAATTCCCATAGTGGAAAGGAATAAGAGTGGACCAATAAAAAATTTAACCAAGATCTACAACATACTGAACTATGTTGACATCAATAACAACACCACCAAAATTGCTCATATTTGCAACAATCTCCCCTTTTTTCATTGATGGCAACAAATCATATGAAAAACCATCTAAGAGAACATCATCCTTCACAATACCATGAGAGATATTTTTCACATAACTTTTCTCTCCCCCTTTGACATCAATGAAAAATATCAACAACTTTGATTACTCCCCCTTAGGAGGACACTCATACTACAACAATGAAAACCATTTTTACTCCCCCTACGGAGTCGACCCACTTATTAGTCTAGATAAATGAAGAATCTGTGAATTCAATGGACCGATGCACCTTCATGTGCACCTAGTTCATAGGGCCATTGACCCCCAACATTGCCCTAAGATGCTCAAAAGTATCCTTCAGAAGAGCCTTAGTAAATATTTTTGCAATTTGTTCCTTTGTTGTCACATAGTCCAATCTGACCTCATTCTCCAACACTTTTTCTCTAAGAAAATCATACTTGATAGTGTTGGCAACACAAGGGCAGAAAATTGAGAGGGGGTGTGAATTAGTTGTCATAGAAATTATACTTATTTAACTTATTCTCAGATCTAATAAATTGATGCAATATAGGGGCTAACAACCTTCACACAATGCAAAACAAATGAGTATCACCCAAACTTCAAAAAAAAGTCACTTAATCTCACCAAATCTCACTCTTAACCATGACTATCATAGTAGCATAACTAACTTAGTTTAAGGACTTTCTCGTCCAAGTTATCCAAAAAAATCCAAAAAAATTAATGATTTAGATACCCTTTAAAGGGTTATTCAATATTTGTGAAATCCAACTATGATTCCTTCAGACCAAGTTAGAGAATCAATAGCATACCCCTTCCTTAGGGTAGTAAATTAGCCCTCTTTTCCAAAGAGAGTTCCTTCTAAACAACTTCTCTTCACTCAATCACCCCAAAAAATCATTAGATATGTTTCAAAACAACAAATTTCATGACTAGTTTGCACCTATAAGCTCTTTACCACACTACCCCATGAAACCTTCCATTTACCATGTAAATACATAGGGTTTATTGAAACTTGTATGCCCTGATGTTCTTAGGAAAAAACAATGCCTCCAACACTCTTCAATATCCCTACACAAACTCGCCAAAACATTATAAGACTAGCCTCTTCAGTATTCTATCAAAACCATGCCTAGGTTTCTCATTTTCACAAGGGAATTAGCACTACCCAGCTCTAGGGAATCACATCAACATCAATTTATCAACCCTCCTTGCTTCCTAATGCATCAAAAAATCTATTATAACATATTACAAAGCAATCCGCTGAGCCTCATGGTTAAACAATAGGTGGATTGGTCAATACATTAAGTTTTTCCTTTCAAACCCTTAACTCAGCAAAACAGGGTAGTCACAAGAAATATGAGATATCTTTTGAAAAATTATGAGTTAAGACTTCAAATAAACTTTAATTGAGAGAAAACACAAATACCTTCATCCTCAAAATTTTTCATACCATGAAACACCTGTACAGGTCCGTATGGCACAAAGAACTACAAGAAAAACAAAACAAAATGCAGATTGAACGTTGAAAACTTAATGAAATTGCTTCCAAAAATGTTCAACAACCTACAAATTCCATGGGGAGGCTCTTAAATACTTTTTCCCATTAGTTCCCAACTTCCAATGGCCTTAACCACCTTTCAAACTCTAATGACTCTTCAAATCCCAAGTTGTTAACTTTTATAAGTTTATAACAACTTTTATAATTATTGTGCAACTCTTTCATTTTTTTCAACAAAAATGACTCTCCAAGCCCTCAGTTACATTAGAATTGGTCTTAATAGACCTTATTAAAGACAAAACTTTCAAAATAAACCATATACTATCTCCTAATCCACTATTAGGCCTTCAATGCTTCCAATTTTTCCAACAAGGTGTAGGTGCTCCTACACCATAAATAAAGATGAAAGCATAAACCATCACCACATCAGAAACACACATAACATCAAGATTTTTTTTTATGTGAAAACCCTGTTAGGGAAAAAACCATGGTGGAGGTTAATCCACAAGATTATACTTTGTTAAAATTATAAAATAATTATAAATGGGGAATGCACATGCATTCAAGCATACTTCCTAGAGCTCACCGCTCAAATACATCAAGGCTTACTACCTAGAGGAAGACACACTATCTTACATAAAAATTCAGATTACATCCAAAATATTTTGAACTGAGAAAATAGCATTTTCTAATTCCTGATTATAGTTCTAGTTAAGCACATAAACATCTTCTCACTCTTCTTCACACTCTTCCTCTTCCTTTGAAAGATTAGAACATTATTCACGGACAACACTTGCACATCATTCACACAAAGACACCTTCAAATGGTATAAACAATTGATCATATATTTTCACAACCAAGAATAACATTATCTACATCTCAGCTTTAACAAAATATAAAATGTGTACAAAATATCGACCCAAATCAATAAGAAATTTTCAATGCGCACCAATCAATGTCGGGCACAACATAGTGAAGACCCAAAAAAAAATCCTTGAAAATGAAACACATCCAAAACTTATGCCTCAAAGATCCACAACATGCTATAATCACCTTGTCACCCATGATCATGAAAAACATGAACACACAACAAAAAATCACCAATCGCGAGCACAATGATCAATGCGGATCAACAACACAGATAGAGCACAATCTAGAAACATCCACAAGCATTATGAATCACCATAGAAGCATCTGCAACAACTCAAATTACTAGAATCACATTATCTTCTTTCAGGAACACCAACTGAAGCAACAAAAAATTATTAGAACACAGATACTCATAACTTGATCAAATCTTCATGTGGATCTTTGAAAATTCACATGGATAAACTAGATATAATCGAAAACAAACCCTTTAATCCACAACCTCTTATCATCAACATACTAAACTTCACTGCACCACTAATAACCTACAACTTATTTTATTACAATTTTCTCAATATCCTCGACATATACAGCCTTAAAGACATTAATTCCAATAGTGTTGACATCAATGAAAACCACATATCAAAAATATCCAACAATCTCCCCCTTTGGAATTGATGGAAACGCATGATGTGAAAAAGACCATCAACGCAACTTTATCTTAACACTTTCTCCCCCTTAGATTTTCATATTTTTTCACATGACTCTTCTCCCCCTTTGATATCAATGACAAAGATACACATTATCTTTCTCCACAGAAGCTCTGAATCACATTTTTGAATCATTTGACTACTCCCCCTGAGTAGCAGCCACTATAACATCAATCCAGATCATAAGATATGACTATGAAATGCACAGATTGATGCAAGTCAATGCATCTTAATTCTGATTAGGAGGGGTAATCACCCCTATCTTCCCTCTGAGATACTCATAAGTATCCTTAGGCAAAGGCTTGTTAAAGATATCTGCAATCTATTCCTTAGTGGGAACATACTCCAATCTAACTTGCTTTTCACTCACCTTCTCTCTCAAAAAGTGAAACTTGATAGATATATGCTTGGTTTTTGAATGCAGCACCAGATTCTTAGAAATGTTAATTGCACTTGAATTATCACAGAATATATCAATAGGCTCATCATACACAACTCTGACATCTTTCAACATCTTCTTCATCCACAATACTTGAGTACAATTTTTAGCAACAACGATGTATTCTGCCTCTACAGTAGATAAAGAAATAGAAATTTTCTTCTTACTTAACCATGAAATTAACTTCTTTCCCAAGAAAAATGAACCACCACTAGTACTCTTTATTTCATTCACATCTCCTGCCCAATCTGCATCAGTAAAAGCACTCAAAGTAAGGTCATCATCTTTAGGATACCATGGGCTAAAACCAATTGTCCCTTTCAAGTACCTAAAAATCCTTTTCACAGCTGTCAAATGAGATTCCTTAGGATCAACTCTAAATATTGCAACAATGCATACAAAATTCAAGATATCAGGTCTAGTTTGAGTCAAATAGAAAAATCCACCAATCATTGATTTGTATGTAGTCTGATTCACTTTAGGTGAATCATCATCTTGTGTCAACTTACATCCAGCCACCATAGGTGTACCAATTAGCTTTGAATCTTCCATACCAAACTTCCTTAGCAATTATTTCACATACTTGAAATGAGATATAAAGATTCCCTTATCTAGCTGAGTAATTTGCAATCCCAAAAGGAATTTCATTTCTCCAATCATAGACATTTCAAACTCATTTTGCATCTAATAAGTAAAATTCATGCACAAACTATTATCTCCTCCAAAAATGATATCATTAACAAAGACTTCAACAATCAAATCTTTATCATGATCAATCTTGAAATACAAATTAATATCAACAATACCTTTATTAAATCCAAGATTCAACAAATACTTGTCCAATCTAGCATACCATGCTCTTGGGGCTTGCTTAATTCCATATAATGCTTTCTTCAACTAAAAAAACCATATCTCCCTGATCATTCAATTGAAATCCATCATGTTGCTCAATATACACTTCTTCTAGTTCACCATTTAGAAATGTTGACTTAACATCCATCTGATAAACCTTGCAATTTTTGTAAGAAGTATAAGCAAGAAATAGTCTCACAGCTTCAATCCTAGCAATAGGATTAATTTTTTTTTCAAATTCAATTCCTTCCATCTAAGAATATCCTTTACACACAAGTCTTTCTTTGTTTCTAACAACTTCACCTTGCTCATTCAATTTTTTTTGAAAGACCCATTTAGTTCCAATTACATTTTTTTCCTTAGGTCTAGGAACAAGAATCTGTGTATCATTCTTCTCATTTTGTAGTAGTTCTTCTTCCGTTGCTTCCACCCAATGTTCATCTTTGCATGCTTCATTGACACTATTAGGCTCATTCTTTGAGATCAAACAATATTCTTCTACAATTCTTCTTCTAGTTTGACCACCTTTGTTCTTATCAGCAATAATATGATCTTCTGAATGATTTAATCTTACATACCTTGGAGTCTTAGGATGTTCTCGAACTTCAAGCTATTGTGATCTCACTTTTGCATTTTCACTAGTTCCTTCCTCTTGATTTTCCTGATTCACTGAAATGATCTAAACTTGATTTGAAATCTGAACTTTCTTTTCTTTATCTGAACTATCATTTTGATCATTTGAATCATATCCACAGGTTCCAAATGGTCTACATGTGTCTTTATCAACCTTGACATTATCACTTTCAATTACTTTCCTCTATCTCTTATTGTAGCACCGGTAGGTTTTTCTTTTAGTAGAATAACCAAGAAAGATTCCTTCATCACTCCTAGCATCAAACTTTCCTATATCTTCATCTCTTTTGATAAATCATTTACTTCCAAAGATTTTGAAGTATCTAACAGTAGGTTTATGACCATACCATAGCTCATAAGGAGTCTTACCGGTATCACCTTTGACTTGTACCTGATTGAGAGTGTAAAGATCAATACTCACAGCTTCTCTCTAGTATATACGATGAACATTTCCTTCCATCATTATAGTCCTAGCAACATCTTGAATTGTCCTATTCTTCCTTTCCACAACTCCATTTTGTTGAGGGGTCTATGGGGCAGATAATTGTCTCTTTATCCCATGCTCTTCAAAAAAAGAATTAAACTCACCAAAAGTGAATTCACCACCTCTATATGATCTTAGACATTTAATCTTCAGACCTATCTTTGTCTCAACCATAGCCTTGAAAATATTGAATTTATCTAGAGATTCAAAATTTTCCCTTAAGAAAGTAACCCACATCATTCTAGAATAATCATTCATAAGTAACATGAAATACCTATATCCTTGTAAAATTTTGACTCTAGAAGGACCACACAAGTTAGTATAAACAAGCTTCAACACTTCATTTGAACAATGTTGTTTGCTCTGAAATGAAACTCTAGTTTGCTTCCCTAACAAACATTCCTTGCATATGGAATTAGTAGGTTTTATCAACTTAGGAAGATCTCTCACTCCCTGAGTAGAATTAATCTTGATAATATTATCAAAGTTTACATGACACATTCCCCTATGCCACAACCAACTTTCCTCAACTTGAGCAATCAAACAACTTTTACGAGCAACACTCAGGTGAAAGATATTACCTTTTTTTTTGCACCATATGCAATCACATTTCCGAAACTCCCCAATATTCTACACTTTCCATTCTTGAATTGAAGATTATATCCCTTGTCAACCATCTATCCAACACTTAAGATATTATGCTTCAAACCTTCCACATATAGGACATCATCAGTATTATGCTTACCATCAAGAGAAATGGATCCTTTGCCATAGATTACACCAGCTTTTTCATCATCAAATCTTACAACACCACCACCATACTTTTCCAAGCTTAAAAATTTACTTTTATCACCTATCATGTGATGAGAGCATCCACTATCAATCACCCATTCATCTTTTTCTTCAACCCAGGCAACTAGGGATTTCTCCACATTTGTACACTTAGTAGATTCAGTAGGTACAAGATCATTTTCCTTGATAGAAATTAATAACCATTCATCCTCACTTACATTCCCTTTATTAGATTCAAAATATGTCACACCTTCATCAACAACAAAATAACACTTTCTTTGAAATCTAGGCTTGTTAGGTCTTGGCTTAGGAACACTTTTCAGATACCCTAAGGTAAAATGACCTATCTTATTGTAAGAAAAAAATTTAATAAGCAATTTCCCTTTATACTTACCTTATCCTCTGGCTTTCCTCTTGACAATAAGTGCTTCAAGCTCATCTAGTTTTCTCTCTTCTTCTTCAATCTCTCTCATTTCCTCCTCATACTTGAACATTTTTTTGGAAGAAATTTCACCTGGATCATATCTCTACTTATATTTTTAGGAGATAGTAGCCATGAATGCAGATTTTTTCTTAGGAAGAGAATCACCAAACTCACTTAACTCAAAAATAGTAAGCTTACCAATCAACATATCTCTGGTTACATTTATCATAGTCTATATCTCCTCAATAGTAGTAGCTTTGGCTTTGTATGCAGTAGGAAAGGATCTAAGGACTTTAGCAACAATCTATGATTCTTCCAATGTTCCACCAACACATTTGATACTACACACAAGCTCATTCACTCTTTGCATAAAAGAAGTAATATTATCATCATCGCCCATTCTCAAACATTTCATATTTCCCTTTTAGGCTTTGTTGCAGCTTAGCAATCTTCACATGGGCATCACCTTCATACAAAGTTTCCAACTTTTTCCAAATCTCATAACCAGTCTACAAATCTATTACATTTGTCATCTTAGAATCAATCAGAGCACTCAACAATGCTTCCTTAGCCCTGATATTGTACCTAGCATCCTTAATCTTAGTAGAAGTAAAAGGACCATTCTGTGGGATGATATATCTATTTTTTGTAATTGTCCAGTAAGGTTCACCAATGCATCTCAGATGACACTCCATTCGAGTCTTCCACATAGAATAATTTGTTCCATCAAATATTGAACTATCCTTCTTATATGTCACCATCCTGGATCACCTCAAGCTATCAAACTTATTCTAAGGAACCTGGTCTAATACCAATTGTTGGCAACACAAGGGCAAAGAACTGAGAGGGGGGTGAATCAGTTATCATAGAAATTATACTTATTTAACTTATTCTTAGATATGATAAATAAAGATGAAAGCATAAACCATCACCACATCAGAAACACACATAACATCAAGATTTTTTTTATGTGGAAACCCTATTAGGGGAAAAACCATGGTGGAGGTTAATCCAAAATATTATACTCTATTGAAAGTATAAAAGAATTATAAATGGGGAATGAACATGCATTCAAGCACACTACCTAAAGCTCGTTGCTCAAATACAACAAGGCTTAATGCCCAAAGGAAGACACACTATCTTATAGAAACATTTAGATTACATCCAAAAGATTTTGAACTGAGAAAATAGCATCTGCTAATGCCTGATTACAGTTCCAGTTAAGCACATAACCATCTGCTCACGCTTCTTCACACTTTCCTTCTACCTTCAAAATATTAGAACATTATTTGTGCACAACACTCACAAATCATTCACACACACACTCCTTCAAATGGTATAAACAATCAATCATATATATTCACGACCAAGAATAACATAATCTACATGTCACCTTTAACAAAATATAAAATGTGTACAAACTGTCAGCCCAAATCAATAAGCAATTTTTAATGCACACCAGCCAATGTCGGTCACAACATAGTGAAGACCCAAAAAAAATCCTCGAACATGAAACAACTCCAAAAATTATGCCTTGAAGATCCACAATACGCTACAATCAGCCTATCGGCCATGATCATGAAAAACATGAACACACAAAAGAAAATCACCAATCACAAGCATAATGATCAATGCGGATCAACAACACAGATAGAGCATGATCTAGAAACATCCAAAAGCATCATGAATTGCCACAGAAGCATCTGCAACAACTCAAATTACTAGAATCGCATTATCTTCTTTCAGGAACACCAACTAAAGCAATAGAAAACTATCAGAACATAGATATTCATAACTCAATCAAATCTTCATGCGGATCTCTAAAAATTCATGTTGATAAACTAGATACTCTAAAAAACAAAACCTTTAATCCAAAACCTCTTATCATCAACATAGTGAGCTAGCCAACATACTAAACTTAACTACACCACTAACAACCTGTAACTTATTTTATTACAATTTTCTCAATATCCTCAACATATACAACCTTAAAGACATTAATGCTAATAGTGTTGACATCAATGAAAACCACATATCAATAATATCCAACAGATAGATATGTTTTTTATTCTTGAATGCATAACCAAGTTCTTTGAAATGTTTATTGCACTTGCATTGTCACAAAAATAGAAATAGGCTCATCACATGCCACACCAAGTTCCTTCAATGTCTTCTTCATCCATAAAACCTATGTGTAGCAGGATGTTGTAGCAATATATTTTGATTTTCCTATGGATAATGAAACAGAGCCTTTCTTTTTTCTCAACCATGAAACTAATCTTCCACCAAGAAAGAAAGCACCACCACTGGTACTCTTTCGGTCATCTACACATCCAACCCAATCAATATCTATATAAGCACTCAGGGTGAAATCATTACTCTTATAATACCATAGTTCATAATCTGTTGTACCTTTAAGATATATAAATATCCTCTTTATAGCTACAACATGTGCCTCTTTAGGATATGCTTGGAATCTAGCAACTAAACACACTACATGCATAATGTCTAGTCTGGTAGCAGTAAGGTACAACAGTCTACCAATCATAGATCTATATTTACTCTGATCAGTCTTAGTAGATTCATCATCTTTAACCAGTTTACATCTAGTTACCATAGGAGTACAAACCAGTTTTGAATCATCCATCCAAAACTTCTTCAACAACTATTTTACATACTTAGATTGTGAAATGAATATCCCTTTATCAATTTGATTCACTTTTAGAACAAGAAAGAAATTCAACTCACCAATCATAGACATCTCAAATTATTTTTGCATCTCTTTAGCAAAATTTTTACACATACCTTCATTTCCACCAAAAATGATATCATCAACATAAACAACTATTATCAACACTTTGTTACCTTGCATTTTGAAGTAAAGATTGTTGTCAGAAAAACCTTTGTTTAATCCTTACTTTGTCAGATATATGTCCAATCTTGCTGGTGTAGGAACACCAACCAATTGGCATATGAATTTGCTTAAGTTTGGTTCGATACAGGTTGTCTAGGAGTTTAAGGTCATGGAGAGTTTCAATGAGGTCTAATAGACCCTTTAAATGTGTCAAGATGTTCATTTTTGTAAAGCAAATGAAAAAGTTGTCAATAAATGCATAAAAGATGCAAGATATGCAATTAAGGGATTTGAAGGGTTTTAGTTTGTGAGTCTCAGGTTATGGTAAATAAGATCATCTTGGCTCATCAAATAGTGTATTAGGTCATTTTTTTGGTGTTTAGAATGTTTTGGGGGTAAATCATACAAAAGTACAAAATTGCCAAAATTGACAAATGTTGTCAAAATTGTAATTGCAAAATTACAAAATTTTGGGAACTGAACAGTCATGTGGAAGTTGTAAGTCAGTTAGTTAGTTTTGGAGGAGATTTTTCTAAAATAGTGTGAATGAAGGCTATATGAGTGTTTCTTGAGTGTGTGTAGACAATATAAAAAGTGTTGGAGGCTTTTGCAGGGTTGTGAGAGGTTAGAAACCTTGAGTTTGGAAAAACCCTACCATTAAATGGTGAAAACAAGGGTTTCTTGGGACAGTGATAGAATAAAAGTTGGGAACCATAAAAATTGTTGAAAATGGCTATTGGTAGACTGTCATAGAGGTCTGAGCAGTTATCTCAAGAGTTTCTTGTAAGTTTTAGGAGTAGTTACTTTGAAAAAATGGCCTTTTGACCCTTTAGGACAACGTGGCTACAAGGATTTGAGTGGATTGTTAAAAAGGAACATATCTTGGTTTTGAGACATGTCAGAGAAGGCTGAAAAGAGTACTCAAATCTATGAAGATTCTCTATAGTTGTTAAGGAGATTGTGAGAAAAGTTGCAAAATAGAGGTCTACTGACCTACAAGCAAAAAGAAAGACTTGTATTAAGGAGTCAAGGGAAGGAGTTGTGGATTTCATTGTTGTTTCAACTAACTAGAATTCTGTTGCTATAGATGAAATTCATCCTCCCTTGCATCAATGGGTATCAGAGCACAAGGATAGGTCATTAGAAGTTGAAATATTACAGGTTGAAGTTGAAGAGTCATAAGGAAAGATGCCTCCAAAGGCTAGTGCAATGTAAAAGGAGATAAAGTAATTGAAAGAGTAGTTGGAACAGAAGGAAATGTTCTATAAAGAGTCTCAAGAAGCCACCATAGCAAGGATAGCAGTTCTAGAGAAGAACCAGAGAAGAGGAATGGTGAATGAAGATCAAAGTGATAAGGAAGATGAAGGTGAAGAGAAGAACCCTCTAGTTGATGATGAAGATGATTTGGATCCTGAAGAAAATAGGATGATCAAGATGTTGAAGGTAGTGAAAGGTGACAATACTCCAAAAGTGAAGGTTGAAGTATTAATGTACATAGGTAAGATGAATAGTGAAGAGGTTTTGGCATGGATTGATGCCTTAGATAACTTTTTTGAATTTGAAGACATTGAGGACAATAAGAAGGTGAAATATGCAAAGAAAAAGTTGAAAGGACCAGTGCTCACATGGTGAAATTTTTCCCAAGAGGATAGAGTCAAGAAAGTTATGTCTAAAATAAGTTCTTGGGATAGGATGATAGAAAAAGTGAAGGCTCAATTTTTACTAGTAGACTATGCTATACAAACATTTATGAAATTGCAAGAGTTAAAGTAGAGGAAGATGGATGTGATGTCTTATACTGAAGAATTCCATAGATTATGCATAAGGGAAAGTCATAATGAAGATGAGGTTGAGAGAGTAGCCAAATATTTAAGTGTTTTAAGGTTGAATATAAGAGATGAAATTAGTTTGAACCCTCCTAAAACAGTAGAAGAATGTTGCCAAATGGAAGTAAGGGAAAAAGATAGAATCAAGAGAAGACAAGAAATACAAGGGAGGGGAAGAGATAACATGAATAGAGGAAGAGGTACAAGGTAGGTCAATGAAGAACAAGAGAATGCAAGAAAGAGAAAAGAACAAGCATCAGAATCAAGAGGAGGATGGAGAGGTGGAAGGACAAATTTTAGGCCAAGAAGAAATCCTAATGAGTTTTCAGGAAAATGTTACAAGTGTGGTAAGTATGGACATCCTTTCTTCAAGTGTCTAGAGGAGTTTGGATCAAATTCAAGTGGAGGGGAAAATAAAAATGAAAGAAGAGCTCAGATTGTTCAAGAAGAAGATGAATGTGGAAGCTCAAGTTCAAGTATTTTGTGTGCAACTCCTCAAGTAGGTGAGATGTTGATGATGAAAAAGTAAATATTGAAGACCACAAAAGAGAAAGATCTTATCCAAAGAAGAGTCGTGTTCTGGACAACCTGCAGATGCAAGAATAAGGTATGTAGAGTAGTAGTTGATTCTGGTTGCACAAATAATATGGTATCTAGTGATATGGTAGACAAGTTAAATTTGCAAAGAATGCCTTTAAAGAACCCTTATAAGGTGTCTTGGATTAGTGATCAACAATCTATATTGGTGAAATAACAAGCTAATATAGATTTTCATATTGGTCAGTATAAAGATCAAGTTGTTTATGATATCTTTCCCGTGAGTTGTTGCCACATGTTGCTAGGAAGGCCTTGGCAGTTTGATAGGAAGAGCTATGTATGATGGTAGGAAAAATAATTACACTATAGTAAAGGAGGGAAAAAATTACATTTTGACCCCATTGAATGAAGAAGCAAAGGATCATGGTGAGGTTATCATGGTAGGAAGAAAAGAGTTTGTAAATATTGAAGAAGGTCATGGTTAGAGAAAAGGGATGGTAGCCAATACAAGGCTATAAAAAGGTAAGATAGTAAATGCAAGGAATGGAAATGATTTGCAGATAGAGGAGAAGAAAAGTGTCTTCATGTGGAGAAAGAAAGTGGATGAAAAGGTTTCTTGGCATGAGACAGAGAAAATTAAGAAGGAAAAGCATGAGGAAAGGAAAGTAAAGAGTGGAGTGCTTGTTGGGGTAATCATGTGCCCTGTGGTATTGGAAACAATGGAAAGAGCAGTTGTTGGTTTGACAAAGAAAGTTAAGCATGAAGGGACAAATGTTGAAAAGTTTGATAGTGAGAAAGAGGCAGATGAGAAGACTAGTGGACATAGGATAGAGTATGGAGAGCAAGGAGAAGTGTTGGAAGTTGATAAAACTTTGTGTGCAGGTGATAGGATGAGTGCAAGGACAATCATGAACAAAAGAAAAGTAAAGGGACAGTTGGCAAGGAAAAATAAAGAAAATTTTGATGAAGGATAGTCTA
The DNA here is from genome assembly GCA_007258455.2 of Sequoia sempervirens. NCBI lineage: Eukaryota > Viridiplantae > Streptophyta > Pinopsida > Cupressales > Cupressaceae > Sequoia > Sequoia sempervirens. The sequence continues at coordinate 393,528,374 of VDFB02105785.1, read as the reverse complement.
AACTCAAAGGTAAAGTTGTAGGACAACAACATAAGCTTCAAAGGAAGAGAAAAAGAGAAGAGCAAGAGGATGTCAGATACAAGTTGGAGCAGATTGAAGCACCTTTCCAAGAGACTTGGAAAGAATTTAAAGATGGTTGCATGGTGCAGGAGCACTAGCCAATTGGAATCTAAATTCGCTTAATTTTGGTTTGATATAGTTTTTCTAGGATTTTAAGGACATGGAGAGTGTCAATAGGATCTAATAGACCCATTAAATGTGTCCAGATGTTCTTTTTTGTAAAGTAGATGCAAAAGTTGTCAATAAATGCATAAAAGATGCAAGATATGTAATTAAGGGATTTGAAGGGTTTTAGTGTGTGAGTCTTAGGTTATGGTAAATAAGATCATCTTGGATCATCAAATAGTGTATTAGGTCATTTTTGTGGTGTTTACAATGTTTTGGGGGTAAACAATACAAAAGTGCAAAATTGCCAAAATTGACAAATATTGTCAAAATTGTAATTGCAAAATTACAAAATTCTAGGAACTAAACAGTCATGTGGAAGTTGTAAGTTAGTTAGTTAGTTTTGGAGGAGAGTTTTCTAAAATAGTGTGAGTGAAGGCTATATGAGAGTTTCTTGAGTGTGTGTAGACATCATACAAAGTGTTGGAGGCTTTTGTAGGGTTGTGAGAGGTTAGAAACCTTGAGTTTGGAAAAATCCTACCATTAAATGGTGAAAAAAAGGGTTTCTTGGGACAGCGATAGAATGAAAGTTGGGAACCATAATTTTTTTGAAAATGGGTATTGGTAGACTGTCATAGAGGTTTGAGTAGTTATCATGCGTTGCTTGTAAGTTTTAGGAGTAGTTACTTTGAAAAATTGGCCTATTTGACCCTTTAGGACAATGTGGCTACAAGGATTTGAGTGGATTGCTAAAAGAAACATATATTGGTTTCGAGACATGTTAGAGAAGGCTGAAAAGAGTACTCAAATCTATGAAGAGTCTTTTTATTTATTAAGGAGATTGTGAGAAAAGTTGTGAAATAGAGGTTTGCTGACCTACAAGCAAAAAGGAAAAGTTGTATTGAAAAGGAGTCAAGGGAAGGAGTTTTGGATTTGATTGTTGTTTCCACTAACTAGAATTGTGTTGTTATAGGGGAAATTCGTCCTCCCTTACATCACTTGCATACCAAGCTCTGGGAGCTTGCTTCAGTCCATACAACACCTTCTTTAACTTACAAACCATGTCTGGTTTGTCAAACAACTGAAACCCTTTAGGTTGCTCCATGTACACTTCTTCCTCCAAATCACCATTTAGAAATGTTGAATTAACATCCATCTATTACACTTGGAAGTCTTTGCGAGTAGAAAAATCCAAAAACATCCTTATAGCCTCCATTCTGGCCATAGGGACAAATGTTTCTTCAAAATCTATACCTTCAACTTGTGAATATCCCTTGCATACTAGTCTTTCCTTATTCCTTAGAACTTCTCCAATTTCATTCAGCTTATTCTGGAACACACATTTCGAACCAATCATATTTTTATTCACTGGCCTAGGGACTAGTTCCCATGTCTGATTCGTTTCTATCTACTGTAATTCTTCTTTCATAGCTCTCATCCAACTCTCATCTTCACATGCTTCACTTATAGATTTGGGTTCTATTTTAGATAATAGACACAAATTTACCTCAGCTACAACTCTGCTTCTTGTCTTTACACCTTCACTTTTATATCCAATTATCTAATCCTTCAGATGATTCATCTAAACATACTTAGGAGTTTTGACAACAAGTTTTGGTTCATTTTTTTCTTCCACTTGTTCTTCTTTCTCTTCTTCGTTCTCCTTGTTCTCCTTAGGTACATGCCCACATATGGGATCATCAGGTTCAACTTCACTAATCTCAATAGGGCTGCTTATGTCTTCATCAACTTTCACATTAGCACTTTCAACAATATTTCTCAATATTTTGTTAAATCATGTGTATGCTTTGCTAGTAGTAGAGTATCCAAGTAATATTCCTTCATCACACCTAGTATCAAAATTTCCAATATTTTCATCATCTCTTTTAATATAACATCTGCTTCCAAATACCTTGAAATAATTCACTGTAGGAGTCTTACTAGTCCATAACTCAAAAGAAGTCTTAGTGTTGTTGTGTATGATCTGAACTCTATTAAGAACATAAAAAACAATATGTATCGCTTCTCTCTAGTACACATTTGGTACATTTGATTCTTTCATCATGGTTCTAGTAGCTTCCTTTACTATCTGGTTTTTCCTTTCAACTATTCCATTCTGTTGAGGGGTTCTTAGAGCAAAAAAGTGTTTTTGTATGCCATATTGTTCATAGAATGCATTAAAATTCACTAGAGGTGAATTCTCCACCTTTATCAGATCTCAAACACTTGATTTTCAAGTTTACTTCATTCTCCACTCTTTCTTTGAATACCTTAAATCTATCTAGAGCTTGAGTATTTTCTCTAAGAAAAGAAACCCATGTCATTCAAGTATAATCATCAAAAAGCAACATGAAATATTTGTCACCATTCAGGCTTCCAATCCTAGTCGGACCACAGAGATCAGTATGAATTAACTCCAACATGTTAGTAGTAGAATGCTCTTTTCCCTTAAAGCTACATCTTGTTTGTTTCCCCAATTGACAACTTCTACAAATAACATTACCAGGTCTTGTTATTCTAGGTAGTCCTCAAACAATCTCTTTTGCACTGATCTTGACCAACTTACCAAAATTCACATGTCCCATTCTTCGGTGCCATAACCAACTTTTACTGATTTGAGATACAAGGCAATGACCATCAACCCATTTCAATTGATGTATATTTCCATGAGTTCTTCTTCTAGCAGCAATCATGTCTCCACTCTCGGATCATTTTTTGATTTCACAGGTATTATTGTGAAACACAAGTTTAAAACCATTGCTACACATTTGACCAACAGTCAAAAGGTTATGCCTTAAACCCTTCACATAATATACATCAATACTATGCACTCCATCAAAAATAATTGAACCCTTCCCACAAATCTTTGCTCCTGAATCATCACCAAACATAACTAAACCACCATCATATTTCTCAAGTTTAGTAAACTCACTCTTATCTTTGGTCATGTGACTAGAACATCCACTATCAATTACCCAGTAGTCTTCATCTTGTCTTGCATGAAAAGTGGTAACCAAAGTACCTTCCATCCTATTTCTCTTACTCTCCAGAGCCTTCTTGCTTAAAATTTTTCAAGGGTTAGTGGATATAGATTTAATTTCCAAAGCTAAGAATAAGCATTCACTATCATCAACCTCATTTTCAGATTCATCATCAGAAATTCTTCTTTAACATAGTACAAATTCTTATATTTCTTATCCTTCCTATCCTTATCCTTATAATCCTTTTTCTTCTTGTGCATAGTTCTATTTGGACATCTCAAAGCATAAACACCAATATTACCACAACTAAAATATTTAAAGGGCAACATACCTTTATAATTTTTGGTTCCTTTCTTCAGCTTCCTAGTGAAGTTTGCTTCCAACTCATCAACACCATCACTATCCAGTTCCTCTTCAATATTCAATGCCTTAAATGTCATTTATGTCTTTTCTTATATCTTGTCTTCTTTCTGAAACTTTCTCATCTCAAATTCTTACAAGGTACCGAACAACTGTTCCAAAGTGTAAGTCTTAGGATTATATACTTCTTCAATGACTAAGATCTTATCACTGTAGCACTCTGGTAAGGTTATCAAGATCTTCTCAATTATATCTTCATCTGATAGTTTTCCTCATTGATTTCTAACTTCATTTGTAGTCAGTTCAACTCTTTGAAAGAAACTTGTAAACTCTTCACCTTCTTCCATCTTTAGATTCACAAATCCGTGCTTCGCTACCAACTTCTTTATCAATTTCACTCTTTCATTTCTTCATACATATCCTCCAACTTCTTCCAAACTTCATATGTAGTTTCCAAAGAAGAAACCTTCACTCGCTCATTTTTAGATAAACCATTGAAAATAGCATACTTCACCTTCTCATTATCTTCATAAGCAGAGATCCCATCTATAGTAGTAATACCACCGGACAAGGGTGTATACTTTGTCTCAATAGCCTTCCAGGTCTTAAAACCAAAGGAGATAATATATCCTTTCATCTTTCCCTTCGAGTCATTGTAGTTAGTTCCATCGAACATAGGGATCACCAACTTATGCACCATTAGATCTTCCTTAAGCAGTTAAGCTCAACAATAAGGAACCAAGGCTTTGATACAAATTGTTAAGTAGGCACATGACAACTAATAGGGGGGTGAATTAGTTGTCACACAATTCAAACTTAAAACTTCAACACTTATTAATTCCACAACCACATTTTTCTGTTATTAAGTAAGAGCATGAAACACAAATAATAGAAAGAAAATAAACACAATGAACACCATATTTTTACGTGGAAAACCCAATGAGGGCAAAACCATGACAAGGGTTAACTCACAATATAAAAGATTATAAAACAAAGGCTCACTGCTAAGGGCTCACTACCCAGAAGAGGACTCACTATCCAAATACAAAGTCTCACTTCCTACAAAAAGGACTCACTATCCAACAGGGAGGCTCACTACCTATAGATACAAAAGAGAACAAAAGATCCACCACAAAATATAATGCACATACACAAGATTTCAGAAACCTTCAGTTCACTTCCTTCAACACACTGAAAAATTGCTATTACAACTCACACACAGGTATGTGCATGATCATCATGGAAAAAATAGGCCCTTATGTGGCAAAAAATTTAGAAAAATCAAAGTTCGGAAAATTGACGTAAAAATTTGATTAAGTTATCTATATTATTTCAAAAATATGTAAGAATAGAATCTATAGCAAATTGAATGTAGTTTCTAAACTACTAGGTTTATTTTAAAAATATATATTTAGTGAAAATTTCAAATTTCAATGTAGTAGCACTTAAATTTTAGGGAAAAATAAGAAGTAGGTGTCTGTCTGACCACCTAACCACAATAAAATGATAAATTTTTTTATAATATTTTATATATAAGTAGAAGACTCATGTCCCAATGTGATGCATATTTTTTTGTAATTTTTTTCCAAGTAAATAATTAATTATGATTTTTTTATTACAACTTTTAAAAATATAAAAACTCGTATGCCTAACCACCTTAAGTTGGTTAAAACTTTATGAAATATATTCTTTTTAATCCTATAGTATGCAAAGAATAGAATGTGACACATGTTTTAGATTCAAAAAATGTGATACCGTTTGAAAGCTATAGATGTTTTTCAATCAGCCTATCAATTAGGAATTTAGTCATAATTCAAATAGAAAATGAATAATAATTATTTATTAAATTCAAAGTAAAGCATATTTATATTGGTGGAAAGATGAGAATCTCCTTTAAAAACCCTTTTTGTTTCATCAATTTTGGGTAAAAAAATTCATCAGCCACATACCCTACACATACCCATCATATCACCACTTTTTGTTCCATCATGATCCTACACATACCAACACACACTTTTGATCTTATGATTTTTGGCTCACTTTCATCACTTTTGCATCACACTATCATACAATTCTTCACACTACAACTTGATTTTATACCATCCTTAACCTTAGAAACTTTCTCCAAGGTCGGCCACAAATACCTTATTTCATAAATTCAAAATAGGTCAGCAACTAAAAATTCTTGCGGTGGAAAGGAATAAGAGTGGACCAATAAAGAATTTAACCAAGACCAAAAAATAATGTCTCAGATCAACCATGCGCTTCCTAAAATTGATTTTATTCTTCGAATGAAATGTAAACACTAGGTCAAAAAAACCTAATGAAAACATAAATAGTCATTGATGTACACGCTTCCCAACCAGAAGATGACATGCAAAAACCACAAAACACTTCCTTAAGCATGAGAATACATCTCAAAATCTTCCAGATAAATCTGTAGCAAAACAACAGACTTCAACAACTAAACATCTTTCATTAGTCCATCTAGATTATATAAACTTCACACTGAATTACTGAAACATGACTTCCAAATCACCAATATTGAAACCTCTTTACCGGAACACTAAAAAGACCTTCACAATACATATTCTAGATCCACAAGATATAAAATGAAAAAGAGAAAAACTACAGAGCAACAATATTTCTCTTGGTTCACAAAATGCCAACTCTGCTAGAACAATTCACATACCGGTGAACGTAGCTTTCATATACCATCACACTAGAAGTTAAAACTCAAGAGATATAAACACTAAGTCACCATTATCACACCTTCAAGTCTGTATAATCATAAGATCAACACAAGAGAAATGCATAGCACATACCAGAGCACATTCTGAACACTTTCAACATTCTATTTTCTCTTCTTTATTTAATTTTCTAAAAAGAACTTGGAAACTTATCAAACCAACACATCTACAACACTATAAAGATAGCTCCATGTACTCACAAAATCTTAGCAACATCTCAACCCTACATGTACAATCTACAACATACCAAACTATGTTGACATCAATGACAACATTAATGACAACACCACCAAACTTGCTCATATCTATAATAGAATGATGAAGTTGCATCAAGCTGATAGTGTAATCTTTGTGAGATAGTCTCAAGAGTCTTTTCAGAATAATGATGGTGATAGGAGTTAGTGGAGAATGGCATCACTATGGTTCATCGGCAAGATAGATGGATATCAATGAGATGAAATGATTAGTCTCTTCGACATGCTAATAAGGTGGGACCAAATGACGATGAAGGATGATGTCAACAAGACATGTGGCAATGAGTGTTTGGTTGATATATCAAGTCACACTGGTGACTGCTGCTATATTATGATGATAGGGATGACACGTAGGTAGTAGGGACCATCGATCAAAGCTATAAGGTATATCAGTGAGACCTTATATCTATGTGAGTTGCTTCAACGTCCCTTTGACATTCCAATAGAACTTCATAGAAGAGACAATGTCATACTAGAGAGAGTTGCTTTGGTGTCTCTTTGATACAATAATGAAGGAATAAGGAGCTAGTTGAAAATGATTTGGATGACAAGTGGAGACAACCCATCATCTCATTAAGTTCTTGTGGGTCCATGCTTTGAGTTAGCGGTATAGTGGGGAATGGTAGAGATTGAACTAGGTAGATCAACTAATGCTCGCTACAGAGTTAGGTGGGACCAAGTTAAGTGAGAGGTGATGTAAAGGAAGGAGATATCATGATTGACAGGTGGTAATAAGTGGTTGCATCAACCAAGGCTATGAGTAGTGAACTTGACCAATAGTCGTGATTGAGCTGGTGATGATCAAATGGTAGGATTACTTCATTGGGGATGCATATGATTATCGATGGAACTGAATGATTGGTCCCATCGAAGGCACTTTGGAATATTGGGTGGATTTTTTTTGGGTCCCTTTGGAACTCCAAAGGTGGGACTATTGTCAATCAGATATGCACCCTTTGTTAGATTTTCAAAAACCAAACTATCCGTTGAAACATGGAAACCCTTTTCAGATGTGGGTGATCTATGTGAAAAGGGAATCTCTAGAGTGAGGTAGTTCTTTGAATGATGAATCCTATTCTAAGTGACTTTCTAGGAAAAGGGATGGAAAATATGACTAAAATGTAAAACTTATCTAATATGATTCCAAAGCTTAATGGTGACTTTGATAGTCTACACACAAACAATCTTCAGAAAACAACAATGAATTCACAATCTCTCATGAACACCCAGTACATAATTGATTTTCATGAAGGTTTAGACTTAAACATAACATGCAACCTACATTAAATGGACTTTTTGTATCAATGATCTACAATAATAGGACATGAAAATGATCTGTAAATAAAGACACAATGTACACATCATACTAAAACTACAAATAGAGATAGAAATTGGTGATAGGAATGCTACTTTTATTGAACTGAAGGAGTATGCAAAAGTTTGAAACTGAGTACAAAAAGTTTACAAGCCCTTAGAATGTGACAAAGAAAGAAACAATAATTTGGACTTAGAAAAAAAACTAAGTTTTTCTTCAAGATATATCTCAAAACCCTAATATGAGCTCAAGAAGAAAGATCAAGGAAAAGCATCAAAAACTACCCCAAAAAGAGTAACTGAAATGGAAAATTCTCACACTTTGCATGTGCATGCTGAAAAGCACCTAAAAATAGGTATGCTTTGCTTTAAAACTTTAAAAAACACCTTATCTCCTCTCCATGAAGCTCAAATCTGACCAAGAGAAAAACTCAAACACTAATCTGCTAAAAATAGCAAAGAAATAAAACAATTTATAAAGCATTTTTTTATTCTTGCTTTACAAGATTTTGCAGACTTTTATTCTCTCAATTTGATTAATTTTTGCAATTAAATATTTTTGAAATATTTTGCAAAAATAATAAACTTATCTCTCCATTTACACATTTGATTTTTCTTAAAAAAAATCATAAGAAATATAAGGAAATCTCTTATCAATATTTTTAATTGATTTCTTTAAAATCAATTTGAAAACAAAACCTAAGCAATCAAGGTTTATTCTCCAAGGCATATCTAATTTTTATCCATCTTATTTTAATTTATTTTCTTCAAAATCAATTAAAAGAGGCACTAAGTCACTTTGCATTTTTTTACTAAGGCATAGGCATTTGAAATAATTAAAAACCCTAAGTTTTAAAAGACCTTGCAAAAACATTTAAATGCCTATCCTAAACTTAGGCAACTGATATTCATTGAAGCTTTGAAAGTGGTAGACCTAGACAGAGGAAAATGCATGGAAGAAAATCAGCGACATAAGGTTTAATATTTCAAACACCATGAAATAACCTTCCTAAGTCGAATTAGGGCATTGATGTTTGAAAAAACTCAAAAACAAACCCTAAAATCACATCATTTGCATTTGGTGACTTTGGAGAAAAAAATCTGCTAAGAAAGAGTGCTTCCATGAGTAAGGCTTTTAGTTGATGAAGAAGATTCAAGATCCATTGTTGTTGTTTTTGTCGAATCTTCATGGTTCTCTAACGGTAAGAATGTTTGTAAGCTTCTTGCAGGCTTTCCTTATTTCATTTCTTCACAAATTTTTGCCTTAAGGCCGCGACATAAATACAATTTCTAATGCACTATGTATTTCTATGTGTGTGTTGTTAATTCCATACCATTTGGCTGCCATACATGAGCTCGACCTGGGCATTATCTTCTAGATTTTGCAAAAAATTGAATGAGGGTTTCTTTCCAACACCATGGGTAAGTGAATGCTTCTCTTTTCTACCATGCATTTCACTCTTAAATAGCTCATCTTGAGCTAAGTTTTAAAAAAAAATGTAATCTATGAGCCTACTGCTTCTGTAGGTTTCTTGATGATTTTTTTACACAAAAAACTAAGTTCCAGGAATTGTTGCTTTGTATTGGATATCTAAACAGCAAACCCCACATTTTAATGACAAAACCCTAGATGGGTTTTGTATTTTTATGAAAATAGATGGTCAATAGGCTGCAACTAACCCTTCATGATATGGGTTTTTGACATAGTGTTGAATCCACTAGAGTCTCCATTTTTTATCTTTTTCTCTCAACTTCCATGTAAAAAAACCCTAGCTCGACCTTGTAATTTTAGTTCTGTGTTTATATGTATGGCATCTCCATTTGATATTGAAAGAGGAGATTTGATTGTTTTCAAATCTCTATAATAAAACTCATATGGGTTTCGAGCCCTTGTGAGTATTTGTGATTTGGCCCAAACCCTTATTGTATTTCATGAAAAAAAAAGTTTTTCACAAGGTTAAAATTTGACTGAATGCTATTGTTTTTACCATTAAAATACCTGCATTTCATGAAAATTTTGCACTCCCCTTGGGGAAGCAAGATTAATCCTTCATGGGTATTGCTGAGAAGCTTTAGTACATGGAGCACATCTCTTTCATCCTACACACAAAAAATATTTTGATTTGAATCTGCAGATTGTTTGTTTACTTTCTATCATGCACTATTGTGACTTTCATGTCATTTCATATTGCTCTTTTAAAGCTCCATCATGCTTGGTAAAAAAATTTCCATTCTGGAAATGACTTCAACATGTTTAACTCTTGTCAAAACTTCCCATATCTATTTGCTTCAACTTCATGCATAATACACTTTTGAAAATACACTTTGAATGATGAAACAAGTCTCTACAATAGTGTAATATGAACTATTTTCATTTCGGACACAACGATGCATAAACTCCAATTAAAATGCATGTTGAATAATAAAATACTCCTTGGACTCTTTCCCTCCACTTAATGCAACAACTGTATTTAGAAAATAGTTACAACCGATTTCCTGATGCTTGTCATCTTCCATTCAAATGAAAATTTGAATCTCTTTCACATGCTTACTTTATTGAATAGTGTTCTATTGATGAGGCATTATGTATGCATATTCACTATCACCATCATAAGCATGTATACTTGTTGTAGCTTTACATAATATCATGAAACATTATGAATAAACAATACTCATGGCAGCAAAATGCAAACAGTATGGCAACATTTAAAACTTGCAAGTATGAAATTGATGCATTTAAGTTGAATTGATTGAGCTCATTAAGTCTATTGTCCACCTATAGCTTTCAAAATAGTATGTTACTTGATTGTTATGAGTGAACAATAGGCTTAATTGCTTTAATGACTGGAACTCTATTTTACTCTTTCATGAATAGTTCAGATGAACATGATGATTGCATTTCTTCACTCAGCCCCATCTGTAATATTTAAGGGGAAGCATATCAAGCTCTACCCTTGTGGGAGCCCATTTTACCCCACATGCTTTTACGTTTTCATAAGATGATCAACTTCATGACATTTCCTATACCTGAACAAGGAAACAAACAATGTTAGCATAAAAATATATGATGTGACACTACATTTTCAGCTCTTGTTTCTGCACTTCTCTTTTAGTTGATTCCAGTGAATTTTCAACAATATTCTACATTATTGTTGGTGGTTCATGTAGGTATGTTCATAGTCAGAGCTGTAACAACCCTCTTTTTCCCCTACAGGCCAATTGGAGCTCAAGAACGAAGAAGGGTGCAACATTTCTACATTGGCCAAAAGCATAGGCAATGATGATTATGTTCATGCTTATGTGTTTCTTTTTCTCCATCTCCAATAGTGTAGCATTCTCCTCATGATGCATTGTGACAGTTACATCCATGACTTGTATGGATTCTTTAATTTTCTTCTTTCATTTCCATTATGAAAGAAATGCACCAAAATGCAAATTTGTACAATCATTTGTATTCTTTCCATCAAATGAAATATTATAATGTGAATAATCATCATGAAATAAATGAAAGAAATTTTTTATGCTTAAACATTTGTACAATTCTATTTTGTACTCCATTTGACTTGAGCAATACTTTTGAAACTCCTTTACTAAAAACACTTGCACAATTGGTATTTGATAAATATAGTGCAAACAACACTTAATGCACATGCATAAATAACTGAAACTTCACTTTAAGATATAAGAAAATTTAATCAGCTCCACCAATTGAGCTATAGTGAAAATTGGTAACATTTTGGTGATTTCCACTGAATGCTTGCTAGCTAAGCATTAGACTAGATACTTTTAAAACTCCATTGGGCGCAGAGTCAAATATGCCCCTTCATGAAACTCAGAAATTTGAACAACAATACTCCAACAATAGTAAAACAAAAGAAAACAATGCAGAAAGAAAACTAACAAGCCCTGATGGCCAACAAAACATGTGCAACAATGCTTAGGGAAAGAAAAACTACTAAAAGAAATGTGCATGAAGCACTTATTTGTAGCAACTACTCTACCCTACACTAACTGAGGCCAAACTATTTAAACAAAGCCATTAACTGGTTCAAAAAAGTAACTACCACTCCTTTGCAATCTACAAAGCTCAATCAGCTTAGAAATCCACCAAAAGATGTGGAGGAAAACCAAATATTCAATAGTTTGTTGCAAAACCCTTCCAAGGAGAAAAATAAAATCACTCACCCACCCTTCCTAATTTTTGAAACAGAAGTGACTAAGTGAAAAAGTGAAATGATTATGCTCAAAGTGATACCTCCCTTGATGCCCTGGATCAACATTGGCATGGGGTTGCTCTTTCTCGCTCATTTCCAACTGAGCTAGGTGCCTAATAGGGCATCCTCTTGAAGGCTTGAGACTGGAAGGAAAGCATCCTGAATGATCAGTGACAACATCATCTTTACTTTGCATGATGGCTTGCCATGTTGACTCCTCCATAGTTAATGGGTCACCTTCCTCCATTAGAGTGGCTAATAACCCATCACAACTATCCATTCTTAGAGGTATTTTAGAAACAATGGATATAGGTTCAAATCCCTCATCATTATTCAACGGGAAGCATTCTGAATTAGGACTCTTTTCTTCAATGAAGGAAGGCAATAGTTCAAACAACAAGATAGCTTTCTCCAACTAACCCTCATTTGGCATATTAGCTTCAAGCTCCTCTATGTAACTAAAAGGCAGCTCCTCCAACTAGTCAAGATCATTCCCTTGGTTAGGCTACCCCGTAACCAATGGTTCATTTGAGAATTCAACCACCTCCACCTCTTGTTTTTGTTGTTCGGGGTAACCTTCCTCCAAAGATGCTGGCACATCCTCTAAGCATGAGTAGAAAAGCTCAATCTCAGTTTGGAAAAGATCTTCTTCAAGCTCTTGTTCATCTGATTCAAGGTTACTTTCACATTTTTGTTCTTGGGTCAGCACCTTATTTGAGTGATTGCCATCACTATGGTGACCAGAACTCGTCCCAGTTATGCCATTTTCCCTTTTAGGCTCACAGGTGAGAAATTCATCAAACAAATTGATTGAAACTTCCTCTTCATTGTTTAGATTTACAACCAAAACATCAAGACCACCCTAAAATGAATCTTTATCACATTCTTCTTGGTCTACTAATAAAAGAAAATTATTTTCTACCTCATGATAGCTCTTGTCTAGCCTTGTTGACTCTTTAGGAGGTTCATACTTGCACTCCATTTGCTGATCCAAGGCTTGTGCATCACACTCACTCTGCTCAACCAATAATTCATCACACTTTTTGACCTCCTCCTTCTCATCATCTAGTTGCCCTGAATGTTCTTCTGAAATGAGCGCTGAAACATTTCCTTCTTCTTCAACACAACAAGGAGACCCATTAGTGAAAACATGGAAAGACACATCAGGAGAAGCCTTCATTCGCTCAATATTTTGTTGTTGCAAATGGTCAACTTCCAAAGCTGAGCGCAATGGATTCACCTTCCTAAGTTCCTCTATGTGGAGTTGGGTATCTTGATCGAAGGGTTCATCATTGGATTCATTAGGTGGAAAAACTTGGGAAAATTCTTGAGTTGTTGGGGAATGAATAGGTTTTTCTAGAAATTTCCCTTGAGGGATTGAGGGTTGAACATGCTTAGGAATAGGTTCATTTTAGAGAGGATGAAGGCTTTGGAAACTCGATACCTCAAGATTGAGAGGTTGGCTCAAAAAGCTTAAGACTCTACTCTACCTAAAACTTGGGATCTCAATTTTAGAGGTATAAATAGGTTCATTTTGTCTGAAACTCAGAACCTAATTCTTAGGAGATTCCTCTTGAGTAGGCTGACATAGAACTGTAGGGGTTTCTTGCACTTCGTGCCTTTGCACCTCAAACTCTTGCTCATAGAGATAGGCCTGAAAAGCCATCTCTTTTTGTTGCTAATTATATTCATGCTATCTCTTGATCTCCAATTGCTTCACGAATTCAAGCAACGTACTCTTTATGCTTGCAATCTCCTCCTGCTAATCTATTTCACTCATTTTCCTTTCATAATTCAACAATATATATTTGAAAATTAAGTCTTCAATATGTTGGGACTGATTTTGAGCATATGATGGCTAAGATGGAGGTTGAGTAGGGGTGGGTGGGTAGTAATTATATTGTGGATGCTGGTTTTGAAAAACCAGAGAATTGAAACCAACAACATGATTATACTAAGATGGATACACAAGATTTTCATGATATGGTGGATGGTATGACATATTATCATGAAACCTTGACATGCTTGTTCATTTAAAAGATAAAACAAGCAAAAATTAGAATCTTTAAGAGAATACAAGCACTCAATCATTCTGAAACTAAAAAAAACTTCTTGGAGTCACCATGGTGTTTGATGATTTTTCCTCCAAAGGTTGATAATACTAAAGAAACACCTAAACCTTCAGTATGTACACTTTTTGTGCTATTCACACTAGATCTACTTGAAAATCAGAGAACGAAGTCACCAAGTATGTCGCTTTCCACCTCCAAAGTTTGATGATCTATTGTGCATACCAAAACATCAGCTTAAAATCTTAATGCTTTCCTTTGAAACAAACTTTCAGAGTCCCACCAGGCATGCCAAAAATTGTTATCAATCAGATATACACCCTTTGTTAGATTTGCAAAATACAAACTATTTGTTGAAACATGGAAACCCTTTTCAGATGTGGGTGATCTATGTGAAAAGGGAATCTCCAGAGTGTTCTAAGTGACTTTCTAGGAAAAAAGATAGAAAATATGACTGAAATGTAAAACTTATCTAATATGATTCCAAAGCTTAATGGTGACTTGATATTCTACCCACAAACAGTCTTCAAAAAACAACAATGAATTCACAATCTCCCATGAACACCCAGTACATAATTGATTTGCATGAAGGTTTAGACTTAAACACAACATGCAACCTGCATTAAATGGACTTTTTGTATCAATGATCTACAATAATAGGACATGAAAAGGATGTGTAAATAGAATCACAATGTAGAAATCATACTAAAACTACAAATAAAGACAAAAATTGGAGATAGGAATGCTTATTTTATTGAACTAAAGGAGTATACCAAAGTTTGAAACTGATTACAAAAATTTTACAAGCTCTTAGAATGTGATAGAGCAAGAAACAATAATCTAGACTTAGAAAAAACACTAAGTTTTTCTTCAAGATACATCTCAAAACCCTAAACCAGGCTCAAGAAGAAAGCTCAAGGTAAAGAATCAAAAACTTCCTCAAAAAGAGTAACTGAAATGGAAAACTCTCACTCTTTACATGTGCATGCTAAAAAGCAGCTAAAAATAGGTCCGCATTTCTTTAAAAGAAAAAAAAAACACCTTATCTCCTCTCCATGAAGCTCAAATCCGACCAAGAGAAAAAATCAATCACCAATTTGCTAAAAATAGTAAAGAAATAAAACAATTTATAAAGCATTCTTTTATTCTTGCTTTACAAGATTTTGCAAACTTTTATTCTCTCAATTTGATTATTTTTTGCAATTAAAGATTTTGGAAATGTTTTGCAAAAATAATAAACTTATCTCTCCAATTACACATTTTATTTTTCTTAGAAAAAAATTATAAAAAATATAAGGCAACCTCTTATAAATATTTTAATTGATTTATTTCAAATCAATTTGAAAACAAAACCTAAGTGATAAAGCTTTATTCTCCAAGGCATATCTGATTTTTATCAATCTTATTTTAATTGATTTTCTTCAAAATCAACTAAAAGAGGAACTAGGTCACTCTACAATTTTTTACTAAGGCATAGGCATTTGAAACAATTAAAAACCCTAAGTTTTAAAAGACCTTGCAAAAACATTTAAATGCTTATCCTAAACTTAGGCAACTGATATTCATTGAAGCTTTGAAAGTGGTTGACCTAGACATAGAGGAAAATGCATGGAAGAAAATTGGCCACATAAGGTTTAATATTTCAAAATCCATGAAATAACCTTCCTAAGTCAAATTAGGGCATTGATGTTTGACAAAACTCAAAAAAAACTCTAAAATCACATCATTTGCATTTAGTGAGTTTGGAGAAAAAACTCTACTGAGAAAGAGCACCGCCATGAGTAGGGATTTGACTTGATGAAGAAGATTCAAGCTCCATTGCTATTGTTTTTGTCGAATCTTCATGGTTCTCTAACGGTAAGAATGTTTGTAAGCTTGTTGTGGGCTTTCCTTATTTCATTTCTTCATATATTTTGGCCTTAAGGCCATGACATAAATACAATTTCTGATGCACTATGTATTTCTGTGTGTTTGTTGTTAATGCCATACCATTTGGCTGATATATATGAGCTCGACTTGGGCATTATCTTCTAGATTTTGCAAAAACTTGAATGAGGGTTTCTTTCAAATGCCATGGGTAAGTGAATGCTTCTCTTTTCTACCATGCATTTCACTCTTAAATAGCTCATCTTGAGCTAAGTTTCAAAAAAAAAAATGTAATCTATGAGGCCATGGCTTGTATAGGTTTCTTGATGAATTTTTTACATAGAAAACTTTGAGTTTCAAGGATTGTTGCTTTGTATTAGATATCTAAACAACAAACCCCATATTTTAATGACAAAACCCTAGATAGGTTTTGGATTTTTATGAAAATAGATGGTCAACAGGCCACAGCTAACCCTTCATGAAATGGGTTTTTGACATAGTGTTGAATCCACTGTAGTCTCCATTTTTTATCTTTCTGTCTGAACCGCCATGTATAAAAAACCCTAGCTTACCCTTGTAATTTTAGTTCTGTGTTTACATGTATGACATCTCCATTTTATATTGAAAGAGGGAATTTGATTATTTTCAAATCTCTATAATAAAACTCATATGGGTTTTGAGCCCCTGTGAGTATTTGTGATTTGGCCCAAACCCTTGTTGTATTTCATGAAAACATTTTTTGTTCACAAGGTTAAAATTTGACTGAATGTTATTGTTTTTACCATTAAAATATTTGCATTTCATGAAAATTTTGTACTCTCCTTGGGGCATCAAGATTAATCCTTCAGAAAATTGTAAAAATCATGTGTGAATCCTTCATGGGTATTGCTGAAAAGCTTTAGTACATGGAGCACATTTCTTTCATCCTGCACATAGAAATTATTTTGATTTGAATTTGCAGATGATTTTTTTACTTTCTATCATGCACTATTGTGACTTTCATGTCATTTCGTATTTCTCCTTTAAAGCTCCCTCATGCTTGGTAAAACTCTATCCATTCTGGAAATGACTTCAACATGTTTAACTCTTGTCAAAGCTGCCCATATCTGTTTGCTTCAACTTCATGCAAAATACACCTTGAAAATACACTTTGAATGATGAAACAAGTCTCTAAAACAATGTATTCTGAATTTTTTTTATTTCAGACAAAATGATGCATAAACTCCATTTAAAATACATGTTGAATAATAAAATACTACTTGGACTCTTTCCCTCCACTTAATGCAACAGTTGTATTTAGACAATAGTTATAATGGATTACTTGATGCTTGTCATCTTCCATTCAAATGAAAATTTGAATCTCTTTCACATGCTTACTTTATTGAATAGTGTTCTATTGATGAGGCATTATGAATTCCTATTCACTATCACCATCATGAGCATGTATACTTGTTGTAGCTTTACATAATATCATGAAACATGATGAATAAATAATACTCATGAAAAAAAAATGCAAACAATATGGCAATATTTAAAACTTGCAAGTATGAAATTGATGCATTTCAGTTGAATTGATTGAGCTCATTAAGTCTATTTTCCCATTGTAGCTTTCAAAATAGTATGTTACTTGATTGTTATGAGTGAACAATAGGCTTAATTGCTTTAATGACTACAACTCTATTTTACTCCATGAATAGTTCAGATGAACATGATGATTGCATTTCTTCACTCAACCCCATCTGTAATGTTTTAGGGGTAGGATGCTGAGCTCTACCCTTGTGGGAGTCCGTTTTACCCCACATGATTTTATGTCTTCATAAGATGATCAAATTCATGAATTTTCCTATACCTTCACAAGGAAACAAACAATGTTAGCATAAAATTATATGATGTGACACTCCATTTTTAGCTCTTGTTTTTGCAGTTCTATTTTAGCTGATTCTAGTGAATTGTTAGCAGCATTCTACATTATTGTTGGTGGTTCATGTAGGTATGTTCATAGTTGGAGCTCTAACAACCCTCTTTTTCCCCTATAGGTCGATTGGAGCTCAAGAATGAAGGAGGATGCAACACTTCTACATCGCCCAAAAGCATAGGAAATGATGATTATGTTCATGATTATGTGTTTCTTTTTATGCATCTCCAATAGTGTAGCATGCTCCTCATGATGCATTGTGACAGTTACATCCACAACTTGTGTAGATTCTTTAATTTTCTTCTTTCATTTCCATTCTGAAAGAAATGCATCAAAATGAAAATTTGTACGATCATTTATATTCTTTCCATGAAATGAAATATTGTAATGTGAATAATCATCATGAAATAAATGAAAGCAATTTGTTATGCTTACACATTTGATCAATTATATTTTGTACTCCATTTGACTTGCACAATACTTCTGAACTCCTTTACTCAAAACACTTACAGAACTGGTATTTGATAAATATAGTGCAAACAACACTTAATGCACATGCAAAAATAACCGAACCTTCACTTTAAGATATAATAAAATTTAATCAGTTCCACCAATTGACTTGTAGTAAAAATTGGTAACAAGGATCTGATAGGAAGGTTATAAAGGTAGATGATGATGTGAAAATAGATGGTGAAGAGCAATTGCTCGACAGACCAATTCACATTGTTGTTGTGAATTGTGTGGCGATGATCTAGATGCATGTCTTGGTGGATCCTGTCTATGGAAATTAGTGTATGTAGGAGATCAATGGTGGAGATGAAAGGGAAAATATCTAATGGTGATCACTATTCAGTGAAGAGAAATGGTACACGATTAAAGAAGACTGGTCTAATGAATAGTTTTTAAGGGTGTTGAGATGAATAGAGAGATAGAGGATCATGGCGCAAAGAAGGAGATCGATGTCCTAGATTCAAAGGTAGAGATATGCAATGGCTAAGTCCATGTAATCAGGGTTTTGTCTAGTAATTGACACAGTGAATGAAATTCATTCATTCAACTACACCAATGATTATTTGATTGGATATTTGAGACACAGGTTGGCAACACAGATAGCCATGTCGATGAAGATTAGAATTAGATCAAATAAATAAATAATAAATTAAATACAAATCTAATCCTATGGTTTTGTAGTTTTCTCTTCCTAGAAAATTGTCTGTATTAGAATCAAATGTTATGAGGCATGATGCAGATGTAGTGTGATGATGAGGATATTTGATAGAGGTTATGGTGTAGGGCTCAAGATGAACTAATGTTTTTTTGGTGAAGTTAGAGGTGAAGGAAACTCTAACTGTAGTTTCTAGATGATTTGGACGATGGTGTACATCTCAAGAAAATGATTGCAAGTTGGTGAAGAAAGGACTATGAGAAAATTGTTTAAGTGTTGAGTCTAAAGGTGTTGAGGTAATGAATTATGCAATAGGGTGAAGAGAGGAAAGAATGCAATAGACAAAGAGAATGCACTAATCCTGAATGAGTGAAACCTAAACAAAAAGTAAAATATCACCAAGGGTTTACATTCAAGGTGCAACAAGATAGAACAAAGAATGTTGTAAGAGCATAAGGGAGTGCAAAGAAGAGAATGTAGAAAGAAGAGAGTGTAGAAAGAGGAGAGTTTAGAGAAGAGAGGATGTGTTGTTGTGATTGTAGCAATAGTAAAAGGAAGGATTCTTGGAAATTTTCCAAGCAAGGTATGAGCCGTTACATATTAGACATATAATAGAGAACTTGATTCATTTGAATCACTTTATATTTTTCATTGTAAATCTGATTGGTTGGTTCCATCAAATAACTGAGTTGGTGCTTAGAGTAGGGATTTGTTTCTTCCTTGGAGTTGGTACTCCTAAATTAAGGAGTCAGTTCTTCCTTGGAGTTGGTTCCCTTAAACATTGTAACTAAATATTTCTTTGTGATGTTGGATTTGAGTAGTAGACTCAAGCATCTTTTATCACCATGGTTTTTCCCATCTTTGGTTTTCCACATATATCATGTGTTATGGGTTTTTGTGTGTGTGCATACTTATCTCTTAGCATGTTTAACATTTGCACATTAAGGGTTAAAGAAAGTAGTCTGCACAAAAGGTTTTAAGAGCTAATTTTTAAGATCTACTGATTCATTCCCCCTCTCAATAGTAATTGGTTGGTGATGAATATATGGATTGGGTGTTTTCCATGTATGGGCCATGGGAACCTACTTGTGAGGAATCTCCATCATTGTAAGAAGAAAGATAATTTTTTTACATTTCTTTATTTTTTTATGCAAATACGTCATTGTAATTTCATGTTTTATATTATAAAAAAAAATCCCATATTTTCCTACTAAATCAAAAAATAAAATAATGGAAAATTTACTTATATGAAGGACCCATTCAAGATATTTCCCACCTAGTATTATTAGAAAAATTTGGATTGGGAAATAATCAATGTAGGTAACATTATGGAACATTATCTAAAATTACTAAACATGGTCAGACCTAACCTCTTTCCACTTATGCTTATCAAATTTAAAAATTTAAAAATGATAAGGGAAGGGTGTTTGAGAGTGTGACCTATGAAGAGAGTAAGTAAGAAAATCCTCATACTTATTGTTACCCATAAATTTTCTCTAAACCTTTACTTAGGATGCTATCTTATTTTTTTTCCTAAGTCTTAGACCCAATCTATGTTCAGGTAGTCTTTTGTTGTTGCCTTCAAACTTGGGCGGGGTTTTTCTAAGTTTTTTGAACCTCTTACTTTACCACCCACCTTATTTGTCCTTCACTAGGTGGTGTTTCTCTACCACATTCAAACTTTATTTTCTCCCAAGTGAATGTATGGGTATTGGGAAACTATTTGATGAGTCATAAGCTGAAATTTAGAAACTTCTTTCGCAAGTTATGCCTCGGGCGATATTCTTGAGATTATCTTGAACTTGGGTAGGGTTTTACTATGTTCTTCAAACCACTTATTTTTTCACTTCAGAAGAGTTTTTGTTAATTAATCCAGTTATAGCCAAGTTTGGTTACTTAACCAATGCATTATATAGAAGAAAACTAGGAATTTCCAAGCATGACATGAACAAGAAATAATGGAGCCATACATGTAAAAACACAAATTGTACCAAAAAGAGATATTTTATTTATATATGTAAATGATTTTACATCGTACTGGCATAGCCAAAACTGCTTGGTTTGATTACAAAATTTCAGGTGGCGGACACAAAAAGGGGCAAAAGGAAAGATATTTCATCCTAGGCACACAAAGCAAACATTAGAACATGGAAACCCTCAGTAACAATATGTAGGCAACAACAAATTTTCATGTGACTTGAGGAATTGCATGAATAGTCCCATATCATTCCTCACCACTCCTATGTGCAGCAGATCCATGGCCTCCTCCATAGTTTCATCTTGTATAGCAGATGCAATGTAGATGGCATCAGCTATCAACCCAGTTCAGGGATAATAGCCAAGTCCATTTATCGCCACTTTGATGCGGTGGTGGAATTCATGTTTCACAAGGTGCTCCAATGCTCTCACTCCCTAGTCCCAATGGCCAAAATTCTTGATGACAATGTAGATGAAATGCTCCAACATGGTGTTGTTGTGCACATGGGCATGGCTCAGAAAAGCCTCACCAAGGATACTTCAAAGCACTTCTTCCTCCACTTCACTCTACACCACAAATACCTCTTTCAGTTGGTCTGAAATGTACCTGAATAATGGGCTACACTCAATTTGCTCCAGGATAATATAATCATTAGCAGAATTTCCATTGCTCTAAGAACTCACCATATTGGATGTAATTGATGATGAAATAAAGGTGACACTGGTTGGATTTATAGAGTCACAATTAGACATGAGTGTATTCTCTGAAGCTCAACAATACATTAATTTAATTCACATTTAAGGCTGGCTTGTGTCAATTTGAATTACAATTTCCTATCAGGAAGCTCACATGTGCCACCACTTGATATTCTTATGTGTTGCATTAAAGGTTGGTGAAATGATTGGTCCTTTGGCGACTGTTGCTGAGGTTATGATTGGTTTTCTTTTCTGATATTTATTCCCTATAGAATTTCTATTAGTCTAATCAATTTCCTAATGAGCGTTTGGAATACAAGAAGTTGCTATTTTAGTAATGGTTTTGGTTCCTACCAAAGGTTTTAGCCATACTATAAATTTTAAATTAAAGGATATAAAAGGGACTTTTTTTTTGATACACCCGAGGGGTATTATCGGGAAGGAATATCATATATTATAGGATGTATAACTTATAATTGGTGTGTTATGAATTAAATGATGCTTGGTATGGTGATCTTAGTATTATGCGTATGATATAATTGTATCTCCTTTGAAAGATGAGCTATACATAATTTATATATTGCAGTCTAGTTTGATTTGATTGTCATGGATTCTCAATCTTTGTGTTGATTATAAATGGCTATGACCTCTACTACCACGTTAGTTTCATATTTATGAGCTAATGTTTGTCACCTTTTCTACTTTCTAGTTAAAAAAATACGCTATTTTCTTAGGATTAGATAAATTCATTGAAAATCTAGTGAGGAAGTTGTACCTCGACAAAATTTAGAGAAAATCTACAAATGCAATTGTGAACTTTTTGGAGTGGTTAGCGAATCTCAACTAGTGCCAAATCTAGGTTTAGAGTGATTTTCTAATTTATATA
>VDFB02105785.1:393470694-393505662 GCA_007258455.2 Sequoia sempervirens | reverse complement strand
TAATATTATCAAAGTTTACATGACACATTCCTATGCCACAATAACATAACCCGGCCAATCGGACAATTTTACCAGCAACGCGGGTGAAAGATATTACCTTTTGTTTTTGTACTATATGCAATCACATTTCTGAAACTCCCCAATATTCTACACTTTCCATTCTTGAATTGAAGATTATATCCCTTGTCAACCATATGTCCAACACTTAAGAGATTATCCTTCAAACCTTCCACATATAGGACATCATTAGTATTATGCTTACCATCAAGAGAAATGGATCCTCTGCCACATATTACACCAGCTTTGTCATCACCAAATCTTACAACACCATCATCAAACTTTTCCAAGCTTAAAATTTTACTTTTATCACCTATCATGTGATGACAACATCCACTATCAATCACCCATTCATCTTTTTCTTCAACTCGGGTAGCTAGGGCTTTCTCCACATTTGTGCACTTAGTAGATTCAGTAGGTACATGATCCATTTCCTTGATAGAATTTAATACCCATTCATCCTCACTTACATTCCCTTTATTAGATTCAAAATCTGTCACACCTTCATCAACAACAAAATAACACTTTCTTTGAAATCTAGGCTTGTTAGGTTTTGGCTTAGGAACACTTTTCAGACACCTTGAGGTAAAATGACCTATCTTATTGCAAGAAAAACATTTAATAAGCAATTTCCCTTTATAAATACCTTATCCTCTAGCTTTCCTCTTGATAATAAGTGCTTCAAGCTCATCTAGTTTTCTCTCTTCTTCTTCAATCTCTATCATTTCCTCCTCATACTTGAACATTTTTCTAGAAGAACTTTCACCTAGATCATATCTCTGCTTATCTTTTTAGGAGATAGTAGCCTTGAATGCATATTTTTTCTTAGGAAGAGAATCACCAAACTCACTTAACTATAAAACAGTAAGCTTACCAATCAACATATCTCTAGTTAAATTTATCATAGTCCAGATCTCCTCAATAGTAGTAGCTTTGGATTTGTATGTAGTAGGAAAGGATCTGAGGACTTTAGCAACAATCTATGATTCTTCCAATGTTCCACCAACACATCTGATACTACACACAAGCTCATTCACTCTCTGCATAAAAGAAGTAATGTTCTCATCATCACCCATTCTCAAACATTTCATATTTCCCTTTCAAGCTTTGCAGCTTAGCAATCTTCACATGGGCATCACCTTCATACAAAGTTTCCAACTTTTTCTAGATCTCATAAGCAGTCTACAAATCTATTACATTTGTCAACTCAGAATTAGTCAGAGCACTCAATAATCCTTCCTTAGCCCTGATATTGTACCCAACATCCTTAATCTTAGTAGAATTAAAAGGACCATTCTGTGGGATGATATATCTATTTTTTGTAATTGTCCATTAAAAGGTTCACTAATGCATCTAAGATGACACTCCATTCAAGTCTTCCACAGAGAATAATTTATTCCATCAAATATTGAACTATCCTTCTTATATGTCACCATCCTGGATAACCTCAAGCTATCAAACTTCTTATGAGGAACCTGCTCTGATACCAATTGTTGGCGCAGGAAAAAGCTGAGGAAAGGGGGTGAATCCCGGTTATCATACAAATTATACTTATTGCTTATTCTCGGATCTATGCAAAATAAAGATGAAAGTAAACCATCACCACAATAGAAGCACATAACATCAAGATTTTTTATGTGACCCTATTAGGGGAAAACCATGGTGGAGGTTAATCCACAGATGCCTCCACTCTATTAAAAAGTATAAAGAATTATAAAGAAATACAGGGGAATGCACATGGATTAGGGCACTGAGCACGCCAGTACGACAAAGGGCATTACCGAAGGAAGTACTGCTTTATCCTTTGAAACATTAAATATTACATCCAAAATTTTGGGCTGAGAAAATAGCATCTACTAATGCCTAATTACAATTCGAGTTAAACAGCATCTCCTCATGTTTGTACACTCGCCTCTACCTTCAAATATTAGAACGTATTTGTACATCCACCATCATTGGCACACACACCTTCAAATGGTATAAACAATCAATCATATATATTTGTGACCAAGAATAATATCATCTACATGTCAACTTTAACAAAATATAAAATGTGTAAAAACTATCAGCCCAAATCAATAAGAAATTTTTAATGCACACCAAACAATGTCAGCCACAACATAATAAAGACCCAAAACAATATCCTCAAACATGAAACACCTCCAAAAATTATACCTTGAAGATCCACAACACGCTACAATCAGCCTATCGACCATGATCATGAAAAACATGAACACACAAAAGAAAATCACCAATCACGAGCACAACGATCAATGCGGATCAACAACACAGATAGAGCACAATCTAGAAACATCCACAAGCATCAATCACCATAGAAGCATCTACAACAACTCAAATTACTAGAATCACATTATCTTCTTTCAGAAACACCAACTAAAGCAATATAAAACTATTAGGACATAGATACTCATAGCTTTCGATCAAATCTTCATGCGGTCTCCTAAAAAGTCATGTGATAAACTAGATATGCTAAAAACAAACCCTTTAATCCACAACCTCTTATCATCAACATACTGAGCTAACCAACATACTGAACTTAACTACACCACTGACAACCTGCAACTTATTTTATTACAATTTTCTCAATATCCTCGACATATACAGCCTTAAAGACATTAATGCCAATAGTGTTGACATCAATGACAACCGCATATCAATAATATCCAATAGATAGATATGTGTTTTATTCTTGAATGCATAACTAAGTTCTTTGAAATGTTTATTGCACTTGTGTTGTCACAAAAAATAGAAATAGGCTCATCACATGCCACACCAAGTTCTGTCAGTGTCTTCTTCATCCATAAAACCTATGTGCATCAGGATGTTGTAGCAATATATTCTGCTTCTACTATGGATAATGAAACTGAGCCTTTCTTTTTTACTCAACCATGAAACTAATCTTCTACCAATAAAGAAAGAACCACCACTAGTACTCTTCCGGTCATCTACACATCCAGCCCAATCAGTATCTACATAAGCATTTAGGGTGAAATCATTACTCTTAGAATACCATAGTCCATAATCTGGTGTACCTTTAAGATATCTAAATATCCTCTTTATAGCTACAACATGTGCCTCTTTAGGATATGCTTGGAATCTAGTAACTAAACACACTACACATCATAATGTCTAGTCTAGTAGTAGTAAGGTACAACATTCCACCAATCATAGATCTATATTTACTCTTATCAGTCTTAGTAGATTCATCAAATTTTCCCAGTTTACATCTAGTTACAATAGGAGTACAAACTAGTTTTGAATCATCCATCCCAAACTTCTTCAACAACTATTTTACATACTTAGATTGTGAAATGAATATCTCTTTATCAATTTAATTCACTTTTAGACCTAGAAAGAAATTCAATTCACCAATCATAGACATCCCAAATTCTTTTTGGATCTCTTTAGCAAAAATTTTACACATACTTTCATTTCATTCAAAAATGATATCATCAACATAAAAAACTATTATCAAAATTTTGTTACCTTGCATTTTGAAGTAAAGATTGTTGTCAGCAGAAACTTTGTTGAATCCTTTGTCAGATAGTTGTCCAGTCTTGTTGGTGTAGGAGCACCAACCAATTGGCATCTGAATTTGCTTAAGTTTAGTTCGATGTAGGTTTTCTAGGAGTTTAAGGTCATGGAGAGTTTCAATGAGGTCTAATAGACCCTTTAAATGTGTCAAGATGTTCTTTTTTGTAAAGCAAATGCAAAAGTTGTCAATAAATGCATAAAAGATGCAAGATATGTAATTAAGGGATTTGAAGGGTTTTAGTTTGTGAGTATTAGGTTATGGTAAATAATATCATCTTGGATCATAAAATAGTGTATTAGGTCATTTTTGTGGTGTTTAGAATGTTTTGGGGGTAAATAATGCAAAAGTGCAAAATTGCCAAAATTGACAAATGTTGTCAAAATTGTGATTGCAAAATTACAAAATTCTGGGAATTGAACAGTCATGTGGAAGTTGTAAGTCAGTCAGTCAGTTTTGGAGGATATTTTTCTAAAATAGTGTGAGTGAAGGCTATATGAGTGTTTCTTGAGTGTGTGTAGACAATATACAAAGTGTTGGAGGCTTTTTCAGGGTTGTGAGAGGTTAGAAACCTTGAGTTTTGAAAAACCCTACCATTAAATGGTGAAAACAAGGGTTTCTTGGGACAGTGATAGAATAAAAGTTGGGAACCATAAAAATTGTTGAAAATGGCTATTGGTAGACTGTCATAGAGGTTTGAGCAGTTATCTCAAGAGTTGCTTGTAAGTTTTAGGAGTAGTTACTTTGAAAAAATGGCCTATTTGACCCTTTAGGACAACGTGGCTACAAGGATTTGAGTGGATTGTTAAAAAGGAACACATATTGGTTTTGAGACATGTTAGAGAAGGTCAAAAAGAGTACTCAAATTTATGAAGATTCCCTATAATTGTTAAGGATATTGTGAGAAAAGTTGCAAAATAGAGGTATACTAACCTACAAGCAAAAAGGAAGAGTTGTATTAAGGAGTCAAGGGAAGGAGTTGTGGATTTCATTTTTGTTTCGACTAACTAGAATTGTGTTGCTACAAGTGAAATTAATCCTCCCTTGCATCAATGGGTATTAGAGCACAAGGATAGGTCATTAGAAGTTGAAATATTGTAGGTTGAAGTTGAAGAGTCATAAGGAAAGATGCCTCCAAAGGCTAGTGCAATGGAAAAGGAGATAAAGGAATTGAAAGAGTAGTTGGCATAGAAGGAAAGCTTCTATAAAGAGTCTCAAGAAGCCACCATAGCAAGGATAGCAATTCTGGAGAAGAACCAGAGAAGAGGAATGGTGAATGAAGATCAAAGTGACAAGGAAGATGAAGGGGAAGAGAAGAACCCTCTAGTTGATGATGCAAATGATTTGGATCCTAAAGAAAATAGGATGATCAAGGTGTTGAAGGAAGTGAAAGGTGACAATACTATAAAAGTGAAGGTTGAAGTATTAATGTACAGAGGTAAGATGGATAGTGAAGAGGTTTTGGCATGGATTGATGCCTTAGATAATTTTTTTGAATTTGAAGACATTGAGGATAGTAAGAAGGTGAAATATGCAAAGACAAGGTTGAAAGGACTAGTACTCAAATGGTGAATTTTTTTCCAAGAGGATAGAGTCAAGAAAGGTATGTCTAAAATAAGTTCTTGGGATAGGATGATAGCAAAAGTGAAGGCTCAATTTTTACCAGCAGACTATGTTATACAAACATTTATGAAATTGCAAGAGTTAAAGTAGAGGGAGATGGATGTGATGTCTTATACTAAATAATTCCATAGATTATGCATAAGGGAAAGTCATAATGAAGATGAGGTTGACAGAGTAGCCAAATATTTAAGTGGTTTAAGGTTGAATATAAGAGATGAAATTAGTTTTAACCCTCCTAAAATAGTAGAAGAATGTTTCCAAATGGAAGTAAGGGAAAAAGATAGAATCAAGAGAAGACAAGAAAGACAAGGGAGGGGAAGAGATAACATGAATAGAGGAAGAGGTACAAGGTAGGTCAATGAAGAACAAGAGAATGCAAGCAAGAGAAAAGAACATGCATCATAATCAAGAGGAGGATGGAGACGTGGAAGGACAAGGTTTAGGCCAAGAAGAGATCCTAATGAGTTTTCAGGAAAATATTACAAGTGTGGTAAGTATGGACATCCTTTGTTCAAGTGTCTAGAGAATTTTGGATCAAATTCAAGTGGAGGGGAAAAGAAAAATGAAATAAGAGCTCAAATTGTTCAAGAAGAAGATGAATGTGGAAGCTCAAGTTCAAGTACTCTGCATGCAACTCCTGAAGTAGGTGAGATGTTGATGATGAAAAAGTAAATATTGAAGACCACAAAAGAGAAAGATCTACTCCAAATAAGAGCCTTGTTCAGGACAACCTACATATGCAAGAATAAGGTATGTAGAGTAGTAGTTGATTCTGGTTGCACAGATAATATGGTATCTAGTGATATGGTCGACAAGTTAAATTTGCAAAGAATTCCTTTAAAGAAGCCTTATAAGGTGTCTTGGATTAGTGATCAACAATCTATATTGGTGAAATAACAAGCTACTATAGATTTTCATATTGGTCAGTATAAAGATCAAGTTGTTTGTGATATCTTTCCCATGAGTTGTTGCCACATATTGCTAGGAAGGCCTTGGTAGTTTGATAGGAAGAGCTATGTATTATGGTAGGAAAAATACTTACACCATAGTAAAGGAGGGAAAAACTTACATTTTGACCCCATTGAATGAAGAAGCAAAGGATCATGGTGAGGTTATCATGGTAGGAAGAAAAGAGTTTGTAAATATTGAAGAAGGTCATGGTAAGAACAAAGGGATGGTAGCCAATACAAGGTTGTAAAAGGGTAAGATAGTAAATGAAAGGAATGGAAATGATTTGTAGATAGAGGAGAAGAAAAGAGTCTTCATGTGGAGAAAGAAAGTGGATGAAAAGGTGTCTTGGTCTGAGATAGAGCAGATTAAGAAGGAAAATCCTAAGGAAAGGAAAGTAAAGAGTGTAGGAGTGCTTTTTGGGGTAGTCATGTGCCTTGTGGTATTGGAAACAATGAAAAGAGTAGTTGTTGGTCTGACAAAGAAATTAAGCATGAAGGTACAAATTTTGACAAGTTTGACAGTAAGAAAGAGGCAGATGAGAAGACTAGTGGATAGAGGACAGAGTATGGAGAGCAAGGAGAAGTGTTGGAAGTTGATAAAACTTTGTGTGAAGGTGATAGGATGAATGCAAGGACAATCATGAACAAAAGACAAGTAAAGGGACAGTTGGGAAGGAAAAGGAAAGAAAATTTTGATGAAGGATAGTCTAAAATCAAAGGTAAAGTTGCAGGACAACATAAGCTTCAAAGGAAGAGAAAAAGAGAAGAGCAAGAGGACGTCAAATACAAGTTGGAGCAGATTGAAGCACCTTTCCAAGAGACTTGGAAAGAATTTAAAGATGGTTGCATGGTGCAAGAGCACCAACCAATTGGAATCTAAATTTGCTTAAGTTTGGTTTGATATAGTTTTTCTAGGATTTTAAGGTCATGGAGAGTGTCAATAGGGTCTAATAGACCCATTAAATGTGTCAAGATGTTCTTTTTTGTAAAGCAGATGCAAAAGTTGTCAATAAATGCATAAAAGATGCAAGATATGTAATTAAGGGATTTTAAGGGTTTTAGTGTGTGAGTCTTAGGTTATGGTAAATAAGATCATCTTGGATCACCAAATAGTGTATTAGGTCATTTTTGTGGTGTTTACAATGTTTTGGGGGTAAACAATGCAAAAGTGCAAAATTGCCAAAATTGACAAATGTTAAAATTATAATTGCAAAATTACAAAATTATAGGAACTAAACAACCATGGGGAAGTTGTAAGTCAGTTAGTCAGTTTTGGAGGAGATTTTTCTACAATAGTGTGAGTGAAGGCTATATGAGTGTTTCTTGAGTGTGTGTAGACATCATACAAAGTGTTGGAGGCTTTTGCAGGTTTGTGAGAGGTTAGAAACCTTGAGTTTGGAAAAACCCTACCATTAAATGGTGAAAAAAAGGGTTTCTTGGGACAGTGATAGAATGAAAGTTGGGAACCATAAAATTTGTTGAAAATGGCTATTGGTAGACTGTCATAGAGGTTTGAGTAGTTATCTTGAGTCGCTTGTAAGTTTTAGGAGTAGTTACTTTGAAAAATTGGCCTATTTGACCCTTTAGGACAACGTGGCTACAAGGATTTGAGTGGATTGCTAAAAGGAACATATATTGGTTTCTTACATTACGTTAGAGGAAGGGTATGTGCAGGATCATCATGGAAAAAAAAGCCCTATGGGCAAAAATTTAGAAAAACTGTGAGTTAGGAAAGTTAGATGTAAAAATTTGAATAAGCTATCTATACATTTCAAAAATATGTAAGAATAGAATTTTGCACTTAATCAGACTTTCTAAACTACTAGGTTTTTTGCCAAAAATGTATTTGGTGAAAATTTGAAATTTCAAATGTAGTAGTACTTTAATTTCGTGGAAAAATATAAGAAGTGCAGGCACTGGTCTCACCCCAACCATAATAAAATGATAATATTTTCATAATATTTTTAGATATAAGTAGAGTAATCTCATGTCCTCGATGTGTGATGCATTTTTTTGTAATTTTTTCCCCAAGTACTAATAATTATGAATTTTTTATTACAACTTTAAAAATATAAAAAATCGTGATGTCCAATTCACCTTTTAACTTCAAAACTTGATGAAATCAATTCTTTTCTTTATAATATATATATGCACAAGTAAAATGTGATGCATGTTTGGGATTCAAAAAAGTGATACCGTTTGAAAGCTATAGATATTTTCAATCAACCATCAATTAGACTTTAGTCGTGAATTCAAATAGAAAATGAATAATAAATTACTTATTAAATTCCAAAGTAAAGCATAATTTATATTGGTGGAAAGCTGAGAATCTCCTTTAAAAACCCTTTTCATTTCATCAATTTTGGGTTTAAAAAAAAAAGCTCACCACATACCCATCATATCACCACTTTTTGGCCCATCATGATCCTCACATACCCGTAATGTTGAAAAAGAGTACTCAAATCTATGAAGAGTCTTTTTATTTATTAAGGAGATTGTGAGAAAAGTTGTGAAATAGAGGTTTGCTGACCTACAAGCAAAAAGGAAAAGTTGTATTGAAAAGGAGTCAAGGGAAGGAGTTTTGGATTTGATTGTTGTTTCCACTAACTAGAATTGTGTTGTTATAGGGGAAATTCGTCCTCCCTTACATCACTTGCATACCAAGCTCTGGGAGCTTGCTTCAGTCCATACAACACCTTCTTTAACTTACAAACCATGTCTGGTTTGTCAAACAACTGAAACCCTTTAGGTTGCTCCATGTACACTTCTTCCTCCAAATCACCATTTAGAAATGTTGAATTAACATCCATCTATTACACTTGGAAGTCTTTGCGAGTAGAAAAATCCAAAAACATCCTTATAGCCTCCATTCTGGCCATAGGGACAAATGTTTCTTCAAAATCTATACCTTCAACTTGTGAATATCCCTTGCATACTAGTCTTTCCTTATTCCTTAGAACTTCTCCAATTTCATTCAGCTTATTCTGGAACACACATTTCGAACCAATCATATTTTTATTCACTGGCCTAGGGACTAGTTCCCATGTCTGATTCGTTTCTATCTACTGTAATTCTTCTTTCATAGCTCTCATCCAACTCTCATCTTCACATGCTTCACTTATAGATTTGGGTTCTATTTTAGATAATAGACACAAATTTACCTCAGCTACAACTCTGCTTCTTGTCTTTACACCTTCACTTTTATATCCAATTATCTAATCCTTCAGATGATTCATCTAAACATACTTAGGAGTTTTGACAACAAGTTTTGGTTCATTTTTTTCTTCCACTTGTTCTTCTTTCTCTTCTTCGTTCTCCTTGTTCTCCTTAGGTACATGCCCACATATGGGATCATCAGGTTCAACTTCACTAATCTCAATAGGGCTGCTTATGTCTTCATCAACTTTCACATTAGCACTTTCAACAATATTTCTCAATATTTTGTTAAATCATGTGTATGCTTTGCTAGTAGTAGAGTATCCAAGTAATATTCCTTCATCACACCTAGTATCAAAATTTCCAATATTTTCATCATCTCTTTTAATATAACATCTGCTTCCAAATACCTTGAAATAATTCACTGTAGGAGTCTTACTAGTCCATAACTCAAAAGAAGTCTTAGTGTTGTTGTGTATGATCTGAACTCTATTAAGAACATAAAAAACAATATGTATCGCTTCTCTCTAGTACACATTTGGTACATTTGATTCTTTCATCATGGTTCTAGTAGCTTCCTTTACTATCTGGTTTTTCCTTTCAACTATTCCATTCTGTTGAGGGGTTCTTAGAGCAAAAAAGTGTTTTTGTATGCCATATTGTTCATAGAATGCATTAAAATTCACTAGAGGTGAATTCTCCACCTTTATCAGATCTCAAACACTTGATTTTCAAGTTTACTTCATTCTCCACTCTTTCTTTGAATACCTTAAATCTATCTAGAGCTTGAGTATTTTCTCTAAGAAAAGAAACCCATGTCATTCAAGTATAATCATCAAAAAGCAACATGAAATATTTGTCACCATTCAGGCTTCCAATCCTAGTCGGACCACAGAGATCAGTATGAATTAACTCCAACATGTTAGTAGTAGAATGCTCTTTTCCCTTAAAGCTACATCTTGTTTGTTTCCCCAATTGACAACTTCTACAAATAACATTACCAGGTCTTGTTATTCTAGGTAGTCCTCAAACAATCTCTTTTGCACTGATCTTGACCAACTTACCAAAATTCACATGTCCCATTCTTCGGTGCCATAACCAACTTTTACTGATTTGAGATACAAGGCAATGACCATCAACCCATTTCAATTGATGTATATTTCCATGAGTTCTTCTTCTAGCAGCAATCATGTCTCCACTCTCGGATCATTTTTTGATTTCACAGGTATTATTGTGAAACACAAGTTTAAAACCATTGCTACACATTTGACCAACAGTCAAAAGGTTATGCCTTAAACCCTTCACATAATATACATCAATACTATGCACTCCATCAAAAATAATTGAACCCTTCCCACAAATCTTTGCTCCTGAATCATCACCAAACATAACTAAACCACCATCATATTTCTCAAGTTTAGTAAACTCACTCTTATCTTTGGTCATGTGACTAGAACATCCACTATCAATTACCCAGTAGTCTTCATCTTGTCTTGCATGAAAAGTGGTAACCAAAGTACCTTCCATCCTATTTCTCTTACTCTCCAGAGCCTTCTTGCTTAAAATTTTTCAAGGGTTAGTGGATATAGATTTAATTTCCAAAGCTAAGAATAAGCATTCACTATCATCAACCTCATTTTCAGATTCATCATCAGAAATTCTTCTTTAACATAGTACAAATTCTTATATTTCTTATCCTTCCTATCCTTATCCTTATAATCCTTTTTCTTCTTGTGCATAGTTCTATTTGGACATCTCAAAGCATAAACACCAATATTACCACAACTAAAATATTTAAAGGGCAACATACCTTTATAATTTTTGGTTCCTTTCTTCAGCTTCCTAGTGAAGTTTGCTTCCAACTCATCAACACCATCACTATCCAGTTCCTCTTCAATATTCAATGCCTTAAATGTCATTTATGTCTTTTCTTATATCTTGTCTTCTTTCTGAAACTTTCTCATCTCAAATTCTTACAAGGTACCGAACAACTGTTCCAAAGTGTAAGTCTTAGGATTATATACTTCTTCAATGACTAAGATCTTATCACTGTAGCACTCTGGTAAGGTTATCAAGATCTTCTCAATTATATCTTCATCTGATAGTTTTCCTCATTGATTTCTAACTTCATTTGTAGTCAGTTCAACTCTTTGAAAGAAACTTGTAAACTCTTCACCTTCTTCCATCTTTAGATTCACAAATCCGTGCTTCGCTACCAACTTCTTTATCAATTTCACTCTTTCATTTCTTCATACATATCCTCCAACTTCTTCCAAACTTCATATGTAGTTTCCAAAGAAGAAACCTTCACTCGCTCATTTTTAGATAAACCATTGAAAATAGCATACTTCACCTTCTCATTATCTTCATAAGCAGAGATCCCATCTATAGTAGTAATACCACCGGACAAGGGTGTATACTTTGTCTCAATAGCCTTCCAGGTCTTAAAACCAAAGGAGATAATATATCCTTTCATCTTTCCCTTCGAGTCATTGTAGTTAGTTCCATCGAACATAGGGATCACCAACTTATGCACCATTAGATCTTCCTTAAGCAGTTAAGCTCAACAATAAGGAACCAAGGCTTTGATACAAATTGTTAAGTAGGCACATGACAACTAATAGGGGGGTGAATTAGTTGTCACACAATTCAAACTTAAAACTTCAACACTTATTAATTCCACAACCACATTTTTCTGTTATTAAGTAAGATCAAACACAAATAATAGAAAGAAAATAAACACAATGAACACCATATTTTTACGTGGAAAACCCAATGAGGGCAAAACCATGAGGGTTAACTCACAATATAAAAGATTATAAAACAAAGGCTCACTTGGACTCACTATCCAAATACAAAGTCTCAGGACTCACTATCCAACAGGGAGGCTCACTACCTATAGATACAAAAGAGAACAAAAGATCCACCACAAGAATGCACATACACAAGATTGCAGAAACCTTCAGCACTTGCCTTCAACACACTGAAAACTGCTATTACAACTCACACATGGGTATGTGTGATCATCATGGAAAAAATAGGCAAAAAAATTTAGACAACTCAAAAATTTGATTAAGTTATCATATTATTTCAAAATATGTAAGAATAGAATTATAGCAAATTGAATGTAGTTTATAAACACAATTTAAAAAAATCTATTTAGTGTTTGATTTCAATGTAAAGAGTTCATCTAACCATAATAAAATAATAATTATTTTTTATAATATTTTATATATAAGTAGGACTCATGTCCAGTGATGCATATTTTTTGTAATTTTTTCCAAGCTCTTTTAAAAATATAAAAACTCATATGAGTTGGTCAAAACTTCATGAAATTCATTTTTCCAATCCTATAGTATGCAGATTTTGATTCACCGTTGAAGCTATAGGTTTTTCCAAGGTTTAGTCACCAAAGAAACATCGTTTCATCAATTTTGGTAAAAAGATCAGTACTACACATACCCATGATATTCCACTTTTGTACCATAATGATCGATCTTATGATTTGTGGCTCACTTTCATCACTTTTGCATCACACTATCATACAATTCTTCACACTACAACTTGATTTTATACCATCCTTAACCTTAGAAACTTTCTCCAAGGTCGGCCACAAATACCTTATTTCATAAATTCAAAATAGGTCAGCAACTAAAAATTCTTGCGGTGGAAAGGAATAAGAGTGGACCAATAAAGAATTTAACCAAGACCAAAAAATAATGTCTCAGATCAACCATGCGCTTCCTAAAATTGATTTTATTCTTCGAATGAAATGTAAACACTAGGTCAAAAAAACCTAATGAAAACATAAATAGTCATTGATGTACACGCTTCCCAACCAGAAGATGACATGCAAAAACCACAAAACACTTCCTTAAGCATGAGAATACATCTCAAAATCTTCCAGATAAATCTGTAGCAAAACAACAGACTTCAACAACTAAACATCTTTCATTAGTCCATCTAGATTATATAAACTTCACACTGAATTACTGAAACATGACTTCCAAATCACCAATATTGAAACCTCTTTACCGGAACACTAAAAAGACCTTCACAATACATATTCTAGATCCACAAGATATAAAATGAAAAAGAGAAAAACTACAGAGCAACAATATTTCTCTTGGTTCACAAAATGCCAACTCTGCTAGAACAATTCACATACCGGTGAACGTAGCTTTCATATACCATCACACTAGAAGTTAAAACTCAAGAGATATAAACACTAAGTCACCATTATCACACCTTCAAGTCTGTATAATCATAAGATCAACACAAGAGAAATGCATAGCACATACCAGAGCACATTCTGAACACTTTCAACATTCTATTTTCTCTTCTTTATTTAATTTTCTAAAAAGAACTTGGAAACTTATCAAACCAACACATCTACAACACTATAAAGATAGCTCCATGTACTCACAAAATCTTAGCAACATCTCAACCCTACATGTACAATCTACAACATACCAAACTATGTTGACATCAATGACAACATTAATGACAACACCACCAAACTTGCTCATATCTATAATAGAATGATGAAGTTGCATCAAGCTGATAGTGTAATCTTTGTGAGATAGTCTCAAGAGTCTTTTCAGAATAATGATGGTGATAGGAGTTAGTGGAGAATGGCATCACTATGGTTCATCGGCAAGATAGATGGATATCAATGAGATGAAATGATTAGTCTCTTCGACATGCTAATAAGGTGGGACCAAATGACGATGAAGGATGATGTCAACAAGACATGTGGCAATGAGTGTTTGGTTGATATATCAAGTCACACTGGTGACTGCTGCTATATTATGATGATAGGGATGACACGTAGGTAGTAGGGACCATCGATCAAAGCTATAAGGTATATCAGTGAGACCTTATATCTATGTGAGTTGCTTCAACGTCCCTTTGACATTCCAATAGAACTTCATAGAAGAGACAATGTCATACTAGAGAGAGTTGCTTTGGTGTCTCTTTGATACAATAATGAAGGAATAAGGAGCTAGTTGAAAATGATTTGGATGACAAGTGGAGACAACCCATCATCTCATTAAGTTCTTGTGGGTCCATGCTTTGAGTTAGCGGTATAGTGGGGAATGGTAGAGATTGAACTAGGTAGATCAACTAATGCTCGCTACAGAGTTAGGTGGGACCAAGTTAAGTGAGAGGTGATGTAAAGGAAGGAGATATCATGATTGACAGGTGGTAATAAGTGGTTGCATCAACCAAGGCTATGAGTAGTGAACTTGACCAATAGTCGTGATTGAGCTGGTGATGATCAAATGGTAGGATTACTTCATTGGGGATGCATATGATTATCGATGGAACTGAATGATTGGTCCCATCGAAGGCACTTTGGAATATTGGGTGGATTTTTTTTGGGTCCCTTTGGAACTCCAAAGGTGGGACTATTGTCAATCAGATATGCACCCTTTGTTAGATTTTCAAAAACCAAACTATCCGTTGAAACATGGAAACCCTTTTCAGATGTGGGTGATCTATGTGAAAAGGGAATCTCTAGAGTGAGGTAGTTCTTTGAATGATGAATCCTATTCTAAGTGACTTTCTAGGAAAAGGGATGGAAAATATGACTAAAATGTAAAACTTATCTAATATGATTCCAAAGCTTAATGGTGACTTTGATAGTCTACACACAAACAATCTTCAGAAAACAACAATGAATTCACAATCTCTCATGAACACCCAGTACATAATTGATTTTCATGAAGGTTTAGACTTAAACATAACATGCAACCTACATTAAATGGACTTTTTGTATCAATGATCTACAATAATAGGACATGAAAATGATCTGTAAATAAAGACACAATGTACACATCATACTAAAACTACAAATAGAGATAGAAATTGGTGATAGGAATGCTACTTTTATTGAACTGAAGGAGTATGCAAAAGTTTGAAACTGAGTACAAAAAGTTTACAAGCCCTTAGAATGTGACAAAGAAAGAAACAATAATTTGGACTTAGAAAAAAAACTAAGTTTTTCTTCAAGATATATCTCAAAACCCTAATATGAGCTCAAGAAGAAAGATCAAGGAAAAGCATCAAAAACTACCCCAAAAAGAGTAACTGAAATGGAAAATTCTCACACTTTGCATGTGCATGCTGAAAAGCACCTAAAAATAGGTATGCTTTGCTTTAAAACTTTAAAAAACACCTTATCTCCTCTCCATGAAGCTCAAATCTGACCAAGAGAAAAACTCAAACACTAATCTGCTAAAAATAGCAAAGAAATAAAACAATTTATAAAGCATTTTTTTATTCTTGCTTTACAAGATTTTGCAGACTTTTATTCTCTCAATTTGATTAATTTTTGCAATTAAATATTTTTGAAATATTTTGCAAAAATAATAAACTTATCTCTCCATTTACACATTTGATTTTTCTTAAAAAAAATCATAAGAAATATAAGGAAATCTCTTATCAATATTTTTAATTGATTTCTTTAAAATCAATTTGAAAACAAAACCTAAGCAATCAAGGTTTATTCTCCAAGGCATATCTAATTTTTATCCATCTTATTTTAATTTATTTTCTTCAAAATCAATTAAAAGAGGCACTAAGTCACTTTGCATTTTTTTACTAAGGCATAGGCATTTGAAATAATTAAAAACCCTAAGTTTTAAAAGACCTTGCAAAAACATTTAAATGCCTATCCTAAACTTAGGCAACTGATATTCATTGAAGCTTTGAAAGTGGTAGACCTAGACAGAGGAAAATGCATGGAAGAAAATCAGCGACATAAGGTTTAATATTTCAAACACCATGAAATAACCTTCCTAAGTCGAATTAGGGCATTGATGTTTGAAAAAACTCAAAAACAAACCCTAAAATCACATCATTTGCATTTGGTGACTTTGGAGAAAAAAATCTGCTAAGAAAGAGTGCTTCCATGAGTAAGGCTTTTAGTTGATGAAGAAGATTCAAGATCCATTGTTGTTGTTTTTGTCGAATCTTCATGGTTCTCTAACGGTAAGAATGTTTGTAAGCTTCTTGCAGGCTTTCCTTATTTCATTTCTTCACAAATTTTTGCCTTAAGGCCGCGACATAAATACAATTTCTAATGCACTATGTATTTCTATGTGTGTGTTGTTAATTCCATACCATTTGGCTGCCATACATGAGCTCGACCTGGGCATTATCTTCTAGATTTTGCAAAAAATTGAATGAGGGTTTCTTTCCAACACCATGGGTAAGTGAATGCTTCTCTTTTCTACCATGCATTTCACTCTTAAATAGCTCATCTTGAGCTAAGTTTTAAAAAAAAATGTAATCTATGAGCCTACTGCTTCTGTAGGTTTCTTGATGATTTTTTTACACAAAAAACTAAGTTCCAGGAATTGTTGCTTTGTATTGGATATCTAAACAGCAAACCCCACATTTTAATGACAAAACCCTAGATGGGTTTTGTATTTTTATGAAAATAGATGGTCAATAGGCTGCAACTAACCCTTCATGATATGGGTTTTTGACATAGTGTTGAATCCACTAGAGTCTCCATTTTTTATCTTTTTCTCTCAACTTCCATGTAAAAAAACCCTAGCTCGACCTTGTAATTTTAGTTCTGTGTTTATATGTATGGCATCTCCATTTGATATTGAAAGAGGAGATTTGATTGTTTTCAAATCTCTATAATAAAACTCATATGGGTTTCGAGCCCTTGTGAGTATTTGTGATTTGGCCCAAACCCTTATTGTATTTCATGAAAAAAAAAGTTTTTCACAAGGTTAAAATTTGACTGAATGCTATTGTTTTTACCATTAAAATACCTGCATTTCATGAAAATTTTGCACTCCCCTTGGGGAAGCAAGATTAATCCTTCATGGGTATTGCTGAGAAGCTTTAGTACATGGAGCACATCTCTTTCATCCTACACACAAAAAATATTTTGATTTGAATCTGCAGATTGTTTGTTTACTTTCTATCATGCACTATTGTGACTTTCATGTCATTTCATATTGCTCTTTTAAAGCTCCATCATGCTTGGTAAAAAAATTTCCATTCTGGAAATGACTTCAACATGTTTAACTCTTGTCAAAACTTCCCATATCTATTTGCTTCAACTTCATGCATAATACACTTTTGAAAATACACTTTGAATGATGAAACAAGTCTCTACAATAGTGTAATATGAACTATTTTCATTTCGGACACAACGATGCATAAACTCCAATTAAAATGCATGTTGAATAATAAAATACTCCTTGGACTCTTTCCCTCCACTTAATGCAACAACTGTATTTAGAAAATAGTTACAACCGATTTCCTGATGCTTGTCATCTTCCATTCAAATGAAAATTTGAATCTCTTTCACATGCTTACTTTATTGAATAGTGTTCTATTGATGAGGCATTATGTATGCATATTCACTATCACCATCATAAGCATGTATACTTGTTGTAGCTTTACATAATATCATGAAACATTATGAATAAACAATACTCATGGCAGCAAAATGCAAACAGTATGGCAACATTTAAAACTTGCAAGTATGAAATTGATGCATTTAAGTTGAATTGATTGAGCTCATTAAGTCTATTGTCCACCTATAGCTTTCAAAATAGTATGTTACTTGATTGTTATGAGTGAACAATAGGCTTAATTGCTTTAATGACTGGAACTCTATTTTACTCTTTCATGAATAGTTCAGATGAACATGATGATTGCATTTCTTCACTCAGCCCCATCTGTAATATTTAAGGGGAAGCATATCAAGCTCTACCCTTGTGGGAGCCCATTTTACCCCACATGCTTTTACGTTTTCATAAGATGATCAACTTCATGACATTTCCTATACCTGAACAAGGAAACAAACAATGTTAGCATAAAAATATATGATGTGACACTACATTTTCAGCTCTTGTTTCTGCACTTCTCTTTTAGTTGATTCCAGTGAATTTTCAACAATATTCTACATTATTGTTGGTGGTTCATGTAGGTATGTTCATAGTCAGAGCTGTAACAACCCTCTTTTTCCCCTACAGGCCAATTGGAGCTCAAGAACGAAGAAGGGTGCAACATTTCTACATTGGCCAAAAGCATAGGCAATGATGATTATGTTCATGCTTATGTGTTTCTTTTTCTCCATCTCCAATAGTGTAGCATTCTCCTCATGATGCATTGTGACAGTTACATCCATGACTTGTATGGATTCTTTAATTTTCTTCTTTCATTTCCATTATGAAAGAAATGCACCAAAATGCAAATTTGTACAATCATTTGTATTCTTTCCATCAAATGAAATATTATAATGTGAATAATCATCATGAAATAAATGAAAGAAATTTTTTATGCTTAAACATTTGTACAATTCTATTTTGTACTCCATTTGACTTGAGCAATACTTTTGAAACTCCTTTACTAAAAACACTTGCACAATTGGTATTTGATAAATATAGTGCAAACAACACTTAATGCACATGCATAAATAACTGAAACTTCACTTTAAGATATAAGAAAATTTAATCAGCTCCACCAATTGAGCTATAGTGAAAATTGGTAACATTTTGGTGATTTCCACTGAATGCTTGCTAGCTAAGCATTAGACTAGATACTTTTAAAACTCCATTGGGCGCAGAGTCAAATATGCCCCTTCATGAAACTCAGAAATTTGAACAACAATACTCCAACAATAGTAAAACAAAAGAAAACAATGCAGAAAGAAAACTAACAAGCCCTGATGGCCAACAAAACATGTGCAACAATGCTTAGGGAAAGAAAAACTACTAAAAGAAATGTGCATGAAGCACTTATTTGTAGCAACTACTCTACCCTACACTAACTGAGGCCAAACTATTTAAACAAAGCCATTAACTGGTTCAAAAAAGTAACTACCACTCCTTTGCAATCTACAAAGCTCAATCAGCTTAGAAATCCACCAAAAGATGTGGAGGAAAACCAAATATTCAATAGTTTGTTGCAAAACCCTTCCAAGGAGAAAAATAAAATCACTCACCCACCCTTCCTAATTTTTGAAACAGAAGTGACTAAGTGAAAAAGTGAAATGATTATGCTCAAAGTGATACCTCCCTTGATGCCCTGGATCAACATTGGCATGGGGTTGCTCTTTCTCGCTCATTTCCAACTGAGCTAGGTGCCTAATAGGGCATCCTCTTGAAGGCTTGAGACTGGAAGGAAAGCATCCTGAATGATCAGTGACAACATCATCTTTACTTTGCATGATGGCTTGCCATGTTGACTCCTCCATAGTTAATGGGTCACCTTCCTCCATTAGAGTGGCTAATAACCCATCACAACTATCCATTCTTAGAGGTATTTTAGAAACAATGGATATAGGTTCAAATCCCTCATCATTATTCAACGGGAAGCATTCTGAATTAGGACTCTTTTCTTCAATGAAGGAAGGCAATAGTTCAAACAACAAGATAGCTTTCTCCAACTAACCCTCATTTGGCATATTAGCTTCAAGCTCCTCTATGTAACTAAAAGGCAGCTCCTCCAACTAGTCAAGATCATTCCCTTGGTTAGGCTACCCCGTAACCAATGGTTCATTTGAGAATTCAACCACCTCCACCTCTTGTTTTTGTTGTTCGGGGTAACCTTCCTCCAAAGATGCTGGCACATCCTCTAAGCATGAGTAGAAAAGCTCAATCTCAGTTTGGAAAAGATCTTCTTCAAGCTCTTGTTCATCTGATTCAAGGTTACTTTCACATTTTTGTTCTTGGGTCAGCACCTTATTTGAGTGATTGCCATCACTATGGTGACCAGAACTCGTCCCAGTTATGCCATTTTCCCTTTTAGGCTCACAGGTGAGAAATTCATCAAACAAATTGATTGAAACTTCCTCTTCATTGTTTAGATTTACAACCAAAACATCAAGACCACCCTAAAATGAATCTTTATCACATTCTTCTTGGTCTACTAATAAAAGAAAATTATTTTCTACCTCATGATAGCTCTTGTCTAGCCTTGTTGACTCTTTAGGAGGTTCATACTTGCACTCCATTTGCTGATCCAAGGCTTGTGCATCACACTCACTCTGCTCAACCAATAATTCATCACACTTTTTGACCTCCTCCTTCTCATCATCTAGTTGCCCTGAATGTTCTTCTGAAATGAGCGCTGAAACATTTCCTTCTTCTTCAACACAACAAGGAGACCCATTAGTGAAAACATGGAAAGACACATCAGGAGAAGCCTTCATTCGCTCAATATTTTGTTGTTGCAAATGGTCAACTTCCAAAGCTGAGCGCAATGGATTCACCTTCCTAAGTTCCTCTATGTGGAGTTGGGTATCTTGATCGAAGGGTTCATCATTGGATTCATTAGGTGGAAAAACTTGGGAAAATTCTTGAGTTGTTGGGGAATGAATAGGTTTTTCTAGAAATTTCCCTTGAGGGATTGAGGGTTGAACATGCTTAGGAATAGGTTCATTTTAGAGAGGATGAAGGCTTT
Organism: Sequoia sempervirens; assembly: GCA_007258455.2. NCBI lineage: Eukaryota > Viridiplantae > Streptophyta > Pinopsida > Cupressales > Cupressaceae > Sequoia > Sequoia sempervirens. Next base: position 393,484,884 of record VDFB02105785.1, on the reverse strand, counting down.
GGAAACTCGATACCTCAAGATTGAGAGGTTGGCTCAAAAAGCTTAAGACTCTACTCTACCTAAAACTTGGGATCTCAATTTTAGAGGTATAAATAGGTTCATTTTGTCTGAAACTCAGAACCTAATTCTTAGGAGATTCCTCTTGAGTAGGCTGACATAGAACTGTAGGGGTTTCTTGCACTTCGTGCCTTTGCACCTCAAACTCTTGCTCATAGAGATAGGCCTGAAAAGCCATCTCTTTTTGTTGCTAATTATATTCATGCTATCTCTTGATCTCCAATTGCTTCACGAATTCAAGCAACGTACTCTTTATGCTTGCAATCTCCTCCTGCTAATCTATTTCACTCATTTTCCTTTCATAATTCAACAATATATATTTGAAAATTAAGTCTTCAATATGTTGGGACTGATTTTGAGCATATGATGGCTAAGATGGAGGTTGAGTAGGGGTGGGTGGGTAGTAATTATATTGTGGATGCTGGTTTTGAAAAACCAGAGAATTGAAACCAACAACATGATTATACTAAGATGGATACACAAGATTTTCATGATATGGTGGATGGTATGACATATTATCATGAAACCTTGACATGCTTGTTCATTTAAAAGATAAAACAAGCAAAAATTAGAATCTTTAAGAGAATACAAGCACTCAATCATTCTGAAACTAAAAAAAACTTCTTGGAGTCACCATGGTGTTTGATGATTTTTCCTCCAAAGGTTGATAATACTAAAGAAACACCTAAACCTTCAGTATGTACACTTTTTGTGCTATTCACACTAGATCTACTTGAAAATCAGAGAACGAAGTCACCAAGTATGTCGCTTTCCACCTCCAAAGTTTGATGATCTATTGTGCATACCAAAACATCAGCTTAAAATCTTAATGCTTTCCTTTGAAACAAACTTTCAGAGTCCCACCAGGCATGCCAAAAATTGTTATCAATCAGATATACACCCTTTGTTAGATTTGCAAAATACAAACTATTTGTTGAAACATGGAAACCCTTTTCAGATGTGGGTGATCTATGTGAAAAGGGAATCTCCAGAGTGTTCTAAGTGACTTTCTAGGAAAAAAGATAGAAAATATGACTGAAATGTAAAACTTATCTAATATGATTCCAAAGCTTAATGGTGACTTGATATTCTACCCACAAACAGTCTTCAAAAAACAACAATGAATTCACAATCTCCCATGAACACCCAGTACATAATTGATTTGCATGAAGGTTTAGACTTAAACACAACATGCAACCTGCATTAAATGGACTTTTTGTATCAATGATCTACAATAATAGGACATGAAAAGGATGTGTAAATAGAATCACAATGTAGAAATCATACTAAAACTACAAATAAAGACAAAAATTGGAGATAGGAATGCTTATTTTATTGAACTAAAGGAGTATACCAAAGTTTGAAACTGATTACAAAAATTTTACAAGCTCTTAGAATGTGATAGAGCAAGAAACAATAATCTAGACTTAGAAAAAACACTAAGTTTTTCTTCAAGATACATCTCAAAACCCTAAACCAGGCTCAAGAAGAAAGCTCAAGGTAAAGAATCAAAAACTTCCTCAAAAAGAGTAACTGAAATGGAAAACTCTCACTCTTTACATGTGCATGCTAAAAAGCAGCTAAAAATAGGTCCGCATTTCTTTAAAAGAAAAAAAAAACACCTTATCTCCTCTCCATGAAGCTCAAATCCGACCAAGAGAAAAAATCAATCACCAATTTGCTAAAAATAGTAAAGAAATAAAACAATTTATAAAGCATTCTTTTATTCTTGCTTTACAAGATTTTGCAAACTTTTATTCTCTCAATTTGATTATTTTTTGCAATTAAAGATTTTGGAAATGTTTTGCAAAAATAATAAACTTATCTCTCCAATTACACATTTTATTTTTCTTAGAAAAAAATTATAAAAAATATAAGGCAACCTCTTATAAATATTTTAATTGATTTATTTCAAATCAATTTGAAAACAAAACCTAAGTGATAAAGCTTTATTCTCCAAGGCATATCTGATTTTTATCAATCTTATTTTAATTGATTTTCTTCAAAATCAACTAAAAGAGGAACTAGGTCACTCTACAATTTTTTACTAAGGCATAGGCATTTGAAACAATTAAAAACCCTAAGTTTTAAAAGACCTTGCAAAAACATTTAAATGCTTATCCTAAACTTAGGCAACTGATATTCATTGAAGCTTTGAAAGTGGTTGACCTAGACATAGAGGAAAATGCATGGAAGAAAATTGGCCACATAAGGTTTAATATTTCAAAATCCATGAAATAACCTTCCTAAGTCAAATTAGGGCATTGATGTTTGACAAAACTCAAAAAAAACTCTAAAATCACATCATTTGCATTTAGTGAGTTTGGAGAAAAAACTCTACTGAGAAAGAGCACCGCCATGAGTAGGGATTTGACTTGATGAAGAAGATTCAAGCTCCATTGCTATTGTTTTTGTCGAATCTTCATGGTTCTCTAACGGTAAGAATGTTTGTAAGCTTGTTGTGGGCTTTCCTTATTTCATTTCTTCATATATTTTGGCCTTAAGGCCATGACATAAATACAATTTCTGATGCACTATGTATTTCTGTGTGTTTGTTGTTAATGCCATACCATTTGGCTGATATATATGAGCTCGACTTGGGCATTATCTTCTAGATTTTGCAAAAACTTGAATGAGGGTTTCTTTCAAATGCCATGGGTAAGTGAATGCTTCTCTTTTCTACCATGCATTTCACTCTTAAATAGCTCATCTTGAGCTAAGTTTCAAAAAAAAAAATGTAATCTATGAGGCCATGGCTTGTATAGGTTTCTTGATGAATTTTTTACATAGAAAACTTTGAGTTTCAAGGATTGTTGCTTTGTATTAGATATCTAAACAACAAACCCCATATTTTAATGACAAAACCCTAGATAGGTTTTGGATTTTTATGAAAATAGATGGTCAACAGGCCACAGCTAACCCTTCATGAAATGGGTTTTTGACATAGTGTTGAATCCACTGTAGTCTCCATTTTTTATCTTTCTGTCTGAACCGCCATGTATAAAAAACCCTAGCTTACCCTTGTAATTTTAGTTCTGTGTTTACATGTATGACATCTCCATTTTATATTGAAAGAGGGAATTTGATTATTTTCAAATCTCTATAATAAAACTCATATGGGTTTTGAGCCCCTGTGAGTATTTGTGATTTGGCCCAAACCCTTGTTGTATTTCATGAAAACATTTTTTGTTCACAAGGTTAAAATTTGACTGAATGTTATTGTTTTTACCATTAAAATATTTGCATTTCATGAAAATTTTGTACTCTCCTTGGGGCATCAAGATTAATCCTTCAGAAAATTGTAAAAATCATGTGTGAATCCTTCATGGGTATTGCTGAAAAGCTTTAGTACATGGAGCACATTTCTTTCATCCTGCACATAGAAATTATTTTGATTTGAATTTGCAGATGATTTTTTTACTTTCTATCATGCACTATTGTGACTTTCATGTCATTTCGTATTTCTCCTTTAAAGCTCCCTCATGCTTGGTAAAACTCTATCCATTCTGGAAATGACTTCAACATGTTTAACTCTTGTCAAAGCTGCCCATATCTGTTTGCTTCAACTTCATGCAAAATACACCTTGAAAATACACTTTGAATGATGAAACAAGTCTCTAAAACAATGTATTCTGAATTTTTTTTATTTCAGACAAAATGATGCATAAACTCCATTTAAAATACATGTTGAATAATAAAATACTACTTGGACTCTTTCCCTCCACTTAATGCAACAGTTGTATTTAGACAATAGTTATAATGGATTACTTGATGCTTGTCATCTTCCATTCAAATGAAAATTTGAATCTCTTTCACATGCTTACTTTATTGAATAGTGTTCTATTGATGAGGCATTATGAATTCCTATTCACTATCACCATCATGAGCATGTATACTTGTTGTAGCTTTACATAATATCATGAAACATGATGAATAAATAATACTCATGAAAAAAAAATGCAAACAATATGGCAATATTTAAAACTTGCAAGTATGAAATTGATGCATTTCAGTTGAATTGATTGAGCTCATTAAGTCTATTTTCCCATTGTAGCTTTCAAAATAGTATGTTACTTGATTGTTATGAGTGAACAATAGGCTTAATTGCTTTAATGACTACAACTCTATTTTACTCCATGAATAGTTCAGATGAACATGATGATTGCATTTCTTCACTCAACCCCATCTGTAATGTTTTAGGGGTAGGATGCTGAGCTCTACCCTTGTGGGAGTCCGTTTTACCCCACATGATTTTATGTCTTCATAAGATGATCAAATTCATGAATTTTCCTATACCTTCACAAGGAAACAAACAATGTTAGCATAAAATTATATGATGTGACACTCCATTTTTAGCTCTTGTTTTTGCAGTTCTATTTTAGCTGATTCTAGTGAATTGTTAGCAGCATTCTACATTATTGTTGGTGGTTCATGTAGGTATGTTCATAGTTGGAGCTCTAACAACCCTCTTTTTCCCCTATAGGTCGATTGGAGCTCAAGAATGAAGGAGGATGCAACACTTCTACATCGCCCAAAAGCATAGGAAATGATGATTATGTTCATGATTATGTGTTTCTTTTTATGCATCTCCAATAGTGTAGCATGCTCCTCATGATGCATTGTGACAGTTACATCCACAACTTGTGTAGATTCTTTAATTTTCTTCTTTCATTTCCATTCTGAAAGAAATGCATCAAAATGAAAATTTGTACGATCATTTATATTCTTTCCATGAAATGAAATATTGTAATGTGAATAATCATCATGAAATAAATGAAAGCAATTTGTTATGCTTACACATTTGATCAATTATATTTTGTACTCCATTTGACTTGCACAATACTTCTGAACTCCTTTACTCAAAACACTTACAGAACTGGTATTTGATAAATATAGTGCAAACAACACTTAATGCACATGCAAAAATAACCGAACCTTCACTTTAAGATATAATAAAATTTAATCAGTTCCACCAATTGACTTGTAGTAAAAATTGGTAACAAGGATCTGATAGGAAGGTTATAAAGGTAGATGATGATGTGAAAATAGATGGTGAAGAGCAATTGCTCGACAGACCAATTCACATTGTTGTTGTGAATTGTGTGGCGATGATCTAGATGCATGTCTTGGTGGATCCTGTCTATGGAAATTAGTGTATGTAGGAGATCAATGGTGGAGATGAAAGGGAAAATATCTAATGGTGATCACTATTCAGTGAAGAGAAATGGTACACGATTAAAGAAGACTGGTCTAATGAATAGTTTTTAAGGGTGTTGAGATGAATAGAGAGATAGAGGATCATGGCGCAAAGAAGGAGATCGATGTCCTAGATTCAAAGGTAGAGATATGCAATGGCTAAGTCCATGTAATCAGGGTTTTGTCTAGTAATTGACACAGTGAATGAAATTCATTCATTCAACTACACCAATGATTATTTGATTGGATATTTGAGACACAGGTTGGCAACACAGATAGCCATGTCGATGAAGATTAGAATTAGATCAAATAAATAAATAATAAATTAAATACAAATCTAATCCTATGGTTTTGTAGTTTTCTCTTCCTAGAAAATTGTCTGTATTAGAATCAAATGTTATGAGGCATGATGCAGATGTAGTGTGATGATGAGGATATTTGATAGAGGTTATGGTGTAGGGCTCAAGATGAACTAATGTTTTTTTGGTGAAGTTAGAGGTGAAGGAAACTCTAACTGTAGTTTCTAGATGATTTGGACGATGGTGTACATCTCAAGAAAATGATTGCAAGTTGGTGAAGAAAGGACTATGAGAAAATTGTTTAAGTGTTGAGTCTAAAGGTGTTGAGGTAATGAATTATGCAATAGGGTGAAGAGAGGAAAGAATGCAATAGACAAAGAGAATGCACTAATCCTGAATGAGTGAAACCTAAACAAAAAGTAAAATATCACCAAGGGTTTACATTCAAGGTGCAACAAGATAGAACAAAGAATGTTGTAAGAGCATAAGGGAGTGCAAAGAAGAGAATGTAGAAAGAAGAGAGTGTAGAAAGAGGAGAGTTTAGAGAAGAGAGGATGTGTTGTTGTGATTGTAGCAATAGTAAAAGGAAGGATTCTTGGAAATTTTCCAAGCAAGGTATGAGCCGTTACATATTAGACATATAATAGAGAACTTGATTCATTTGAATCACTTTATATTTTTCATTGTAAATCTGATTGGTTGGTTCCATCAAATAACTGAGTTGGTGCTTAGAGTAGGGATTTGTTTCTTCCTTGGAGTTGGTACTCCTAAATTAAGGAGTCAGTTCTTCCTTGGAGTTGGTTCCCTTAAACATTGTAACTAAATATTTCTTTGTGATGTTGGATTTGAGTAGTAGACTCAAGCATCTTTTATCACCATGGTTTTTCCCATCTTTGGTTTTCCACATATATCATGTGTTATGGGTTTTTGTGTGTGTGCATACTTATCTCTTAGCATGTTTAACATTTGCACATTAAGGGTTAAAGAAAGTAGTCTGCACAAAAGGTTTTAAGAGCTAATTTTTAAGATCTACTGATTCATTCCCCCTCTCAATAGTAATTGGTTGGTGATGAATATATGGATTGGGTGTTTTCCATGTATGGGCCATGGGAACCTACTTGTGAGGAATCTCCATCATTGTAAGAAGAAAGATAATTTTTTTACATTTCTTTATTTTTTTATGCAAATACGTCATTGTAATTTCATGTTTTATATTATAAAAAAAAATCCCATATTTTCCTACTAAATCAAAAAATAAAATAATGGAAAATTTACTTATATGAAGGACCCATTCAAGATATTTCCCACCTAGTATTATTAGAAAAATTTGGATTGGGAAATAATCAATGTAGGTAACATTATGGAACATTATCTAAAATTACTAAACATGGTCAGACCTAACCTCTTTCCACTTATGCTTATCAAATTTAAAAATTTAAAAATGATAAGGGAAGGGTGTTTGAGAGTGTGACCTATGAAGAGAGTAAGTAAGAAAATCCTCATACTTATTGTTACCCATAAATTTTCTCTAAACCTTTACTTAGGATGCTATCTTATTTTTTTTCCTAAGTCTTAGACCCAATCTATGTTCAGGTAGTCTTTTGTTGTTGCCTTCAAACTTGGGCGGGGTTTTTCTAAGTTTTTTGAACCTCTTACTTTACCACCCACCTTATTTGTCCTTCACTAGGTGGTGTTTCTCTACCACATTCAAACTTTATTTTCTCCCAAGTGAATGTATGGGTATTGGGAAACTATTTGATGAGTCATAAGCTGAAATTTAGAAACTTCTTTCGCAAGTTATGCCTCGGGCGATATTCTTGAGATTATCTTGAACTTGGGTAGGGTTTTACTATGTTCTTCAAACCACTTATTTTTTCACTTCAGAAGAGTTTTTGTTAATTAATCCAGTTATAGCCAAGTTTGGTTACTTAACCAATGCATTATATAGAAGAAAACTAGGAATTTCCAAGCATGACATGAACAAGAAATAATGGAGCCATACATGTAAAAACACAAATTGTACCAAAAAGAGATATTTTATTTATATATGTAAATGATTTTACATCGTACTGGCATAGCCAAAACTGCTTGGTTTGATTACAAAATTTCAGGTGGCGGACACAAAAAGGGGCAAAAGGAAAGATATTTCATCCTAGGCACACAAAGCAAACATTAGAACATGGAAACCCTCAGTAACAATATGTAGGCAACAACAAATTTTCATGTGACTTGAGGAATTGCATGAATAGTCCCATATCATTCCTCACCACTCCTATGTGCAGCAGATCCATGGCCTCCTCCATAGTTTCATCTTGTATAGCAGATGCAATGTAGATGGCATCAGCTATCAACCCAGTTCAGGGATAATAGCCAAGTCCATTTATCGCCACTTTGATGCGGTGGTGGAATTCATGTTTCACAAGGTGCTCCAATGCTCTCACTCCCTAGTCCCAATGGCCAAAATTCTTGATGACAATGTAGATGAAATGCTCCAACATGGTGTTGTTGTGCACATGGGCATGGCTCAGAAAAGCCTCACCAAGGATACTTCAAAGCACTTCTTCCTCCACTTCACTCTACACCACAAATACCTCTTTCAGTTGGTCTGAAATGTACCTGAATAATGGGCTACACTCAATTTGCTCCAGGATAATATAATCATTAGCAGAATTTCCATTGCTCTAAGAACTCACCATATTGGATGTAATTGATGATGAAATAAAGGTGACACTGGTTGGATTTATAGAGTCACAATTAGACATGAGTGTATTCTCTGAAGCTCAACAATACATTAATTTAATTCACATTTAAGGCTGGCTTGTGTCAATTTGAATTACAATTTCCTATCAGGAAGCTCACATGTGCCACCACTTGATATTCTTATGTGTTGCATTAAAGGTTGGTGAAATGATTGGTCCTTTGGCGACTGTTGCTGAGGTTATGATTGGTTTTCTTTTCTGATATTTATTCCCTATAGAATTTCTATTAGTCTAATCAATTTCCTAATGAGCGTTTGGAATACAAGAAGTTGCTATTTTAGTAATGGTTTTGGTTCCTACCAAAGGTTTTAGCCATACTATAAATTTTAAATTAAAGGATATAAAAGGGACTTTTTTTTTGATACACCCGAGGGGTATTATCGGGAAGGAATATCATATATTATAGGATGTATAACTTATAATTGGTGTGTTATGAATTAAATGATGCTTGGTATGGTGATCTTAGTATTATGCGTATGATATAATTGTATCTCCTTTGAAAGATGAGCTATACATAATTTATATATTGCAGTCTAGTTTGATTTGATTGTCATGGATTCTCAATCTTTGTGTTGATTATAAATGGCTATGACCTCTACTACCACGTTAGTTTCATATTTATGAGCTAATGTTTGTCACCTTTTCTACTTTCTAGTTAAAAAAATACGCTATTTTCTTAGGATTAGATAAATTCATTGAAAATCTAGTGAGGAAGTTGTACCTCGACAAAATTTAGAGAAAATCTACAAATGCAATTGTGAACTTTTTGGAGTGGTTAGCGAATCTCAACTAGTGCCAAATCTAGGTTTAGAGTGATTTTCTAATTTATATATCAAGAAAAATTCTATTTGTTAACACTTATATCATTTATATTGATTGGATTAATAGGAATGTATTATGTACATTAATAAAATATTTCATTTTATCCATTCTTAATAAAGTGTGATGCTAGGATTTTTGAAGGATGGGATGCTATTTTTGGGTACAAATTCATTCTTTATATGGGAGTGACCTCTACCATGAGTTTCACAAGGATGGTCTTTGCTCATGAAGTTGGTAAAATCACTTTTTTTGAGGAACTTAGATCTTGAATTTCATAAAATTTCTTTAAGGAGATTATTTTTATTTTGAAAATGATATCCCTCTAACATGGTACATCCTAGCTTGATTCAGGAAAATTAGTTTTGGCATTTGGATATTCACTATAATTATGAAGTCTCTCATTTTCACTACAATGGGTAGCTTGATTATTATTAAGATTCCTATGTGGAATCTAGAATTTTAAAAAATATTTTCTTTCATAAATTCCATGTTGGTGTCAATTCTATATTTTATCCTAGTCATAATAGGTGGCATGTGAAAGGTTGAATTGATTTGGGTAAAAAAATTTAGACTCAAAAGATGATTATTGGTTTCTTTTAGGATATATAGAAGGTTTTAACAAATATTTACATAAGGGAAAGATAAATTAAATATAACAATAGTAATCTTTTTTTCAATAGGAAGTGTTTGATTTTATAGCCTCATAAATATACTTTGACCTAATCATGAATAATATGGCCTATTAATCTAGAGGATTTGACCACTCTCAATCATCAACACCACACTAAGGTAAAGAGGAGAGCATACATTTCCTATTGTTCTATTTTATAAGTATGATATGACTAACTTCTTAGGGCTAACTATTTATCAATACACTAGAAATACCAAATGACCAAAATTTTCACTATTCTAGGCTTGACAAGGCTCACTAGGAGATTCCTTGATATACTTGAAGGTACATAAGGTCCAAATATCTAAGATAATAACATGAATCTAATTGCATGATAAAAGAGTTTAATCAACTCTCCTTCACTTAGAAATATATAAATTTTATTGATAGTGTGTGTGAGTGAATTTTCCTACCCTAAGATGCAAAAGCTAACCTAATGCAACTAAAGAAAAACATGAAAAAACACTCAAGATTAGACCTAAGATGAATTCAAACAAAACACAAGAAAATGGAGTTTTCTACCTTGTTTGAATTGAAAATTTGGTTGGCCCTTATTGATGCTTGGATGTGTGCTCCTTTGTTGGAAAAATAACTTAAAACCTAGCTCTAAATGATCTTGAAATGATGGTGAATGCAATGGTGCAAATGGGTATTATGGTGAATGAAATATGTGAGCTCAAAGGTACTGCAACAATGACTTGAGTGCTTGGATTCTTGATTGATTGTTAGAATGGATGCAAAAGTGGATGATCAAATGAGGGAAAATTCCACCATTTTTTAGGGGAAGTTCCTCTAAACAATAAAGGGATAGAATCAAGCCAATATGGACAAGATCAAGGGCTGGGGTGAGTTGAGAAATCATAAGCCCTCACATCTTGACATGTGGTAGGTGATATGGAAAGAGGAGATGAGTTGGACATGACATGGAGGTACTACATAGTACCTTGGAATTTGGACAAGATCTCCTCATAAAGGAGGTCCTTGTCCACATATGGGTGAGAGAACATGTGAGGAATTAAAAATTCCTCAAATATCCACATGGGGATGAGAGAAATAATTTAAAATTGTTTAAAATGTATTGGGGGATTAAATGTGAATTAAAAAATCACATAGGGAGGGGGTTGCCTTCTCCAAAAGGAGAAAGCATTTAATAAGGTTGACTTAGGACACATGCCATAAATGGCATGGATATTAAGTTGACCTAATTAAGTGATTAAGGTTGTACAAACATGGGATTAGGTAAGTTAATGAAGAATTAGAGACAAGTGGGAGATTATGGAGGATCTGACCCTAATGATGATTAGGGGTGTGTGTTAGTGTAATTAATATTTAATTACACTTGCATAACTTTACTTAGGTAATATTTAATTCCTAGGTTAATTATTCTCATCTTTATCTTGTTGAGCTATCTTGTTGCTCAAAATAAGATTAGTGTTATGCATCTTTGCTTTTATAAAGAAAATCTTCTCACGTAATTATAAATTCCTGAATAATATTATTTTGCATATCTTCTCAAGGAAAACTTTTCTTTTTCTAATTTTCTCTTCTGTGGAAGGCTTTTTTGGTTTGCATTTCAAATCTTGGTTTCTAACATGGTATCAGAGCCTTGATTTGCAGCCCCTTCTCAACTTTTTGGAGAAATTCATTGCAGAGCACATACGGGGTTCCTTGAGGGTTTCATTCCTTGAGCTTATTTATTAAGTTTTTTGGATTAGATTTGAGCATTCCATTGAATCCAGAGCTGCCTGAATAGTCAGGTTTTCCTTTTGTTTCATCGAAAAAGGCCTTTGTTTGTTAGATCTACGAGGATTTCAAGTTTATGAGGGTTTCCAAATCCAAAGCGTACCTAAAATTTTGAAGCATTTTCAGCCCAAATGGACCTCACCATCACGTTCAGAGCACCCAAAAACCCCAAAATCGACTGTCAAATTGTCAAAATCAGACACAGTGACTCCAGGAGGTAATTTTTTTTCATTTTTGGGTCATACGGCCTGATATGGCATGCAATTCAAGAAAAATAAATAAAAAAACTAGAGTTAATGGGCACCACAGTAAGTTAACCACTAGCGGTTAGCCTAGCCGCAAGGCTTAACTCCAAACCCTTTTGGAGGAGTTTTGGTATTTTGGGAATAACTTTTGCATCCGAACACAGATTTTCGAAAACAAAATATCTTTGGAAAGCTAGTTCGGAGAAATTTCCAATGGTGCAATTTATTTTTCAGTTTTTTTTCTATTTATCTACATTTATTTTTGTTTGAAGTCAGATGTTCATTTATGGCTTCCGAGCTCATAACTTTTTGCCACGATCTCTGATTTTCGCCTTCTTTGCAGCGTTGGAAAGGTATTGAGGAGCTCTATTTTTTTGTCTACGTACTTTTTTCTGTATCTATCTCAAGTTTATAATTATTCCATATTTTTCCCAATGGGTGTTTTGGAGATTACTTGGATGTTTTGGCAGTTGGAAAGGTGAAACTTGAATATATTTGTACTTCATTTAAGTACCATGCTTCATCTTATTTTCTATTTATGCATGTTTAGCATTCTCTCCTTTTACAATCGTTGGGTTATTGTAATAAATGAATTGAGATAAAGTTTCATCAGGGGGGTTTCTTGCATAATAATTTGATTAGAGTGTGCATGCACTTTGATCTCCATCTTCATCTTGATTTGATGATAACTCGTATGGGTTATCTAGTTTCTTAGTTTCTTTTGGCCACATCTTGCCTTAGCTTGACACATATTAGATTCACATCGGTTCACACTTTAGATTGTGAGTTTATGTTTCTTAATCTGCATTGGTTCAGATCCTTCTCAGTTTGAGGACCATGTTTTTTATGGTTAATGTTCCAAAGTCTTTATAGTACTCATTCCCATGGAAGAGTTTTATTCTCAGTTTGGCATTAGCATCAAGATACACGGTTTCTAGATTTTGTCATCATTTCATCTACTGTTGCTTCATAGATTCCAGGGTTGTTCCAGTTTGTGAGTTTTCCAGTGTTCCATGGCATTGGGTCTGCTATCGCATTATTATGATTCTAATTTGGTTTCTTCTAGACAGAAGTATCTTTCCTTGCTTGTTAGATTGCGGTTCCAATGTTACTCCACAGTGTTCTTCCAGTGCTTCTCTGCAATAGTCATCTCATTGTAGGGGGGTTTTGTCCCACTGGGTTTTCCTTCTCTACCTCATTATTGCATTTGTACATGGGTACCTAATCAAGCCTTGTTGTCGGGACCCATTCATGCTTTCTTGCATTCATCTTAGTTTTTTAGGTGCATGCTATTTTAGTCTCCCTAAGTTGCACTTATGAGGGGTTGTTAGTGTAATTAATATTTAATTACACTTGCATAACTTTAATTAGGTAATATTTAATTCCTAGGTTAATTATTCTCATCCTTATCTTGTTGCTCAAGATAAGATTAGGGTTATGCATTTTTTCTTTTATAAAGAAAATCTTCTCATGTAATTATAAATTCCTGAATAATATTATTTTGCATATCTTCTTGCAAAGCTTTTCTTTTTCTGATTTTCTCTTCTATGGAAGGCTTTTTTGGTTTGTATTTCAGATCTTGGTTTCTAATAGTGTGCACATCCTAATAACATATTAATCAAATTAACTTGGATTAGAGAAGATTATGGAGGATGTGACATGAGGAGAGAGAATAAGGGATTAATTAAAAATAGATTTAATTCATAAAGGCATAAAGTGACTAAATTAAATAAATTGGAGTATTTATTTAATTTAGAGAGGAAAGAGAATAAGATATTTAATTGATTTATTAAATACCTTTGGGACATTAGGTTGCAGGGTAATATTAATCAAATAATGAATTATTTAATTAATGTTGATGAAGGATGTGGGACAAAGGAATAAAAGGGGTGAATTTGACCATATGGGGGTGGTCAAATTCAAGTTTCTACATTTTACCCCTCTTCAAAATATTGTTAGAATGACAGTGTTTCAAAGAAGAAGAAAACAAAGATGACTTGATAGAAGAAAAGAATGTTAGATGATTCCCTGGTGCAAGGAAAATTAAGTGTCAAAAAATTTGTGTAGGTTGTCTAATCAGAAAAATAAATGAAGGAGAATTCCCTGGTGTCGTAGGGAAGTGGATAGGACAGAAGAATGGAGGAAAATGGTAGGTTGTTCCCCCTTAATGGGGTGGATGGGGAAGAAAAGGGGTCCTAGGAGACTTCTCGATATGGAGAAATGGAGGGTACCACATGATAGGGGTATATGCAGGATCATCATGGAAAAAATAGGCCTTCATTGTGAAAAAATTTAGAAAAATTAGAGTTAGGTAACTTGACATAGAATTTGAATAAGTTATCTATATTGTATTTCAAAAATGTGTAGAATAGAATCTGTAGCAAATTGAATGTTGTTTC
>VDFB02105785.1:393446248-393470594 GCA_007258455.2 Sequoia sempervirens | reverse complement strand
TTTAATCCTATAGCGTGTGAAGCATAGAATGTATTGACACATGTTTTGGATTCAAAAAATGTGATATCATTTGAAAGCTATAGATGTTTTTCAACCAGCCTATCAATCAAGACTTTAGTCATAATTTTAATAGAAAATGAATAATAATTACTTATTAAATTCAAAGTAAAGCATAATTTATATCAGTGGAATGCTGAGAATCTCCTTTAAAAACCCTTTCCATTTCATCAATTTTGGGTCAAAAAATAGTTGTTAGCCACATACCCATCATATTGCCACTTTTTGGCCCATCATGATCCTACACATACCCATAGAGCATGAAAAATCATGAAGAATGGCTTTTGAACGGAGGAAAATGGATAAACAGGGTGCAAATTGCAGCCCACGGAAGAAAAGGGGTGAATGAATTAATAAAAGATTAAATAAAGGGTAAAAATTATTCAAAATTTGGCCCACACGGGTAGCGGAGTTGGCTTGGGCCATGGGTTTGCTCCCCATAGGTCTTGGGTTTGACTCTTGCTCTCAGGCTTAACCAACTGACTGGCTTGCAGGTTGTCATGCCCACCCATAGAGGATTAGTCTCACCTCAACTCACCCCTTGGATGTTGGGTTGGGTTGTAGGGATACCCCTATAGCAACAAAAAAAAAAAACCCAAAATTTGAAAGGCTAAATAGGTGCAATATATATATATAAACAATACATTTGAAAAATTACTATTTACCTTTTGCACACTTGGCAGCTGACTAGACGAGAGAGAGAGAGAGAGAGAGAGAGAGAGAGAGAGAGAGAGAGAGAGAGAGAGAGAAGTGACAAGGATGGCTGACGTGAGTGGTGACGAGGGATTTTTGGATGATGAGCTCATCTACTGAGGCAGGGAGCTATGCCAGTTCTACTACTACTGAGTAGTACCACGCTAGGTAGGATTCAAAATCCTACTTTATGATTTGATTTTAATTTTTAAGCATAATTTAATTTGGGATTAGGTAGATTAGGTATGCGGGTTTGCCATAGATGGGCAGATTTTCCTATCCACAAGGAAAATTCACCCATCCATAAGGATGGGTAAAGAAAGGGGCGAGGTTGCACAACATAGAAGTGATACACTAGGGAAGGGGTGATTTTGAAATAACCTCTCCAAGGATAGGGGTGAGATCATGCAATGCAAGGGTGGATGTGCTAGGGAGAGGCAAATGTGAATTCGTCAAAACTAGAAAAAGGTAGAAGCAATTTTTCCAAAAGAGGAAATAGGCGGATTTGAATCTTCCTTTTGGGGGAAAAGGGTGGGGTGACTTCACCACTTGGGAAGAGAGGGACATAGGGGTAGATAAAAAATTTCTCCTCGGAGAGAAAGGGTGAAGGTGACTTTTCCTCTAAGGGTAAAATGGGAGGATTCATGCCTAGATAAGAGAGGCGGATTTTCCAGGAAAATGGGCGAATTCGCTGAAGGATGAAAAAGAGGTGAGCACACTATATGGATGGGTAAGCATGCTGGGAAAGAGAAATGGGTGAATTTTCCTTACATAGAGGTGAACTAACCAAACCTAGGGTAGGGATTAAAATGACATGAAAGAAATGAAATGCGAGAAAAGCTAACAAATTGTTCTATATGGATGTAACACTTTGAGTCACTGAGGACACAAGAGAGACACTCAGTAATACTAGAGATGACACAAGGAGCAATGAATTCCCATGACCACGAATCATTGGCATAGGTAGGATTACTGTACATGTTGGGGTATCCCAACATTCGAGTGCACTGAGGACTTCTAATAAAATTGATGGAAAGATGGAGTTTAGAGACATCGACTTTCCCTCTCCCAATAGGGGAGATGATAGTGACATTAAAGGACATATGAAGGATTCTGAGATTGCCCATCCAAGGGAAATTGGTTAGTTGGGCCTGCACCTAACCAATGGAGGAGAACCTACAAGCTGTGTTTGGACCAATGGAGCTACCAATTTAGGGGAGGGAGCTAGATCTTGATGTTTTCTTGGGATTACATGTACCAGCCTTGCTACTATACCTTTGCAGTTTGATTAGTGAGATCCTATTGTTGGAAAGGAGTGGATGCTTTTGTAGCCTCAAGATTATTGATGCTTTCAGACACATTACAGAGAGGTAGGAGGGGGAGTTTGCATGGGAAGTGTGCACACTAACACAACTTTACAAGGATTTGCACATCATCTGCTATAGATGAGCATTGAGTGTCACCCATGTGACACTACTTCAGGTGTGGGCATGGAAGCACATCAGTGTGGCTAGGCTAAACATTTTGGTTGTGGGAGTTAGAGATGAGATGTTATCAGTCACATACTAGTGGGGGACAAAGTATGGTTTCAAATTGCATTATCAAGTGGTGGGTAAGTTAGAGACATGGTAGTGAAGATTGGATAGCTTGAGACTAGAGGATATCACTTGGAGACCTTACATGGCATGATGACTCCAAGGTTGGATAGATGATGATAGGAGGTATATGGGATATTTCTTCTCATTTTTTTATTTGATTGGATGAGATCCATTCATTGTGGAGTTGCACAGACTAGACAGGGTCACAAGACAATTTGGAATTTAGCAGGATATTCATGCGGGACCCCAAAGGTTCTAGAGGATCACTAGAGAGCCAACAACACTATGGGGGGAAGCCGATTATAGCTAATTATGAATGGGATATGTGGGATTATGTCCCACTGACACAGTACCCATGGAGGGGAGGGTTAGTTGATGCCAAGATGACAATTCACTATTTAGCATGGTGAGTAGAGGGGAGGCCAAGATGAGTTACCACAGTACAGTCAATCGTTGGAGCATTGGGATATGGTTCAGATGATGAGAGGAGGTTAGCCATGTGGTAGAGGAGGAGAGAAGGCTGATAGAGGAGAGGGGATGATGAATATGTTGAGATGGAGGAGGCTAGAGGATAGGGAGGGGTGAGAGGAGAGGGAGAAGCAATGGAGGTGGATGTGCCTAAGATACATCCCTTCATGATAGTGCCATGTGTACCACCACCACCAAAGGATCTCACGGTTCTACTCATAGAATCCCTAGATCGCCTAAGGATTACAAAACATTGACTCTAAGAGTCTAAGGTAGACTGAGATAAGCTGTAGATAGAGGTGGATAAACTACAGAGGGAGGGAGAGGGACTACAGTGCCCTAAAAAATGAGGCCTTGTTGAGAGTGTAGGAGGCTCACATAGAGAGAGATGAGCTGACAAGGGAGAGGGATGAGCTATGAGACAAGGAAGAGTGTGCTAAGGTGACGGTGGGAGATGCAGGGGCAGTGCTGGAGAGAGTAGAGGCATAGGTATAGGCCCTAAAGGATAAGAGGGATATGGCAATATAGGAGATGTCATAGCTGTGGGCATAGGTAGACTAGATGAGGATGGCCTAGATGCATGGGAGCGGGAGAGGAGACCCATCACTAGATTATGGGATAGGTACAAGATTAAGAGAGACCTAGCAATGGCTTAGGTGACAGAGATAATAGATGTGAGGATAGAGGCAGGCTACTATATGTTTCCTTATCATCAGGTCATCCCAGATCCAATACAAACAATATCTCCATATGTCAAACGTGCACCCCAGATTCTAGCATTGTCCCTCTCAGGAGTGACACACATAGGGATATAGCAGCTTTTGTGAGTCTCCCCCCAGAGGTAGAGGTTTAGCGACAGACTCCCCACATAGATCATATGTAGGTAGCTCAAGGTAGAGGGGACATGAGGGACATGATCCCAATTTTTTCACAAGTGCAGAGTGTATGAGCAACATACAAAGACAGATGCTACAGACTCCTCAATACAGATTAGAGATTATTTCATTCATTGATTAGTTTATTTTTTATTCTTTATTCATTTGGGAGATGTAGTCTTTGTATTTGATCAGAGCTCCGCACCTATATGTTATTTGATGGGTTTTGATGTACAAGATGGACATGTTATTTTTTGTTATTATGGACTTATAACAGACTCTTATGTTTTTTGTATGGATTATGATGGACACATGATGGACATGGTATATTTTGATATTTATATGATATGTGGTGGAAATTACTAACACCATGTGCTTATTATGTGATGGATGGTTATTTATGTTGATGTGTATGTGGATGATTACGAGATATGCAAACGGTTATGATGATGATGGTTATGATATATGTATGTGACTATGATGATTTATGCTTATGTTTATGTGGATGATATGAATTAAATTCATTATGTCTAACACTTTTGTGATGTAGGATGTGATGGATGATTTATGGTTTTGTATGCTATGGATATGGAACTAATGATTTGTGATGCAGGTGGTGATGGATATGTGTACACTGTACAATCAATTTTCTTTTTATGTGGTGGATAATTTATTATGATATTATGATATGGAAACATAATGGAATGCAATGAATGAAAAATGTGGTGTGTGCATATGTAATAATGCTATGGATGGATGTCATGAGTGTAATGTAATGCAATGTAATATAATGTATATGATATGATGAATGTAATAAAATGAAATATATGCATTGAGATGGACTAATATGTTTAGAATAATAGATCTAAAAAACCTAAAAATGGTAATGCAATAAGATGATAATGGAATGAAATTAAGATGCTTAGAATAACCAATCTAGATTAATCTCAATGACTTAAAATAAATGTGATTTAATGAAAAATTAAAATGAGATGAAATGATATGAAATGAACTTAAGATGCTTAGACTAACCAATCTATATTAATCTAACAACTTAGGAATGGATATGAAAATGATAATGCAAAATGAAATGAACCTAAGTGAGAAATGATAAGTGTGACAATGTATCACATATCATGATGAGTGATGATGGGTGTGATGCTACACCTGTCAAAGACTATAGGAAACTTGAGAAGAAGAGAAGATGAGAGATGAGAATTTGCACAACCAAAGTCACTAACCATAGGCTAGGGAGAGGATGGATGGGGGTATATGCAATGCAATGAGATGATAAATGAAATGCAATCCTAATGCTACTTTTCCATTTTTGGAGCACTAATTTTTTCCATAGCATAAGACACAATACACCAGGGTACGAGGAACCAAGGAAAATGAGTGTCAAATGCATAAAAAAAACACAACAGACATGAAGGCTATCCCAACATCCCAAAGCCACAAGAGCTTCAGTTGGGCTAGGTATTGGGATAACCACAAGCATGAAAGGATTCCCCAGCATAACAAAATACCATAGGTATCTTGGTGGGTACTACATGGGACAACCAAGCAGATAGAAATAGACAAAAAGATCAAGATATGCCCCTACATTTACCAGTCAAAGTGCACCATGATATGATGGATTGTGGTGACCCTAACAAGGTATAATAGGAAGCTTAAATGATAACAAAAACCAAAAGCATCAAAAGATCACAATAAATCTCAAATGTCCTTTACCATAGGATCAAAAGGGTGGATGGGATTGATGTGGTCTGATTAGGAAGGATGCATCTTGTTAAGACCAAAGTTGGAGGATAGATCAAGTGATTGACATGACTCGAAATATTCAAAACTGATTGGACCTCAAGATACTAATGAATCTAGTTTGTTAAGAACCAACTAGGTAGGTACACCCTTGATGACATGACACAACAACAAGAAATTCCCTAAAGACCTAGAGGCTTAGGGGATGACCAAAGATTAGCCTTTCCTACATGAAAGTGCAGAGCCCTCGTAGTTTGATAAAAGACTGACAACTAACCATAGATAAAAGCAAAAAAAGGACAATGGAGACCTCGGTGGGAGACAAAGATAGGATGTACAAATTCCTTGAGGGCTGATCAAATGATTTACCTTTCCTATGTGAAAGCATAGGGGCAATGTAGTTCAACAAAAGACAAAAGATGAGATGAGACATAATGATGACCAACACGAGACTGATAAATGACACCAACACACAAATGATAAAAGATTAGATGCAGGATAAAAGCTCAGGATTGTAGATAGCCAATGTGGATTTTCCAATGCTCAACCAAAAATATACCAAGTGAAAGATAAGTGGATATGGATAAAAGGATTGGGTTGATATGATGTGAAGAAAGGATGAGAGGATAGGATGGATGGAAGCATAAAGTAACTAGGACACAAGGTAGATAATGATTAATCCCTCTATGAATGGTGCCTATTTCCAGGTTTTCACCAAACATAATTATCCAAGGCGCCACCAAGGGTGGTTTCACCATAGAACAAATTATTTCTCCTTACTATCTTTTGGTTTTTTGACTTTTTTGGCTGCTTTTTTGTATTTTTGGTGGCTTTTTACCTTTTTGGTATTTTTCAGGATAGGGTAACCCAACTAACTTAGGTCTAAAACCTCTTTAGGTGCATGATGTTGATAGGCTCCTCTAAGGGTTCCCCCTCAGGTGTAGCAAGACTATATGCCCCAAAATAGTATTTAGTCGTGACAACATAAGGACCCAGCCAATTTGCGTCAAACTTTCCTTTCTTGTCTCAATCTTGTTGGGTGCACTAATTCTCCATGAGGAATAGACACCAACATTAAATTGGCGAGGAAGAACCTTCTTGTTTTAACTCCTCCTAAGATGATGTTGGTATGCTTGAAGATGATTGTAGGAATTGATACACTTTTCATCCAAGAGTTCAAGCTGACTTAAGCATGCAACCTAAGTATCTTCATCACTGATGAGGTTCTTCAAAGATATTCAGAGTGATGGGATTTCAACTTTGATCCACAAGATTGCATCAAAACCATATACGAGAGAATATGGGGTGGCACCAATGGGAGTGTGGATGGATTGCGGTAGGCCCAAAGGGCGAGATGGAGATGAAGGTGTCAATCTCGATTAGTATTATTGACCACCTTTTTAAGGATTTTGATGAGGGTTTTGTTGGTTGCCTCCGCTTGGCCATTACCTTGTGGGTAATAGGGCATCGACCAACAATGTTGGATATGGTATGTCTCAAAAAGGTGTTTCATAAACTAATTTTTGAAGGTCTTTCCATTGTCGGTGGTGATGGTGGACATGATTCCATACCTGTGGAGAATATGGAAAAGGATGAATTTGGATATCTGAATACCCATGATTTGAGAGAGTGGAATTGCTTCCACCCACTTGGTAAACTATTTAGTGGCTTCAATGATGAAAGTGTGGTCATCCGAGGATGGAGGTTAAATCTTGTCAATCAAGTCAAAAACCCATTGGAAAAAAGGCCATGGTGCTATGATGGGTTGTAAATCTTGTGCGGGAGCATGGATTAAATCTACATATTGCTGACATGGTAGACATTTCTTCATGAACCCACAAGAGTCATGCTCCATGGTAGGCCAATAATAACCAACTCTGAGAATCCTTTTTTCTAAGGCCATGCCATTAGAATGGGCCCCACAGACACCACTATGTACCTCATTTAATGTAGTGTGGACTTCTGATTCGTTTAGACACCTAAGTAGAGTGCCATCATACCCGCGATGATTAAGCGTATATCCTATGATGGTATAGTGGGAAGTACATTGGATAAATGATCTATGTTGATTTCTGGTAAGTTCAAGTGGTAGGATATTATCACGGAGGTAGGTGTAAATTTCATGGTACCAAGGTGATTCAAGACCTACGATATCGCACACCATCTCACTATCATGGAAATCATAGGCCGAGATTAAAATTTGTTCAATGAGAAACTCACACTCCATTCAATCTTTGGGCATGTCAATAAGGGGACCGATTCTAGCCATTACGTCTGTTGCTTTGTTATGGACTCTGGGAATCTTCTCAAATTGGATGAAGGTGAAATACTTCTTGAAGTCATCCACCATGCATTTGTAGGGAAAAAACTTGTCATCCTTTGTCTAAAACTCATCATTGACCTATTTGACAATTAGTTGGGAATCGCCAAAGACTCGTAGACATGTGATATTCAATTGGATGGTGGTTCTAAGGCCAATGATAAGAGCTTCATACTCTGCTATACTGTTGGTACATGGAAATGCTAACCAAAATGACTTTGGGATTTAGTCACCTTAAGGAGTGATGATTAAGACACCTGCACTAGCTTCATTATGTGTGTATGACCCATCAAAGTAGAGGGCATGTGCAAGATCATCATGGAAAAAATAGGCCCTTAAGTGGCCAAAAATTCAAAAAAATTAGAGTTAGGAAACTTGACGTAAAATTTTGAATAAGTTATTTATATTATTTCAAAAATATGTAAGAATAGAATCTATAGAAAATTGAATGTAGTTTCTAAACTACTAGGTTTTTTTTAAATCTATTTGGTGAAAATTTGAAATTTCAATGAAGTAGTACTTAAGTGGAAAAAAATAAGTAGGTGTTTTTGACCACCCTAACCACAATAAAATGATAATATTTTTTATAAGATCTAGACATAAAGTAGAGGACTTCGTGTTTGGATGTTGATGCATATTTTTGTAATTTTTTTCCATGTAAATAATTAATTATTATTTTTATTTCAACTTTTTAAAAAATATAAAAACTTGTATGTCTAACCACCTTGGTCAAAACTTCATGAAATTAAATTTTTTCTTTTTTAATCCTATAGTATGCAAGCATAGAATGTGATGCCATGTTCAAAAAGAGAGTGATCTTGTTTGAAAGCTATAGATGTTTTCAATGCGACCTTTCAATTAGGACTTTAGTCATAATTCAAATAGAAAATAAATAATATTGCTATTAAATTCAAAAGTCAAAAGCATGATATATTGGTGAAAAGCTGAGAATCTCCTTTAAAAACCCTTTTCATTTCATCAATTTTGGGTAAAAAAAAAAGTCATCAGCCACATACCCTACAAATACCTATCATATCACCACTTTTTGGCCTATCATGATCCTACACATACCCTAGAGTGTCCATGTATCTTCTTATGTGATTGTAAGGACCTATTCATTAGGAAATTCAACTACCAATGGATATGCATCCACCAAAGGAGTATCATCCAACTAATATGCTATGACTTGTCCCTTTATTTCCTTATGGTCCACGTACCTTATGTAAAATTTTCTCAATAACATGACCCACTTGGCCATGCGGCCAATCAAAGAAGTTCTCGACAACAAATATTTTAGTGGGTCAACTTTTGATATTAGCTTGACATGATGACTAAGCATGTAATGATGAAGATTTTGTGAATTAAAGACCATTTCTAGACAAGCTTTTTCCATTGAAGAATAGTTGAGTTCATAACCCACCAAAATTTGACTGATGTTATAGATTTCACACTCTTTAGAGGACTCATCATGTTGTGCTAATAATGCCCCCATTGCAATCGATGTAGCTGAAATATACAACAAGAGTGGTTTACCTAGAATAAGAGGCATTAAGATGGGTGGATGAGCTAAATACTCCTTGATCTTTTTGAAGCCTTGTTGACATTCTGGGTCCCACTTGAAAGTGGTATATTTGCGTAGGAGATGTGTGAATGATTGACACTTGTCAACAAGCTGGGCTATGAAGCATCTAATGGACTATAGCTTCCCTTGAAGGCTTCTTAATTGCTTTAGATTATGCGGTGGGGGAATTTCCATTATTGCTTTGATGTTGGCTAGATCTACTTTAATACCCCTTCTGGAGATTATAAAGTCCAACAACTTTCTTTATTTAACTATGAACACACACTTTTTGGGATTTAGACATAGCTTGTAGTGCTCTAACTGCTCAAAGATTTTCTTCAAAATCATAGGATGCTCTTCTCTATTTTGGACTTCCCTAATAAGTCATCGACATAATCTTATATTATGATATGGATGAGGTCATGGAAGATAACAGTCAAAGCACGCTGATAGGTTCCCCGCACTTTTTTGAGTCCAAAGGGCATGGCATTATAACAGAAGGTGCCACAAGGGGTAGTGAATGCAGTTTTATGTTGATCTTCTAGTGTAATTCTGATTTGATTGTAGCTAGATAAATCATCCATAAGGGATATCATCTCATGCCCTATTGTGAGGTCAACCAACATGTCAATGTTTGGAAGTGGGAAATCGTCCTTAGAACAAGCTTTTTTTAGATCCTAAAAATCTATACAGATTCTGATATTTCCATTTGGTGACATGCACTATATTGGATATCTAGTTAGAATAGTTAATAGGTTATATGAACCCAACCTCGAACAATTTCTCCAATTCTTTCTTGATGAGAAAATCTACTTGGGGATGCATTTTTCTTAGCTTATGTTTAATAGGTTTGGCATCTAGATGAACATCCAAATGGTGTACCACCAAGGCGGGATCTAATCCTAGCATGTATGAATAGGTCCATGTGAAGTTGGTGATTCCTTCTTTTAATAGGCTGACAATAATGGAATGCTCTTCCTCTGATAGTGATTTGGTTATGTAAGTGATCTTAGGGTCTTCTTTTGTTCCCAAATTGACTTCTTGGGTCTCTTCTATCAAGATGGAAGACCGTTCAAGAAACTAAGTTCCAACAAGGGGAAGATGAACATCCCCATCCTCCAATGCCTCATTGAGGTTTTCATTGTCGGATACACTCTTTATTTTGACTTTTGATGAGTCAGGAAGTGCCTCAGATAGGTTTTCACTAGATGACCCTTTTTTATTTTGTTTCTTCTTACTTTTGTAATTAGGGTGTTCATCTTCCCCAATCCCCTGAGATGCACATAAGTGTCCACTGAAGGAAAGGTATCAATAGGTGCACTACCTCATATGTCCTAATCAATGACCTTGGGATGGTGAAGGGAAAAGATAATGGTAAATATGGATAGGAAGTCGAATAGGGAAGGGAGATCTATGTCATCGTATGCGATTATGATGGCCTCTTCCTCTGGTATGAACTCAAGGAAATAATTATCCACATTGACATTATTAGAGTTACTAGTTGATGGTGCAAGACCCTTTTGCTTATTATAATAGCCTAAGCACAAATGTCTAGGTCACATAGGTGTGTCAACAAGTTGCAATCTTCCTTGTTCTTCTACACCAAGGCCTCCCCATTAATAATTATATGTTTTAGCTAACTTGGATGCACAAGGATAAGTCTCCTAGAAATACTCCATAAGAGGGGTGGAAGGATCAGGTTCTCAGGTTCTTCTCTATATATCCACTAACTGATATCATCATCTAGTTAATCTTGTCATATTCCAGGGGATCAGAAAGTGCTAGACCCCACATTCTTATAACTAAGTGTTATTGTCTTCTCCTCTTCCTTTGGTGCAAACTGAGAAGGTTGGCCATAGGTACAAGGAGATGGAGGCATGCTTGCCACATTTAAGGTTGTACACATCTCGTATTCACCACAACCTTTATCTATGATCTGGACCTTGGTGATTGTGGACTCAGATGTGGAGGATGGAATGGATGATGTAGTGGATGATGGATTGGAAGATGGATTAGAAGATGATGCCTGAGGTGCCCCCACATCGACTCCTAGATAGTAGTATGAGTGAGGGAAGGAAGCTACTAAGGCATGAAAATATTCAAAGGGTTGTGGATCAACATGTATGGATACTTCCATCCCATTGAATGGGAACTCCAGGAATTGATAGTAAGTGGAGGAAACGTCCTGAATGGCATGGATCCATGGGCGGCCAAGAAGGAGATTGTATGGGAGGTCCAAATCAAGGATGTGGCACATGGTATACTGTACAAAAAGGACAACCTACATAGGAAGAAAAATGATTCCTTTAGAGTCGCATTCTGCATTGTCATAATCTTTGATGGTGATAACCTAATTATTCAAGTCAACATGGGTGTAGCCTCCCTATTTTATGAACTTCAGTGTACAGAGCTTGAGGGTAGAGCCATTATCTACCAGGACCCTTTTTACTTTATGATGGGCTACAAGGACCTTGATGTGCAGGGGGTGGCTATGGTTTGAATCAATGGAAGACATATCATTTTGACTGAATCCTAGCTTATATGTGGAATATAGATGTCCTACTAAAGCTTGGAATTGAGTAGGATCTATATCATTAGGAACATGAGTTTCCTGAAGAGCTTTGGTGAGGATTTCTTGATGGAAAGGGGAAGACTTAAGAAAATATAGGATGGATATTTGAGCACGATTCTTTCCAAGGTGATTAATAATATTATATTGAGAGCTCACGGGAGCTGACTGGGATGACATGGAACTCTAGGAATAGTTATGCGAGTGAGATGGGTCATAAAAACACATTGTGGGTCTTTTCCTTTAACACGAATCATGGATACACGAGGCTCTACTTGGCCAATGCACATAACTATACCATCATAGTTATAGGGTACATTCTTATATTTGATATTATTCATGCTATTATTTTGGTTATTGTTATTGCTTGACCCAAGATTAGCATTGGATGTATTGACACCCTGATTGTGCTTTGGGAAAGCATTTTAATATATTTGCAGATGGGCATTGGATGTCATTGCCTAATTGGCATCCACTACTATATCTCCTCAATCTATAAGATCTTGGTGTTGGTTCTCAGTTGTGATCATATGGTTTGTACTTGTTGAAAAAATCCCTTTCAGTTGATTCTACTTGTTGGAAATTTCAGACTGGTTTCTCATGCTTTATCTTGATACAGTTTTGTCTATATGTTTTACTTGTCTTGGCATTCAGTGGACAGTCTACATTCAAAATTTTAATATCTTATGGTACTTATCAGTTTGAGCTTTGTGCAGTCTCAGGTTATCTTATTTGTACAATTGTTTTAGTGATTGAAAAAGAACATATCGGCATGAGAATGCTAGGGTTTCCCTGATCCATTTTTTTGATAAATGTCTGTGTTGCCTTTCGTTAAGATGTTTCTGATGTCATAACGATTTGTCTTATCATACAAGCAGCTTTCAGCATGACATTCACGTGGTTTTGGCAACAGAAAAGGTTCATATCGGCATAAGTTATACTATCGGTATAGGGTCACAGTGAGATTGTTATGTCTCACTGACTATTACATGAGGTGGTTCATCAGCATAAGTAATCCCTATCGGCGTGTTGTTTCATCAAGTGCTTTGTGTCTTGCCGACCGGCACAAGAAAAATCATATCGGCAAGAGTTGTGGCATCGATATAATGTCTTAGCGAACTCATCATGTCTCCCCGACCGACAACAAAGGGTGCTCATCAGAGAGAGGTTTTTCTTCATTGTAACATCTTGGCGAACTTACTTTAGTATTGCCGACTGTCATTGGAAAAATTGTATATCGGCAAGAGGTTTTGCTTCGGTGTAATGTCATAGTGAACCCATCAAGTCTTGGCGACTAAGTCTTGAGGGGCTTTCGGCGAGAGGTTGGTATTGTCTCAGCGACTCAGAGTGGATAAAGTTTTTTGGTATGACATAGTGTGCTCTCTGAGAGGTCTCCCCAACATTGATATGTCTTGGTGATACATAAAAAAAAGGAACATTTCGGTATTACTCATGTGCAATGATGAAATGTCTTGGCGAGTTTGATTTCTTATACCAACCAACAACATAAAGGTATTCATCTTGGTAAGAGTTAGGGTTTTTAGTGTGAGGTCTCGGTGAGTGACCTCTGATCTCACCGATGGAACACAAATTGACTTTGTCGGCATGAAGATTGATTTTTCTCAACATTACGAGATGGATGGAGATGTATGAAACATGAAGAAATCTCTATAGTGTCTCCGATATATTGATGTATGAAAGCGAATATTGGGCATGTCACCGATTGAGAAAGATAACTGTGTCTTGAGTGAATAACAAATTTAACAAAAATGTGATCTTGGGGAAACATAAAGATCTTCGATATGGTTTCTCCCCAATGGTAGAAGGTAATGGCGACGCACAGGGATCAAAGGAATGATCAATGTTATAATTTCCTTTGGCATACTTGTCTGGATGTCTCAGCAAATGTTTAACAAACTCTATCTTTATGGCCGATATGTGTTTTTCTAAGTATAGTTGCATGGCTACATCTTTTGTTGGCAGCGAATCTCTGGAAAAATATTCTCTAAGAATTTAGAGGATATGATTTTCTGTTAGTGAGTTGTCATGGCTTTGATGAAAATCTTTTAGTTAAAATTTGAAATCTCCCGATTCAGCACAGAAATTAAAGCTCTCTGGATAGGCATTACTTTGATTTTTACCATCATCTACAGACTGTCATTATTCAGCTTCATATTCTAAAATTAGCAAGAGTTTTAGAATCTTGTGAAAAATGCTTTTTGAAGATTTCTTCATAATAGACATACTTGAAATGTATATATAAACCAGTGTTGAAAATCTGTAAAAAGAGATGACTGGATGTAATTTTGGGATATTGTCCTTAGGGTTTTCTGTAGATGAGAAAATAGAGAAATATGTGCTTAACTGAAAATAGAGAAATCCTCTAATATTATTATTGTAATTCTGAAATCTGAGTAAGGGGTTGGTGCTCCTTGAGATTGGTGTCTCTAAATGAGGGGTTGGTGCTCCTTGAGTTGGTGCTCAAAAATTAGCCTATAAGGCATTGTTAACAATGGTTTTTGAAGATTAAGCCAGTAAGGCAGTTTAGGAGTGGTTTTTCTACCCTAGGAGGGTTTTCCACTCGGCAAATTTTTTGTCTCTTTGATCTTCTGTGTGCTCTCTATTTTTCTGTGTTATTATTGTTTCAGTTCACTATTGGGATTATTACTGTTCTTAATTCTATTTATGAATGTTTACATTCAACTCATGAATGCATTAATCAGAGAAATATTGAGATCAAATATGAGCTATGTTCTATACCTTTCTTGTCTTTAAAGCTACATTCAAATATATTGTTTAAGAAGTGAGTCAATAATGTTGATCATCATTTGCACAGTCTTATGAGTTGCACCTGCACTGTCATCATGCTTTGATTGTTAATCATTTTCAACCATAACATTTTTTTAGAAAATGTTAGCATTATCTCACTCAAAATCATATTTTTAAGTTGTCTAATAGGCGAGTTAATGTTGTCATATCTTTGTGCCTTTCAAAAGTGATTACTCTACTCTATTGTTGAAAATCGAAATTAAAATCTTGGTGAAGTTGAGAAAAATTATGAACAACCCGATTCACCCCCTCCCCTCTCGGTGTCGTCCATAACTCTAACACTTGGATATACGTTTTAAGTCCCTAACACTTATTAGTGGAATGACCTTTGTTTTTGTGAAAGTCATAGTACTCATTTTCCCTATACCAAGCGGACTTTGGTTTGGACTCGTCAAAAGGATGTCATAGGATAAGTGACTGGATAACTCACTTGGAGGAGCCTGTTGAAAAAAAAACTTAAGGATTCTCCCAAAGGAGTGAATGAGCATTTATTGTTCCCTTGATTCTATTGATTGGACTATTGTGGAGGACGTGGTGCCCCTTATGGCACTAATATGACATTAGAGACTAATGGTTGATTGGGGACATATTGCAACCTTCATGAGATGTTGGCTACTTGGACATGCTTGGTATCAATGACACCATCATTGGAAACATTCTTGTTTTTATTCCAATAGTGGGACTTATCTCCAGATGGCTTATCCTTATCTAGATTATCAATTTTGACTTGTCCCTTAGCAATAAGTGCCCTCTCAATGATAGTACCTTTTTCTATGACCTCTGGAAAGGTTGTGACATAATGAAGATTGAGTTACTGTGCTATATCTAGATGGGAATTTTCTATGAAAAATGGTTACCATGTCCTTCTCACTGAGATGGGATTTTAGTCAACTAGCCAAGGTGCACCACCTATGTAGGTAGCTTTCAAAGGTTTCTCCCTCACATTGTTTTTCTTTCAGAAGATCTACGGTATTGATGTCATTCTCTAAGTTGAAGGAGAAGTGTGTAACAAATTTCTCTAAAAGATCCACAAAAGAAGATATTGACTCCTTTGGAAGGCCCATAAACCAATCTAGAGCTACCCTTGTCAAACTCCTAGGGAATAACTACAAGAGATAATTATCATTATGCAGGACTTCTTGGCAGTGTGTGTAGGACTCTTGGAGATGGTTCTTTGGATCCTTGGTCCCTTTGTACTTGTCAAACTTTGGCATTTCAAATTTCTTATAAAAAGGAACAAGTGAGATCAAGAGATTAAATGGATAGGGGCCAATATCTTCAAATTTGAAATAATTTTTGGATGTCCCTGATTGTAAGTCTTTTAACACAACTTTTATCTCTTCCCACTCCTTATTAATAGGTGCAGATGATGAAGGATTGGTCAAATTGGATTGATTATAAGGAGCATATTGTTGATATGATGTGGATGGAGTCAGGATGGTTTGATTGTATGATGGCGGAGGCTGATATGAAGAGGTTTGTTGATATTGATTGGGATATGAGGATTTTGGATTGACATAGGATTGTTGGTAGGATGACGGGGCCTAATAATACGAGGTGGGGGCACCATGTTGATATGACGGCTGGGATTGATTATATGAAGAGGTGGACGAACCCTGTTAATAGGATGGTTGCTATTGGGAGTAATATGGATTGAACTGGTAATTATAAGTAGCTGCTAGTTCTAGGAAAGCATATGTAGGTTGTTGTGGATTGGATTGTTGGTAATAAGGATTCTACTGTGATTGTTGAGGATTTGTGTAAGATGGTTTTTGTTGGGATTGTTGGTGGTTGTGATAAGGATAGTTAGGATTAGGATTGGATGGGGTGGCATATGTGGTATACGCACTTTGTGGATGATACAGGTATTGGGCAGCAGGGTTGCCTAGGGTTTGTTGGAAGGATTGATGTGTTTGTAGTAGGACTTGTCTATGCTGAGGTGGTTGTTGATAAGATTGTGGTTGCTAATAAAGAGGGCAAGATGGAATTTGGGGTTGTTGTGGGAGTTGTGGTTGGTGAGGAGGCAACTAATAAGATAATGTTGGCTAGTGAGTGGGCACATCTGACTATTGAGGGGTTTGCGATGGGATACCTTGTGACTAGTGTGGAGGTTGTTGCTGATGTTGTGAAGTAACTTGTGCTTGATGTGGGGATTGTGAAGGAATTGAGGTATGCTGCAAGGGTTGAGATGGAGTTTGTTGTGATACCTACTCGTGAGGTGGTTGCGATTGTGAGGCCTATTGTGGGTTACCCTAAGGCTGATGCAAGGATGGGGTATTGTCTTGAGGTAGTTGTTGAGATGTGAATGGAGGTGGTAGTAAATTGGATGCGGGTGTAGATCTTAGAGGTGGAGGTGGTGCAACAAAAGGATTGCCCCTAGTATTCACTGGTGGTTGACCCAATTGGTTAAGTATAAGAGGTGGTGTAGACGACATGGGAGTTGATTTTTGTGGGATGTTCATGCTTGGAGGATTAGGGAGACCCTATGGCATACCAAAAACAAGAGCATGATTAGGATTAGGGCCTTGAGGCATGTTTGGATCAGGTGCTCCCATAACTAAAATTAGAACCTAAGGAGGTGGTATGGGGTGTGTGACTTAATAAAGCACCACATTTCCAAATATAGGTTGATTCCAAGCCTCTTGTTGTGGACCCTTATGGATGTATGAATTTATTGGATTACTCTATGAATTCTAAGGATCTTGTGACACCGGGGGTGCGGGAGGTGTGATATTGACATATTTGGATAAATCGAACCCTGACGGTGGCTTGACACCCTTTAGGAGAAACATGTTGAGGATCTTATCCCCATGCTCATTGAGGAGATGATCTGTCATTTGGACATTGATGGGATTGTTAAGATATTTGTCCACTATGACCTCGAGTTGATTGACCATACTCTCATCAACATGAGGCGATGTAGTGTGGATCTTAGTATTGGATTGCAATGAGCCACCATTGGTGGGATCCTAAGGAATGTGAGGTTGGGTACCTTGGGCCTATTATTATGCCATGAGTTTCTTTTCTTGTGATTGGGTGGTAACAGTCATGAAAATGAAAAACTACCAAGTGGACTAAGATGATGCTATGCTCTAGGATGTAGCTAAATGAATGACCTAAGTGATAACTAAAGAATTGATTGGGTCAGATGATAGATTGATTATTGGATGATTGGATATTTGATGGGATTAGGTTTGATTAAGTTGATTAATGTGGGATTAGATGATTGATAGGATTGGATGGGACTGATGAGATTGAATCTAAACCAAGTTTAGAGGTTTAACTAGATGATGTAAGATGTTGATGATTGGATTAGATGATGAAAAGGATGATTACGATACCGAATCTACCTCAAGATGGAAGTAGATTGATTAGTTCATGGATGATTACTGACTCGGAACAGATAAAAATCCTAACTGCAAAGGATGACAATTAGGATTAGGCACCTAAGCCAACTTGGATAAAAACCACTGAAACGAAGTCTAAGGGATTGGGATTGATGAACTGATGATGAATATGAAATCTAGGGTTGTTCTAAGATGCACCTATATGATTTGATTGACTGATGGATGAATTTTGGAAAATGCAAACGAACTAAAGTGACAATTAAGGCGAACAGATGGTGATAAAAAATATTTGATCACGACAACAAACTCATAAAATGATAGGCTTTTAGTGGTTGAAAGGATTAACTCTCTGGATTTTTAATGGGTAGCACATACACCTCTGTGTTGCACAAAATCACCTCTCAAGGTGAAAAATTTGCCTATCCAAGGTCAAAAGCTTAGCCTCTGTGTTGGGAAACTTCACCTATTCTATGACATAGGATCACCCTTTTAAAGCACATGATTGCCTAAGTTTGAGGGTGTCTAAAGGAAATAGGCAAAAATGAGACACAAAATTGCCTATCTGGGATGCAAGATCACCTCTTTAAGACATGAGATCACCTCTCTAAGACACGAGATCACCCAAATTTTTGAGGGACTCACAAGAAATGAGTGAACACAACAAACATAATTGCCTATCTCTCAGGCAGGATCGAGCCTATCTTGGGATGCATGGAAATGAACAAAATCACTTATTGGGGATGACAAGTTTTCCTATTTCCTTAGTCATATGGATGGAGAATGAAGATGCCAAAAATGGGATTTCCTATCGGACAAATGAATTCTCCTATGACCTAAAATGTATGGTTCGGGATGATACAAATAGACATGGATTCATCCCTACAAATGATAGGTTCACCTATCCTAGAGAGTGTACTGTTGGGGAAGACTTAGAAAAAAAGTGGGATCGCCCTTGTTGACAGTAGGTTCACACAAAGAATGGATAGGATCGCTTATTCTAGGGGAAGACGAGAAAACTCAAAGGATATGGATTTTATGTAGACTCACCTAAGGGATGATCAGATTCACCTACTCAAGGAACAGGTGGACACAGAGTCACCTAATGAAGGAATACATAGGAAAATTCACCCCTGACAAAGATGAACTCACTAAAAGGTTGACCTAGACTAGACTTAGACTCAGAATCACCCCTTTATAGGGAAAGATCACCTCTCCATAATGCAAATTCACCTTTGTGAGAAGAAAATTTTCCATTGAGGGCAACGTTAGACTGTGGAAAAGGACAGAAAACACAACAAACAATAGACAAAAAGGCTAGACTGACTTAGACTAATAATAAGCATTGGTATTGCATAAAGAATACATGTCAGGCACCACAATCCTAAAATTAGTATTAAAGGTTTACAAACTTGATGTAGGCCCACCACCTTGGGCAAACAACCCAAGGTTAATACTCCATGATACTGAGGTGGTTCTCTAGATCACCCTTTCTCACGAAGGAAGATAGCTAGCAATTCAGTGGAATAGGGTCATCAACAGACACCACAGGCTCACCTTCACACTCTCTCAGAGACTATCATAGTCCACCACAAGGATTTATATATCAAGCCAAGGGAGTACATGGTGAAAAAAATTGAGGTACAATGTGCATCCCCTACACTACACCAGGCCACGACTAAAACATGAGTCTCTATCTAGGCTATACAGGCTATCTCATGCATCCTCGATATACGCTAGGTATGTGAGACACAATCGTGAACACCAGCCCCTCACAAGTATGGATTGGGAGCCCCAACAAGGTACTAGAAACTCAAACCAACCTTGCACATCTTATCTAGGTATCACCCTAGATTCGACGTTCGCTAAACATGACGTGACTAGATTGGTGTAAAACTTTAGTTCTCTCCCTTTTATATACCCCACTAGTAACACATGGTTGGGATCGTTCCCTAGGTGATGAAATCCTAGGAAAGTCCTGCTAAGGGAAGGAAATACTAGATGCTTTGGCTAGTCCTCAGACTCACATGTAGCACAAGGGGAGAGCTTAGACAGACTACCAATTCTTGGGTAGACTGGATTGGACTCAAACAAGCTACAATTTCTTGTCACCCAAGATCAATGAAAGGTGCAAGGGGAGTGGATATGTCAACAAATTTCTCCTAAACACAACAAAAAATGTTAATTGACCCTTTAATTAAGGTACGCGTACCTAAATTAGTGTGAAAAATAACAGACTGAGCTAACTAATGGGTCTTCGACCGATTGTCCTATCGAAGATATGTCAGTAGTTTCTACCACCAGTCTTGGAAAAATGATTCACTATGTAAACGTTAGTAAAATCACACACTCACAGATAGACGCATTAGTAGATCAGTACCCAAAATTGAAACCAAATTCAAGCTTAAATTGAAAAATTAAGGATTCTAGAATACCTCAGGTTTGCCTCTATATGAGATGAATTTTCTTGTGTATGAAGATTAGGATCGCCTATTTGGATGGATGGGTGAAGTCATTATTGCCTGTCGAAGGGGAGGGGTGAATACGATTCCACCTCTGTGCTTAGCAATATCGCCTTTGTTCTTAGCAATCTTGTCTGTTTTGATAGGTCTTCTGTGTACCTACAATAAACAATGAAAATGACCTATGACATGGGTCCCACCGAGTGTGCCAAAAATGTGTGCAAGTAAATTTTCCTACCCTAAGATGCAAAAGCTACCCTAATGCAACTGAGGAAAAATACCAACAAACACACAAGATTAGGCCTAAGATGAATTCAAACAAAACATAAGAAAATGGAATTTTTTTCCTTGTTTGAATTGACAATTTGGTTGGCCCTTGTTGATGCTTGAATGTGTGCTCTTTTGTTTCCAAAATAGCTTAAAACCTAGCTCTAAATGATCTCGAAATGATGGGTAATGCAATATGTGAGCTCAAAGGTGTTGCAACAAAGGTGGATGAATGGCTTGAGTGCTTGGGTGCTTGATTGATTTCTAGAAGGGATGCAAAAGTAGATGATCAAATGAGGGAAAATTCCATCATTTTTAGGGGAAGTGCCTCTAAATAATAGAGGTCTAAGATCAAGCCAAGATGGACAAGATCAAGGGCTGGGGTGAGTTGAGAGCTCACAAGCCCTCACATCTTGACATGTGGTAGGTGATATGGAAAGAGGAGATGAGGTGGACATGACATGGAGGTACTACACAGTACCTTGGGATTTGGACAAGATCTACTCATAAAGGAGGTCTTTGTCCACATGTGGGTGAGAGGACATGTGAGGAATTAAAAATTTCAAATATCCACATGGGGATGAGATAAAGAATTTAAAATTCTTTAAAATACATTGGGGGATTAAATGTGAATTAAAAATTAACATAGAGAAGGGGTTGCCTTCTCCAAAAGGAGAAAGCATTTAATAAGGTTGACTTACCTGACACATGCCATAAATGTCATGGATATTATGTTGACCTAATTAAGTGATTAAGGTTGTGTAAGCATGGGATTAGGTAGGTTAATGAAGAATTAGAGACAAGTGGGAGATTATGGAGGATGTGACCCTAATAATGATTAGGGGTGTGCACATCCTAATGAAAGAATAATCAAATTAACCTAGATTAGAGAAGATTATGGAGGATGTGACAAGAGGAGAGAGAAAAAGGGATGAATTAAAAATAGATTTAATTCATAAAGGCATAAAGTGACTAAATTAAATAAATTGGAGTATTTATTTAATTTAGAGTGGAAAGAGAATAAGGTATTTAATTTATTTATTAGATACCTTAGTGGAACTAGGTTGCAAAGTAATATTAATCAAATAATGAATTATTTAATTAAGGCGAATGAAGGATGTGGTCGACAAAGGAATAAAAGGGGTGAATTTGACCATATGGGGGTGGTCAAATTAAGGATTCTATAGATAGATTAGTTAAATGACAAGTACAACCCTAAAAAATTCTTGTGATCTCCACCCAATTTATATACCATGTTACAACACTTGGTGATGAAATCAAAGTAAGACCCTCCTATAGAAAGAAAAAAATGCTACTTATTTTTTAACTTTAATATTTTCCTAAACTACAAGAGAGCATACAACAGGCTCATTTAGCATACAAAAATTTAAAAAATTTCTTTTCATCCTCAAAATCATCTTGTATCATAAGAGGAAAGGATAGACATGCTATTGCATGAGATGAATAAAAAATAAATATAGCATATATACTAAGATTATTTTCATTTTAAAAAGATGTGTGAAAGAGGTTTCAAATTTTATTATTATACTAATAAACCTACAATCACCATGGATTAGCAATTCCAAAGGTTGTCTTAGTCTTATGACTTTTCTACATAAACAGGGTTAGTACAACAAGCACACAAGCAGCTATTTAAGATAGAAAAATAAAATTGGTAAGAAAAAAGACTAAGGAAAACTAACAAATACTCAAAACAAAATGGAAATTTTGAAATAAGATACATATGCACTCAAAGGTTTAATGAATACACATAATGTGGAATTGACACACACAACCAAGAAATATGAATATTATCGATAGAAATGCATCACTATAAGATGTATGTATTTAAATCCATCATACAAATACCAAAACATAAATAAATATATATTTTTTTTAAAGATGGACATTGAGATAGAAATCTTGCAAAACTGGTAATGATGAGGAATTTGAAAAGTCAAATTAATAGTGAATGACTTACAATAAAACTAGTTAGGACTAGAAAGATAATAGGGTCCCCTAATTACTATGATATTTACAAAGAGCCAAAATAATCCTTACAAAAAATTAGAGAAAAATGAAAGAAGGATCTACTATGTACACTAAGGAAATTTTGTATGTTCAACATATGTGCAAGACATAATAAACTTGTAAATTTTGACAAGATTTATTTTTTATAATAATAAAAACTCTGTAGGTTTGATGTGTGTGTTTATTTTGATGGAAGTGCTAAATGATAGAATAAATTCACTTAAATTAGACATATTCTTTGATGTAGGAAATGGGCACACTATTTCATACAAAACATATATTGGGAGCTTAAAAACATGTAAAAAATGTCAAACAAACCTATAAGGATCAAAATTATCTTAGGAAACTAGTCCCGTTGGGCATGCTAGAATATAAAGGGGGAAAATGAATAGAAAAATAAAGAAACAAGGAAAAAATTGAATCCAACTTCATATCCTACAACTACCTCTAATTGTGCAAACCTAAGAGTATAAATTTAAATAGAAATTGAAACAATGCAATCTAAGCTAAGTGGATGTGAATCTTGATGCATTTGATTTTTGAATTGATGTATAGAGTCATGTTCGTGCAATTTAGCACCTGCCTTCCCACTTGGAGTAGGGACCCTCTGTTTTTTGATTTCGGATGTCTCTTAGACCTTTGGTTTTTATTGGATTTGTCCTTTTATGGTCTTGGGATGTTGGTCTTGCTTGCCTTGGTCTTACCATGAAGGATGAATTGATCAAACTTGGTTTTTAATGGAAGTCCAGGTTTTGCCCTGGGTCCAGGATTTTCTGGCTCACCTAGATTTTTCCGAGTCCTGGTCCATCTTATGTCAATGTAGGATTTTCTGAAATCCAGATTTCTGGTTAAATCCGAGATTTTTTGGGTCATGCGGATTTTCCTGGACTTTGTCGGAGTCCCAGAGGGGTGCATCGTCCTCAAAATTTATGCTCGCCAGGATAGTCCGGCTGGCTCGAATTTTTCTGGAATTTCGTTTTGACCTCGGGTTTCTAGATTTTCTCAATATGTCTTATCAGCCATTAATGCTTGAGGTATGTCCTCTCTGGTGCGAGTGTGAGAAAATTTAAAGGCTTTAAGTGCCCTTCCTGATCTCATTGTCCATTTGCTATCTGCTCTAGTTCTTGAGTTTGTTCTTTTTGAGCCTTGGTCATTGGATTTGGTCTGTTCACATTTGGATAGCTTGGATGTCTGTGTTGATATTTTCATCACTAGGGCTCCCTGATTTGTAGTGACTTCCTTGGGCTCGAAGTTCATTCAGAAGTTGATCCATGGTAATTCATTGTTGACTTCTCCTTTTGTTTGCGCTTTGATTGAATCTTTCAAGTTATTATTGGTGGTTATTCAGGTCGGCCCTCATTTATTTTCATGATCACATATTTATCAAATTAGGGTCTGAATTCACCTTTCCATGGGTTTTAGTACCTGCGTTGTGCATCCCTTTGTTTATCAATTGAATGTCGGGTACTCCCCTGTGACTAGGTGTTCCTGTTAGGGCCTTGACTTGTTGGCAC
>VDFB02105785.1:393191069-393446148 GCA_007258455.2 Sequoia sempervirens | reverse complement strand
TGTATGAATAGGTCCATGTGAAGTTGGTGATTCCTTCTTTTAATAGGCTGACAATAATGGAATGCTCTTCCTCTGATAGTGATTTGGTTATGTAAGTGATCTTAGGGTCTTCTTTTGTTCCCAAATTGACTTCTTGGGTCTCTTCTATCAAGATGGAAGACCGTTCAAGAAACTAAGTTCCAACAAGGGGAAGATGAACATCCCCATCCTCCAATGCCTCATTGAGGCTTTCATTGTCGGATACACTCTTTATTTTGACTTTTGATGAGTCAGGAAGTGCCTCAGATAGGTTTTCACTAGATGACCCTTTTTTATTTTGTTTCTTCTTACTTTTGTAATTAGGGTGTTCATCTTCCCCAATCCCCTGAGATGCACATAAGTGTCCACTGAAGGAAAGGTATCAATAGGTGCACTACCTCATATGTCCTAATCAATGACCTTGGGATGGTGAAGGGAAAAGATAATGGTAAATATGGATAGGAAGTCGAATAGGGAAGGGAGATCTATGTCATCGTATGCGATTATGATGGCCTCTTCCTCTGGTATGAACTCAAGGAAATAATTATCCACATTGACATTATTAGAGTTACTAGTTGATGGTGCAAGACCCTTTTGCTTATTATAATAGCCTAAGCACAAATGTCTAGGTCACATAGGTGTGTCAACAAGTTGCAATCTTCCTTGTTCTTCTACACCAAGGCCTCCCCATTAATAATTATATGTTTTAGCTAACTTGGATGCACAAGGATAAGTCTCCTAGAAATACTCCATAAGAGGGGTGGAAGGATCAGGTTCTTCTCTATATATCCACTAACTGATATCATCATCTAGTTAATCTTGTCATATTCCAGGGGATCGGAAAGTGCTAGACCCCACATTCTTATAACTAAGTGTTATTGTCTTCTCCTCCTCCTTTGGTGCAAACTGAGAAGGTTGGCCATAGGTACAAGGAGATGGAGGCATGCTTGCCACATTTAAGGTTGTACACATCTCGTATTCACCACAACCTTTATCTATGATCTGGACCTTGGTGATTGTGGACTCAGATGTGGAGGATGGAATGGATGATGTAGTGGATGATGGATTGGAAGATGGATTAGAAGATGATGCCTGAGGTGCCCCCACATCGACTCCTAGATAGTAGTATGAGTGAGGGAAGGAAGCTACTAAGGCATGAAAATATTCAAAGGGTTGTGGATCAACATGTATGGATACTTCCATCCCATTGAATGGGAACTCCAGGAATTGATAGTAAGTGGAGGAAACGTCCTGAATGGCATGGATCCATGGGCGGCCAAGAAGGAGATTGTATGGGAGGTCCAAATCAAGGATGTGGCACATGGTATACTGTACAAAAAGGACAACCTACATAGGAAGAAAAATGATTCCTTTAGAGTCGCATTCTGCATTGTCATAATCTTTGATGGTGATAACCTAATTATTCAAGTCAACATGGGTGTAGCCTCCCTATTTTATGAACTTCAGTGTACAGAGCTTGAGGGTAGAGCCATTATCTACCAGGACCCTTTTTACTTTATGATGGGCTACAAGGACCTTGATGTGCAGGGGGTGGCTATGGTTTGAATCAATGGAAGACATATCATTTTGACTGAATCCTAGCTTATATGTGGAATATAGATGTCCTACTAAAGCTTGGAATTGAGTAGGATCTATATCATTAGGAACATGAGTTTCCTGAAGAGCTTTGGTGAGGATTTCTTGATGGAAAGGGGAAGACTTAAGAAAATATAGGATGGATATTTGAGCACGATTCTTTCCAAGGTGATTAATAATATTATATTGAGAGCTCACGGGAGCTGACTGGGATGACATGGAACTCTAGGAATAGTTATGCGAGTGAGATGGGTCATAAAAACACATTGTGGGTCTTTTCCTTTAACACGAATCATGGATACACGAGGCTCTACTTGGCCAATGCACATAACTATACCATCATAGTTATAGGGTACATTCTTATATTTGATATTATTCATGCTATTATTTTGGTTATTGTTATTGCTTGACCCAAGATTAGCATTGGATGTATTGACACCCTGATTGTGCTTTGGGAAAGCATTTTAATATATTTGCAGATGGGCATTGGATGTCATTGCCTAATTGGCATCCACTACTATATCTCCTCAATCTATAAGATCTTGGTGTTGGTTCTCAGTTGTGATCATATGGTTTGTACTTGTTGAAAAAATCCCTTTCAGTTGATTCTACTTGTTGGAAATTTCAGACTGGTTTCTCATGCTTTATCTTGATACAGTTTTGTCTATATGTTTTACTTGTCTTGGCATTCAGTGGACAGTCTACATTCAAAATTTTAATATCTTATGGTACTTATCAGTTTGAGCTTTGTGCAGTCTCAGGTTATCTTATTTGTACAATTGTTTTAGTGATTGAAAAAGAACATATCGGCATGAGAATGCTAGGGTTTCCCTGATCCATTTTTTTGATAAATGTCTGTGTTGCCTTTCGTTAAGATGTTTCTGATGTCATAACGATTTGTCTTATCATACAAGCAGCTTTCAGCATGACATTCACGTGGTTTTGGCAACAGAAAAGGTTCATATCGGCATAAGTTATACTATCGGTATAGGGTCACAGTGAGATTGTTATGTCTCACTGACTATTACATGAGGTGGTTCATCAGCATAAGTAATCCCTATCGGCGTGTTGTTTCATCAAGTGCTTTGTGTCTTGCCGACCGGCACAAGAAAAATCATATCGGCAAGAGTTGTGGCATCGATATAATGTCTTAG
Source organism: Sequoia sempervirens (assembly GCA_007258455.2). Lineage (NCBI taxonomy): Eukaryota > Viridiplantae > Streptophyta > Pinopsida > Cupressales > Cupressaceae > Sequoia > Sequoia sempervirens. Next base: position 393,443,380 of record VDFB02105785.1, on the reverse strand, counting down.
CGAACTCATCATGTCTCCCCGACCGACAACAAAGGGTGCTCATCAGAGAGAGGTTTTTCTTCATTGTAACATCTTGGCGAACTTACTTTAGTATTGCCGACTGTCATTGGAAAAATTGTATATCGGCAAGAGGTTTTGCTTCGGTGTAATGTCATAGTGAACCCATCAAGTCTTGGCGACTAAGTCTTGAGGGGCTTTCGGCGAGAGGTTGGTATTGTCTCAGCGACTCAGAGTGGATAAAGTTTTTTGGTATGACATAGTGTGCTCTCTGAGAGGTCTCCCCAACATTGATATGTCTTGGTGATACATAAAAAAAAGGAACATTTCGGTATTACTCATGTGCAATGATGAAATGTCTTGGCGAGTTTGATTTCTTATACCAACCAACAACATAAAGGTATTCATCTTGGTAAGAGTTAGGGTTTTTAGTGTGAGGTCTCGGTGAGTGACCTCTGATCTCACCGATGGAACACAAATTGACTTTGTCGGCATGAAGATTGATTTTTCTCAATGATACACAAGATGGATGGGAGTATCGGTGAAACATAGAGCAATCTATATAGTGTCTCCCCAACTATATATTGTCTTAGCGAAGGCGAATATTGGGCACGTCGCAGTGAGAAAGACTCTTGTGTCTCAGCGACTGAAACAAATTTAACAGAAATGTGATCTCGGGGAAACATAAAGATCTTCGATATGGTTTCTCCCTGACGAAAGAAGGTCTTGGTGATGCATAGGGATCAAAGGAATGATCAATGTTATAATTTCCTTTGGCATACTTGTCTGGATGTCTCAGCAAATGTTTAACAAACTCTATCTTTATGGCCGATATGTGTTTTTCTAAGTATAGTTGCATGGCTACATCTTTTGTTGGCAGCGAATCTCTGGAAAAATATTCTCTAAGAATTTAGAGGATATGATTTTCTGTTAGTGAGTTGTCATGGCTTTGATGAAAATCTTTTAGTTAAAATTTGAAATCTCCCGATTCAGCACAGAAATTAAAGCTCTCTGGATAGGCATTACTTTGATTTTTACCATCATCTACGCATCGGCTTATTCAAATTTCCTTCATACTCTTAAAATTAGCAAGAAGACCGTGAAAAATTCTTCTTTTTGAAGATTTCTTTCCATAACGTATTAATACTTTGAAATGTATATATAAACCGTTGTTGAAAATTTATAAAAATAGATGACTGGATGTAATTCTCGATATTGTCCTTAGGGTTTTCCTGTGAGATGCAGAAAATAGAGAAATATGTGCTTAACTCAAAAATACAGAAATCCTCTAATATTATTATTGTAATTCCTGGAACTGGTAAGGGGTTGGTGCTCCTTGAGTTGGTGCTCGTGAAATTAGCCTATAAGGCATTGTTAACAATGGTTTTTGAAGATTAAGCCAATGAGGTAGTTTATGAGTGGTTTTTCTACCCCAGGAGGGTTTTCCACTCGGCAAATCTTTTGTCTCTTTGATCTTTTGTGTGCTCACTACTTTTCTATGTTGTTGTTTCAGCCAATCGGCTAGCTCTTACACGCCTTAATTTTTGTTTATTATGAATGATTACATTCAACTCATGAATGCATTAATCGTAGAAATATTGGAGATCAAATCTCGAAAGTGTTCTATACCTTTCTTGTCTTTAAAGCTACATTCAAATCAATTGTTTAAGAAGTGAGTCAATAATGTTGATCATCATTTGCACAGTCTTATGAGTTGCACCTACACTGTCATCATGCTTTGATTGTTAATCAATGTCAGCCATAACTATTTTGGAAAATGCAAGATAGCTCACTCAAATCACATTTTTAAGCCATTCCAATAGACTCGAAAGTTAATGTTGTCATATCTGCTTTCTCAAAAGTGATTACTCTACCTCTATTGTTGAAAGAAAAGGAAACTGTAATTAAAAATCTTGGTCGGGTGCTGAAAAAATTATAGACACCTATCTTCACCCCTCCCTCCTCTCTCTGTCTCAAGTCCATAACTCTAACACTTGGATATACATTTTAAGTCCATGACACTTATTAGTGGAATGAAATTTTTATTTTGTGAAAGTCACAGCTTCATTTTCCCTCTATACCGTGGACTTGGTTTGACCTCACAAAACATTTAGTCATAGGATAAGTGACTAGGTAACTCACTTGAAGAATTCTATTGATTAAAAAACTTAAGGATTATACCAAAGGAGTGAATGAGTGTTTATTGTTCCCTCGATTCTGTTGACTGGACTATTGGGGAGGACGTGGTGCCCCCTATGGCACTTATATGATGTTAGAAACTGATGATTGATTGGGTATGTATTGCGACATTTGTGAGGTGTTGGATACTTGGAAATTCTTGGTATGAGTGACACCATCATTGATAGCATTATCTTTTTTATTCCAATAGTTAGACTTATCTACATATGACTTATCCTTATCTGGATTATAAATTTTGACTTGTCCCTTAGAAATAAGCACCCTTTCAATGATAGCACCCTTTCTATGACCTCTGAAAAGGTTGTGACACAATGAAGGTTGAGATTATATGCCATATCTAGATGGGAATTTCCTACAAAAATGGTCACCATGTCCTTCTCAATGAGATGGGATTTTACTTGACTAGCCAAGGCATGCCACCTTTGTAGGTGGCTTGCAAAGGTTTCCCCCTCACATTGTTTTTCTTTCAGAAGATCTAAGGTATCAATGTCCTGCAAGTTCCACGAGGAGTGTGCAAAAAAATTCTCTTCAAGATCCACAAAAGAAGTGATTGACCCCTTTCAAAGACCCATAAACCAATCTAGAGCTACCCTTGTTAGACTCCTAGGGAATAACCGCAAGAGGTAATTTTCATTGTGTAGGACATTTTGGTATTGTGTGTAGAATTCTTGGAGATGGTTCTTTGGGTCCTTGGTTCCTTTGTATTTTTCAAACTTTGGAATTTCAAAATGCTTAGGAAAAGGAACAAGTGAAATTGAGGGATCAAATAGATAGGGACAAATCTCTTCAAATTTGAAAGACTTTTTTGAGGTCCCCACTTGTAATTATTTTAACACAAATTTTATCTCTTCCCACTCCTTATTGATAGGTACAGATGACGAAGGATTGGTCAGATTGGATTGACTATAAGGAGCATATTGTTGATATGAGGTGGATGGAGTTGGGATGGTTTGATTGTATGATGGTGGAGGCTAATATGAAGGGGTTTGCTAATATCAATTGGGATATGTGGATTATGGATTGGAATAAGATTGTTGATAGGACATAAGTGCTTGATAGTATGAGGTAGAGGCACCCTACTGATATGAGGGAGGTGCTTGGTAATATGAGGAGGTGGAGGAACCCTATTGATATGATGGCTGCTATTGGGAGTAATATGGATTGGAATGGTAATTATATGTGGTAGTTGGTTTTTGGGAAGCATACGGAGCTTGTTATAGATTGGATTGTTGGTAATAAGGAGGATTTGTGTAAGATGGTTGTTGGGATTTTTGGGGGTTGTGATAAGGATAATTAGGATTAGGATTGGATGGGGTGGCGTATGCGGTATACGTGCTTTTTGGGTAATACAGGTATTGGGAAGAAGGGTTTCCTAGGGTTTGTTGGAAGGATTGATGTGTTTGTATCAAGACTCGTGTATGTTGAGGTGGTTGTTGATAAGATTGTGGTTATTAATAAAGAGGTCAAGATGGAATTTGGGGTTGTTGTGGTACTTTTGGTTGGTGAGGAGGCAACTGATAAGATAATGCTGGCTAGTGAGTGGGAACCTATGACTATTGAGGGGTCTGTGATGGGATGATACCTTATGACTGGTGTGGAAGTTGTTGTTGATGTTGTGAAGTAACCTATGCTTGGTGTGGGGATTGTGAAGGAATTGAGGTATGCTACAAGGGTTGAGATGGAGTTTGTTGTGATACATGTTGGTGAGGTGGTTGCTATTGTGAGGCCTATTGTGGGTTACCCTAAGGTTGATGCAAGCATGGGATATTGTCTTGAGGCAGTTGTTGAGATGTGAATGGAGGTGGTATTAAATTGGATGCAGGTGTAGATCTTAGAGGTGGAGGTGGTGCAGCAAAAGGATTGCCCCTAGTATTCACTAGTGGTTGACCCAATTAGTTAAGTATAAGAGGTGGTGCAGATGACATGGGAGTTGATATTTGTGGGATGTTCATGCTTGGAGGATTGGGGAGACCCTGTGGCATACCAAAAGCAAGAGGATGATTATGATTAGGGCCTTGAGGCATGTTTGGATCAGGTGCTCCCATAACTAAAATTAGAACCTGAGGAGGTGGTACGGGGTGTGTGACTTAATAAAGCATCGCATTGCCAAAACTAGGTTGATGCCAACCTTCTTGTTATGGAACCTTAGGGATGTATGAATTTCTTGGATTACTCTATGAATTATAAGGATCTTGTGACATCGAGGGTGCGGGAGGTGTGATATTGACATATTTGGATAAATCAAACCTCGACAGTGGCTTGACACCCTTTAGGAGAAACATGGTGAGGACCTTATCCCCACGCTCATTGAGGAGATGATCTGTCATTTGGACATTGATGGGATTGTTAAGATATTTGTCCACTATGACCTTCAGATGATTGACCATACTCTCATCAACATGAGGCGATGTAGTGTGGATCTCAGTATTGGATTGCAATGAGCCATCATTGGTGGGATCCTAAGGAATGTGAGGCTGGGTACCTTGGGCCTATTATTCTGCCATGAGTTTCTTTGCTTGTGATTGGGTGGTAACAGGCATGAAAATGAAAAACTACCAAGTGGACTAAGATGATGCTATGCTCTAGGATGAAGCTAAATGAATGACCTAAGTGATAACTAAACAATTGATTCAGTCAAATGATAGATTGATTGATTGGCTAATTGGATATTTGAAGGGATTGGGTTTTGTTTAAGTTGATTAATGGGGGATTAGATGATTGATAGGATTGGATGGGACTGATGAGATTGAATCTAAACCAAGTTTAGAGGTTTAACTAGATGATGTAAGATGCTGCTGATTGGATTAGTTGATGGAAAGGATGATTACGACACCAAATCTACCTCAAGATGGAAGTAGATTGATTAGGCCATGGATGATTATTGACTCTGAATAGATAACAATCCTAAGTAAGTGCAAAGGATGAAAATTAGGATAGGGAACCTAAGCCAACTTGGATAAAAACCCTTGAAATGGAGTCTAAGAGATTGGGATTGATGAACCGATGATGAATATGAAATCTAGGGTTGTTCTAAGATGCACCTATATGATTTGATTGACTGATGGATGACTTTTGGAAAATGAAAATGGACTAAAGTGAAAATTAAGGGTGGATAGATGGTGATAAAAAAAATTCGATCACGACAACAGACTCAGAAAATGATAGGCTTTTAGTGGTTGAAAGGATTAACTCTCTAGATTTTTTATGGGTAGCACATACACCTCCATGTTGCACAAAATCACCTCTCAAGGTGACAAGTTCACCTATCCAAGGTCAACAGATTCGCCTCTATGTTGGGAAAATTCACCTATTCTATGACATAGGATAACCCTTCTAATGCACATGATTGCCTAAGTATGATGGTGTCTAAAGGAAATAGGAAAAAAATGAGACACAAAATTGCCTATCTAGGATGCAAGATCACCTCTCTAAGACACGAGATCACCCAAATTTTTTAGGGACTCAAAAGAAATGAGCAAACACAACAGACATAATTTCCTATCTCTCAAGCAAGATCGACCCTATCTTGGGATGCATGGACATGAACAAAATCACCTATTGGGGATGACAAGTTTGCCTATTTCCTTAGTTATATGGATGGAGAATGAAGATACCTAAAATGGGATTGTCTATCAAACAAATGAATTCTCCTATGACCTAAACTACATGGTTGGGGATGATACAAATAGACATGGATTCACCCCTACGAATGACAGGTTCACCTATCCTAGAGAGTGTACAGTTGGGGAAGACTCGAAAAAAATGCGGGATCGCCCTTGTTGATAGTAGGTTCACGTAAAGAATGGGTAGGATCCCTTATTCTAGGGGAAGACTGGAAAACTCAAAGGATATGTATTTGATGTAGACTCACCTAGGGGCTGATCAGATTCACCTACTCAAGGGTTAGGTGGACATGGGGTCACCTAATGAAGGAATATATAGGAAAATTCACCCTTGACAAAGATGAACTCGCCTAAAAGTTGACCTAGACCAAACTTAGACTCAGAATCACCCCTTTACAGGGCAAGATCACCTGTCCACAATGCAAATTCGACTTTGTGAGAAGAAAATTTTCCACTGAGGGCAAGGGTAGACTGTGGCAAAGGACAGAAAACACAACAAACAATAGAAGAAAAGGCTAGACTGACTTGGACTAATAATAAGCACTGGTATCGCATAAAGAATACATGTGATGCAACACAATCCTAAAATTAGTATTAAAGGTTTGCAAACTTGATGTAGGCCCACCACCTTGGGCGAACAACCCAAAGTTAGTACTCTATGATACTGAGGTGGTTCTTTGGATCACCCTTTCTCACGAAAGTAGATAGCTAGAAATTCAGTTGCACAGGGTCATCAATAGACGCCACAGGCTCACCTTCACACTCTATTAGAGACTATCATAGTCCACCACAAGGATTTCTATATCAAGCCAAGGGAGTACATGGTGAAAAAATGTGAGGTATAGTGTGCATCCCCTACACTACACCAAGCCACGACTAAAACACGGGTCTCTACCTAGGCTATATAGCCTATCTCGTGCATCCTCGATATACACTAGGTATGTGAGGCACAACCATGAACACCATCCCCTTACAAGTATGGATTGGGAGCCCCAACGAGGTACTGGAAACTTGGACCAACCCTGCACATCTTATCTAGGTATCACCCTAGCTTCGACATTCACTAAACACGACATGACTAGATTGGTGTACAACTTTAGTTCTCTCCCTTTTATATACCCTGCTAGTAACACGTGGTTGGGATCGTTCCCTAGGTGATGAAATCCCAGGAAAGTCCTGCTAAGGGAAGGAAATACTAGATGCTTTGGCTAGTCCTCAGACTCACATGTAGCACTTGAGGGGAGAGCTTAGACACACTACCACTTCCTGGGTAGACTGGACTAGACTAGAACAAGCTGTGATTTCTTGTCACCCAAGATCACTGAAAAGTGCAAGGGGAATGGATACATCAAAAAATTTCTCCTAAACACAACAAAAAATGCTAATTGACCCTTTAATTAAGGTGTGTACCTAAATTATTGTGAAAAATAATAGATTGAGCTAACTAATGGGTCTTTGACCGATCGTCCTATAGAAGATATATCAGTAGTTTCTACCACCAGTCTTGGAAAAATGATTTGCTATGTAAACGTTAGGAAAATCACACAGTCGCAGACATACGCATTAGCGCATCAATACCCAAAATTGAAACCAAATTCAAGCTTAAATTGAAAAATTAAGGATTCTGGAATACCTCAGGTTTGCCTCTATATGAGATGAATTTTCCTATGTCTGAAGATTAGGATCACCTATTTGGATGGATGGGTGAAGTTGCTATTTCCTGTTGAAGGGGAGGGATGAATACTATTCCACCTATGTGCTTAGCAATATTGCCTTTGTTCTTAGCAATCTTTCCTTTTTTGATAGGTCTTCTGCGTACCTACAGTAAACAAGAAAAATGACCTATGACGTGGCTCCCACCGAGTGTGCCAAAAATGTGTGCAAGTAAATTTTCCTACCCTAAGATGCAAAAGCTAACCTAATGCAACTGAAGAAAAACACCAAAAAACACACAAGATTAGGCCTAAGATGAATTCAAACAAAACACAAGAAAATGGAATTTTTTGTCTTGTTTGAATTGACAATTTGGTTGGCCCTTGTTGATGCTTGAATGTGTGCTCCTTTGTTTCCAAAATAGCTTAAAACCTAGCTCTAAATGATCTCGAAATGATGGGTAATGCAATATGTGAGCTCGAAGGTGTTGCAACAATGGTGGATGAATGGCTTGAGTGCTTGGGTGCTTGATTGATTGCTAGAAGGGATGCAAAAGTAGATGATCAAATGAGGGAAAATTCCACCATTTTTAGGGGAAGTGCTTCTAAATAATAGAGGTCTAAGATCAAGCCAAGATGGACAAGATCAAGGGCTGGGGTGAGTTGAGAGCTCACAAGCCCTCACATCTTGACATGTGGTAGGTGATATGGAAAGAGGAGATGAGGTGGACATGACATGGAGGTACTACATAGTACCTTGGGATTTGGACAAGATCTACTCATAAAAGAGGTCCTTGTCCACATGTGGGTGAGATGACATGTGAGGAATTAAAATTTTCAAATATCAACATGGGGATGAGATAAAGAATTTAAAATTCTTTAAAATGCATTGGGGGATTAAATGTGAATTAAAAATTCACATAGAGTAGGGATTTCCTTCTCCAAAAGGAGAAAGCATTTAATAAGGTTGACTTAGGACACCTGCCATAAATGGCATGGAGATTATGTTGACCTAATTAAGTGATTAAGGTTGTGTAAGCATGGGATTAGGTAGGTTAATGAAGAATTAGAGACAAGTGGGAGATTATGGAGGATGTGACCCTAATAATGATTAGGGGTGTGCACATCCTAATGAAAGAATAATCAAATTAACCTAGATTAGAGAAGATTATGGAGGATGCGACATGAGGAGAGAGAAAAAGGGATGAATTAAAAATAGATTTAATTCATAAAGGCATAAAGTGACTAAATTAAATAAATTTGAGTATTTATTTAATTTAGAGAGGAAAGAGAATAAGGTATTTAATTTATTTATTAGATACCTTAGTGACATTAGGTTGCAGAGTAATATTAATCAAATAATGAATTATTTAATTAAGGCGGATGAAGGATGTGGTCGACAGAGGAATAAAAGGGGTGAATTTGACCATATGGGGGTGGTCAAATTAAGGATTCTATAGATAGATTAGTTAAATGAAAATACAACCCTAAAAAATTCTTTTGATTCTCCACCCAATTTATATACCATGTTACAACACTTGGTGATGAAATCAAAGTAAGACCCTCTTATAGAAAGAAAAAAATGCTACTTATTTTTTAACTTTAATATTTTCCTAAATTACAAGAGACCATACAACAGGCTCATTTAACATACAAAATTTTTAAAAACTGATTTTCATCCTCAAAATCATCTTGTATCATAAGAGGAAAGCATAGACATCCTATTGCATGAGATGAATAAAAAATAAATATAGCATATATACTAAGATTATTTTCATTTTAAAAAGATGTGTGAAAGAGGTTTCAAATTTTATTATTATACTAATAAACCTACAATCACCATGGATTAGCAATTCCAAAGGTTGTCTTAGTCTTATGACTTTTCTACATAAACAGGGTTAGTACAACAAGCACACAAGCAGCTATTTAAGATAGAAAAATAAAATTGGTAAGAAAAAAGACTAAGGAAAACTAACAAATACTCAAAACAAAATGGAAATTTTGAAATAAGATACATATGCACTCAAAGGTTTAATGAATACACATAATGTGGAATTGACACACACAACCAAGAAATATGAATATTATCGATAGAAATGCATCACTATAAGATGTATGTATTTAAATCCATCATACAAATACCAAAACATAAATAAATATATATTTTTTTTAAAGATGGACATTGAGATAGAAATCTTGCAAAACTGGTAATGATGAGGAATTTGAAAAGTCAAATTAATAGTGAATGACTTACAATAAAACTAGTTAGGACTAGAAAGATAATAGGGTCCCCTAATTACTATGATATTTACAAAGAGCCAAAATAATCCTTACAAAAAATTAGAGAAAAATGAAAGAAGGATCTACTATGTACACTAAGGAAATTTTGTATGTTCAACATATGTGCAAGACATAATAAACTTGTAAATTTTGACAAGATTTATTTTTTATAATAATAAAAACACTGTAGGTTTGATGTGTGTGTTTATTTTGATGGAAGTGCTAAATGATAGAATAAATTCACTTAAATTAGACATATTCTTTGATGTAGGAAATGGGCACACTATTTCATACAAAACATAGATTGGGAGCTTAAAAACATGTAAAAAATGTCAAACAAACCTATAAGGATCAAAATTATCTTAGGAAACTAGTCCCGTTGGGCATGCTAGAATATAAAGGGGGAAAATGAATAGAAAAATAAAGAAACAAGGAAAAAATTGAATCCAACTTCATATCCTACAACTACCTCTAATTGTGCAAACCTAAGAGTATAAATTTAAATAGAAATTGAAACCAATGCAATCCTAAGCTAAGTGGATGTGCTCTTGATGCAATTTGATTTTGAATTATTCTTATAGAGTCATGTTGTGCAATTTTGCACACACGCCCCACTTGGAGTAGGGACCCTCTTTTTCTAATTTCGGATGTCTCTTGGACCTTTGGTTTTTATTGGATTTGTCCTTTTAAGGTCTTGGGATGTTGGTCTTGCTTGCCTTGGTCTTACCCTGAAGGTTGAATTGATCAAACTTGGTTTTTAATGGAAGTCCGGGTTTTGCCCTGGGTCCGGGATTTTCCGGCTTACCCGGATTTTTCCGGGTCCTAGTCCATCTTCTGTCAATGTTGGATTTTCTGAAATCCGGGTTTTTGGTTAAATCCGGGATTTTCTGGGTCACGCGGATTTTCCCGGACTTCGTCGGAGTCCCGAAGGGGTGCGTCATCCGTGAAATTTATGCTCACCAGGATAGTCCGGCTGGCTCGGATTTTTCTGAAATTCTGTTTTGAACTCGGGTTTCCGGATTTCCTCGATATGTCTTATCAGCCATTAATGCTTGAGGTACGTCCTCTCTGGCGCGATTGTGAGCGGATTTAAAGGCTTTTAGTGCCCTTCCTGATCTCATTGTTTATTTGCTATCTGCTCTAGCGCTTGAGTTTGTTCTTTTTGAGCCTTGGTCATTGGATTTGGTCTGTTCGCGTGTGGATTGCTTGGACATCTGTGTTGATATTTTCGTCGCTAGGGCACCTTGATTCACAGTGACTTCCTTGGGCTCGAGGTTCATTCGGAAGTTAATTCATGGTAAGTCGTTGTTGACTTCTCCTTTCGTTTTCCCTTTGATTGAATCTTTCAAGTTATTATTGGTGGTTATTCGGGTCGGCCCTTGTTTATTTTCATGATTGCATATTTATCGAATTAGGGTTTGAACTCACCTTTCCACGGGTTTTAACGCCTGCATTGTGCATCCCTTTGTTTATCAATTGAATGTCGCATACTCCCTTGTAACTAGGTGTTCCTGCTAGGGCCTTGACTTGTTGGTGTGTAATCTGGTAGAATTTGTGGAGGTAGGGTTTCGGTATGTTGCCCAGGGGTGTTAAAGTTTGATGGAGTCATCATGATCCTCATGTCTTGCGTCTTGCTCAACCTTGTTCGCAACACTTGAGATCCTGGTGTGCCCTAGTTTCGTCATTTTGAGGGATAGTGTCTGAATTTCTAACTCGCTTTAGCTCTCATGGCGGAGGTTTGGCTGTTAAGTTTAGGGCATCATTATTTCGCTGCAGGGATCCACCATGTGAGAGTTTTGGGGGTTTAAATTTGAGTGCAATCAAAATTTGGTTTATTGGGATTGAGTTTATGTTCAGTGGATCCGGATAGGGAGGTTTGTATGGTCATTCGATTAATGGTCTGCGCGTCAAATGATCGTCGGGTTTTTGAGGTGTCCGCAGAATTTCTGTGCACCCGGATTTTCCTGGATTTTTCCATTTCCCCGGAATATGATGAGTTCCCAGAGTTTCTAGCTGCCCGCAGAAATCTAAACTGTTCGGATTCTTCTGGTTTTCTGCCTGTTTTCACTTGATTTTAATTTTTGAAATTGAAGTAATGAATTAAATGTTGGATGATGATTTCTTGTTGCTAAATGAATGAATCTCATGATAATCATGCATCTCTTTTGTCTGTATTGATGATTTATTTGATGAATGATGTATTGGCAACGAGAGTTCGTCTGGGTTGGATTTCTCTGAATTCTGCCCCGACTGGATTTTCCCGGATTACTTCATTTTCCCGGGTTACTTCGTTTTCCTGGATTTTCAAGATTGATGACTAATGATGGATTTTAATGATTTCATGTGGTTTCGAGGCTAACCTTTGGTTAAAATATGGATGATGATTGGATTCTCATGAGGCTCTTTTATGAGTGCAGGCTGAATCAAGCAAGGGGGCGGCAGGAAAGGCCAAGGGAGATACAGAGGGATCCTCAGTTTCAGATGCTGAGAAGATAAGGCTGGATGTGAAGAGTCAGTTGTCGAATAGTAAGGTGGCTTCGATCTGGTCAGAGGTCTCGGATACCAATGTAGGAGCTTGGAGATATGAAGAGTTCAAAGAAAGGTTAGCTCAGAGCGATTTATCAGCCCTGACCAAGGGAATGGTGAAATCCGCACTGGCTCATGTGGCCGGATTTCCTCCTGCAATTCAATGCTATGAACTAATATTGGAGTGTGCCCGACACTATGACTTTGATACTCAGAGGATTGTTAGCACTGATGGGAGAGTGTTGACAAACTTTAACCTAGTTTCCATTGCCCAGGCATTTGATATGCCGGACTTACCATGTGTGTGTGCTTTGGACATGGACTTGGCGAAGACTTATTACGAGGATGAACCTACCAAAGCCCAACAGATGATCAATTCCTGGCTGGAAAAGCCGAAATCTCATTTCTCCAAGCTGCCTAAGCAGTTACACAGGGTCAAGTTCAGACAAGATATATATGATGCAATCACACTGTTGAGTAGGGTAGCTGGTTTGAGGAGAGCTAGGGCACTGGAGAATTGGATGGTGCACATCATTAACAAGATTGAGCAAGGCATCAACTATCATTGGGCATGGATTATAAGTGCAATGATTGACAGGCAGCTGAGAGATGTGTTGGAGACAAAGAAGTTTACCATGTCATCTTATGTGGTATATGTAATTGCCAGATTTTATCCATACAGGGGATTGAGTCCAAAAGGAACATTTGGACAGGATGTCATCTATGAGGTATACCCTGAGTTGCACCTAGGGAATCAAAATTATAGAAGAACAAATGATGCATTTACTATGCATATTACTAGGTTGCTTTAGAATGCAGAACATGTGAGAATTTCTGATGGAGCCAAGAAGCTGATTAAAAGATATGGAGCCTGGTTTATACAATTCCCTACCTTCTCCTATATCAGAATTGATGGATGTCCAACTGCTCCATACAGACTGCCAAGATATCCTACCGACCATGTCATACTTTTGGAGGTTACCCGACAGATATGTGATTTCGATGTTGTTGTTAAAAGAGAGAAGCACAAAATAGGGTTTGGTGGGGACTTTCCTTTGAAAATTGGCATAAGTGAGGTTTTCCCTTCAATCCAATCAGCTCATGCATTAGGGGAGGAGTTGAGTACTTATGGTTTCTCTTTCCATTCTAAGAGAGCAGGCTTTGATATCACTGGTGAAGCACAGAAGAAGGCCACTAATGAATATCATCACAAAGATGATCTAGAGGACTACTGGGCGAATAGCAAAGATGACTTTGAGGTGAGAAATAAAAGATATTCTAGGCTTCCAGCTGATGTGATCAGAATGTACAATGTCAAGTTGATTCCTGATCAGTTGGAAGATGATGGAAATTTAGTCTAGGATCATGCATTTGAATTAATTAAAGACATGCCCATCGGAGATATAAACTGGTCAGAAAAGGAAATAACTGAGCTGGAGGAATTGATGGCTCCCATTCTGAAATCTACCAAGTCATGGCTGAAACATAAAGTATGGGAATTGGAGAGCGAGAAGGTACCCTGTACTTTCAATTTGATGGGAAATTTGAATGCTCATTCCACTTCAGAGGAATCCGGTGAGGATGATTCTGCAGGCAAAACTAAGGTAAGCTCACCTTTTAAGATTAAAATCAGAGGCCCTAAGGAGAGTGAGCCTGAAAAGAAAAGAAAGCCTAGGGGGAAGAAGAGAAGTCATGCTGTAAAAATAGGTAAGTCTACTGAAGAGGAGGAACTTGAGAAAACAGAAAAAGAGGACATTCCTCCAGAGCCAAAAAGAACAAGGACAACCAGAGCTTCTAAGAAGAAAGATCAGGAAACTTCTAAAGATAAGGTGGATCCTCATGTGGTTGATGTGGAGAGTTCAGGAGAGAAAACCCAGGTTTATTCAAGAAGGTCAAGAACTCCATCTCCCAAGGAGACTATGCAAAAGGAAGATCCTCTTCCAATGGCAGCCACTGTAGAGCAGCAGAAAGATGCCTCTCCTTCATTGGGTATACCTGAGCAAACAACTCATGAAGAGCATGAGACCAGTGAAGAGGCAGAACCGTTTAAGGATGGAGAACTTTATGGCGCAGCTTTTGAGTTTGAGGTAGGACATGTGGAGGTGCATCATTCTCCGTTGGTATAGTATGAGGATTCTCCTACAAATAGCAAAGATAATAGATCCCTTGAGAAGGAGGATGTCCTTGTTAGGACTCCATCACCCCTGCAAGAAGAAGAGCCAGAGTTGGAAAACAAAGGTGGTCAGTCTCCTGAAAAAGAAAAGGATGAGACATTAGATCAGCATGAAGAGGTTAAGAAGGATGAAATCTGGGTGGATCCTACTGTTCTGGATTGGCTAGACAAAGAAATTAGGAGGAAACAGGTCATTGTTGAGGACACTCCTCTCAACTGGCATGAAATGTTGGCCAAGATTGGAAAGGAAAAGAAGAAGAAGGCAGCCAAGGTGGTTTCCAAGATTGAAAGAGATGAAGCTAGTAACAGGGTTATTCATATTGCTACCCCTGCTGCTGGTAAAAACAAAGATGAGGTCACCGGGAAGGATTATGATGTACAAACCATCAATCTTGGGCCTACTTCTATGGAGCAAGATATTGAGGAATATGAGGGGTCCAGTGCAGTGATCATTAGGAGATTGAGGAAGGAAACACAGTCTAAGCATGAGCTAAAGAAGGAAAATGAAAGGCTTAGAAAATGTCTGGAAGATTTAATGAAGCCTTTGCAGTCTTTTCACCCATCCTCCTCTGCTGCTGCTGGTTTCCTGTCGAAGGAGACCATTTCTGAAATAGAAAGGATGAAAGATTCTACTCTGGCTATAGTAAATTGGTTGAAGGAGGTACATGTTAAGGGAGATGATGCAATAAAGGAGATCCTTTCAACTGGAAAGGATGCAATAAGGGCTAAGGATTTATTAGATCATGTTTTATCTCAGGATAAGGAGGACACTGATCTCTTATTGCAGAAAACCAAAGCAATCATGGAGTATAGTAAGGATCAATTGGTTGTTGATGGAATCCTTCCTTCATCTAGGGTTAATGAGCCTTGGGAGTGGTTTGAAGCCTTGCAAATCTGACAGAAGGCCATCAAAAAGATCTATAAACAAAGAAAGCAGATGGATGGAAATCTAACTAGTGTTTATGATGGATGCATCACCTTTTTTGAGATAATGACTAGCAGGAGGAAGATCGCCCCTAAGTACTTAAGCTTAGAATAATTGAGGGAATGGTGGCATGATGTCTATGCCCCTGATACTGAAAATTCTGTGACTGGGCACCAATTGGATGATGCAGCTACTTATCTGGTTGTGGTGGATAAGTACTTAGCATATAAGGGTGATTGGGATACAACGGTCAAGCGGTCAAGGGAAGAAATTGGATCAATTGAATGTCGGCTCAAAGTCCTACCCTTGCCACCTATTGCTAAGCTGGATAAGGTGTTTTTGAGAGTTCATGAGTCATTGGATCAGAATAAGGATAAGGGAGGCGACAATTAATGCCAATTTCATGATTTGTGCTTCCCTATTATTATAGGGCATGTGTTGATCCGGGTTGCATTGAGGAATGTGTTTTGGCTGACCTTGATGATGTATCAGCATTTAATATGTGCCTTATTTTGAAATTCCAGAGGCTGACTTGTTTTGGCCATTTTATTTTGTAAATGTTTGGCTGGGTTGACATGTTTTGGGGATCTCTATAAATGGAATTTGTGCCTCATTTGTAAGAGGTTAGACAGATAATAGAGACAAGCTAGACTAAGAAAGAGCTAGGGAATTCTGTAGTAGAGATAGTAGTTAGTTCTTTGGAGAAAATGTTGTAACACAGAACAATGGAATTGTTGCTACATTTTGGTGATCTAATACAATTGAAGGCATTGTGGTTTCTAGTGAATTCTTTTGTGTTAGTTTATCTTGCATGGTTCTTGTTGTTCCATCCTTTGAAATTGCTTGAAGATAATAGATTTGATATTAGATTTAGAACTAGATAAGTTTGGTGAATAATGTTCATGGTTTCATGCTTGGAATGTTTGTAGCAATCTCTGGTCTATACTCCCAGTAACTATCTGATTGTAGTAGGCTGGTGAAGTCAACCTGGACCATACATTTATTTGTGCTTAGTTCGATTGTGGATGAATGTCTATGATTTGAAAATCTGTATGCCTTAGAAGATTGCACCTTTCTTGTGATATTGCATTGTGGGTTAAGCAGGAATTGGTTATTTGAGATTGGTCTATTCCAAGTATTTATCATTTGCATTGTCCATCTTAGAAATAGTTTAGATTTCATTACATCTCTTACACCCTCATCTTTTGTTGTTTCTTTATTATTTGGTTAGATTTAGGATTTAAGATCATAATATTGCAAAATTTGATAAATTGGAAAGATACAGTTTGCTTGTAGTAAGGTCCGATTGTGATTACCAACATTTTCACATATTATCTGAGTTGTTTATGCATTGTCATGACCTGACAGAGAGACCTTAGTAACTTAATGTTGAAAATTACCTTTCAAGAGAATAGAATATTGCATTATGTGACAACATTCACATGTAGCATGGATTAAATATTTTGTTAAGGATGGTAGTTGTTTTATTGATATGAGATGAGAGGAATGGAGGGCTAAGATTTGTTTCAAATGGATGGTTATGATGGAGTGATAGTATTTTTAAATTTAAATTTTAGGAGGGAGGTGGAAATAAATACTAGTAGTTGGTGTATGGATAGTTGAGATTGATTTTCTTATGTGAATGGTTAGGATTGAAAGTTTATTTGAATTTGGATAGACATAGTTACCAAAGAATGACAAAGATTTAGTTGTTTGAATTGAAGGTTAAGATTGTAAATTGGTTTGAAATCTTAGGATATGATGATTTTAAATAAGTTTTTAATTTAATTGATTGGTAGTTGGAGATGGTTGGTTAGGATTGATTTCATGAATTGGATGACTCGGATTAAAAATTGACTTCATTTGAGATTTTAGAAATTTTAAAATCAAAAAATAGATAATGTGAACTTTAAAACTTTATGATAAAGAATAAATCTTTTATTTTTAAATGAAAAATAAATGATAAACATTAACTTGATTAATTAAATAAAATAATTTATTTAATTGACTATTGTTGAAATAAACTAAAATAAAATTGATGAAATATATGTAATCTAATTAATCAATAAAATTTATGCAAAGATATAACCAAATTTATGAGAATTAATAACAAAAATTTAATAGCATAAGGTTTCCACAGTCCATGATCAATTAGTGTAAGATTTTTGGATTGTAATTGTGAGAGCAATTTTTCTGCATCAACGTTTCGGATCATACTCCATGATCCATCATGAAAATACTGAATAAAAAAGAGCCAGAAAATCAAAAACTTATTAAAACACATAAATAAAATTTAGATATCTATAATGATTCAATATTGAATTTCAATTCTTCAATTTTGCTGCCAAAATGATGACCAAAGTAAACGAAATGGCCCAGCTGAGTCTGAAAGCACCCATAGCCTAAGTACCTTGGTAGCTTGAACGGCTCCATGCTAAGCTGGCGGCAAAGATTTGAATTTCAAATCGTTGGCAAGAATTTAACAATAGCGACATGTCTGCAATTATTTGTTCATTTAAATTTTCATGATTTTCTAAAATTTTAATACCCACAGCCTACTTTATGATTTGTTTTTGTCTTAATAACTTTCTTTCTTTTCCTTTATACAACCTCCCCATCTTCCTTGTTGATTTGACAAATCCCACATTCATGTGGACTCCCCATTCCACTCACGTTCCATGATAGTTTATCTACAGCTGGTAAAGTAGATTTTTGAAGATAAGTTTGAGGAAAAGTTGTTCATGGACTCGCACATTTTATTTTACTGTCTTCGTATCAAATTACATTTGTTTTCGTTTCTTCTTCACCGCCAAAGGAGTGTCGCTCGTCCTTCAATAAAGAGAGGAATGGAAAGTAGCCGCCATTTCAATAGAGACACTGGATTTTTCCGAGCTTATTATTCAATAGAGAGCGTGTAGTGTCTTAGCTTTTGGGAAGGGAATATCATAGAGAGGAATGTTCTGTCCACAGAAGTTAGATTTGTATCTAACCAATTTTCTATTTAGATATTAGATTTATCTTTCATAACCTTTGTGCTAGTAACAAATCTAATGGTTTTTAGAGATAAAATGTACACTAATAAAAGGTTTATTTAAGATGATGTTATAAGATCTACTAGATTAGTCAAATATTGTTTGATTTGATTGGAATCTTGTCAATATGATTGATGCCTATTAAAATATATTATTTTTTAAGAGGTCAGTATATGGTTAGCATTTATCCATGAGTTAAGAAGTTAATTAGTTTATGTTGGAAATTAACCATGGATCGCCGATAGGCTGGCTAAAGAGGGGTCAATAGCTCATGGTAGAGCACTCCAGCAGCAAATGGAAGGTCCTAGGTTCAAGTCTAAGCTGGTCCATGTGATATGTAGCTCAACAAGCAATATCAGAGCCAGACTAGGAGCCCCAAGCACCAACACTATGGCTTAAGGGGAGTGTTGGAAATAAGCCACACTTAGACTGATGACTAGCCAAAGAGAGGCCAATAACTCAACAAATGGAAATCCCTAGGTTTGAGTCCTACTTGGCCCATATGAGTTGTAACGCAACTGCTTATAGCTTGGAGCTTCCCTTGCACACTATTGAGTTGCCAGAGATTGTGAGCTGAAGGCACTTATGTAATGAGTTTGACCTTTGTAGGGTCAACCTCTATTCCATATTGAGGGACTATATAGCCCAATAGTTCACTAGAAGCTACCCAAAATACATATTTATCCACATCACAATGAACCATGTATTCTATAAGCCTTTGAAGGATCCATCATAAGAGTATATAATGTTGGAAATAGGTGTTGTCATTGATGTCAAATATATGTGTTGAAGTGATAGTGATATCAACTAGTGCAAGTTAGTAGTGTAGTATGAGGAAGAATGGTGTTTAGTTTGATGTCTATGTGTGATGCAAAGGTGGGTAAACTTGTTCCAATATGTTTCCATCATGCCTACTTTGATATATTTTTTTTGGTGTACTACACATGGAGATAAGGTGTAAAAGTTTTGCTAAGGCATTCACAGTGTATACTCTAAGACAAAGACGTGGTATTTTGGTCTACATCCTTCCATAGAGAAGGTTTTTTTCTTGTGGTTCAAAAGACAAGATGGTTGAGATGTGAGGGTGTTGTATCCAAGAATTCAAGTCATTACACCTTCTACAAAGAAAGTTATAAGTGATAGAGTTCCAGTCTATTCTCTAGTAAAGTGTTGATGAAGGAATGTTGGAGTGCTCTGCATTCCTCCAAAAGTAAATGTCTAGCCTTTCATTTTTGTGGAACTGTTTAGTGATGTTTAATGCATACTTTATTACTTTATCATGTGTTTTGGTGGTCCGCAAGTGTGGTTTTCAAAGGATAGTGTAGTACAGTTAGTTTTGGATGCTTAATTGTTCCACAAAACATAGTTTCTCTTCTTGTACCAACACTTAATGATTAGATACTTTAGAAAATGGTTGAAGAGGTATTTTGCATAGACTACATCATTCACATCTTGGACCACATGATGATTTTTGTTTCTCCCCGATGGTGTAAAGTTGATTAGTTGGCAGTTTTGGTGGTGTTGCCATTATTTGGGCCAACAATCTTGTTTGTTTCATATGTGGTTGATCCTGATTAATTGATTTTGATTTGGAGGATTTGTTTTGATCTTTTTTGGTCTTGTCATACCATGTGTTGCTCTGTGTCTCATTTTCTCTTCATAATGTATATGTTTGGAGCTGACCTATATAGTATCATACATTTCATCTAAAGGTCATCTTAGAGCCGACCTAATTGAGGTTTTGAGTTGTTGCAAAGGGTATTTATAGAAGAATAAATTCATTTCTAAAACTAGCCAAGGAAAGTGAACTAAGATTGAGTAGTATGTTGAATATGAAGTGTGTGAAGTTAGTACATGATGGAGTAATTGTGCAAAACAATGAAGTTGCAACATCAACATATGTTGGATGCTTCTTTATAGCAGTTAATGTTCATGTTTTTCATTATAATTTTAATGTATCCTACTCTGAGATAATGAGCCTCAACATATCCTTGTATCTTTCCCTAAGGTTGTGTGTCGTAGTCTACAAGTCCTTAGGCAGTGAGCCTTAAACAACATTTTAATTTTTGTAAGCAATTAGCTTCATATATTTTGAGTCAGCTCTCACACTGGTTTTTCCCTCATTAGTTTTTCCACATAAAAATCTTGGTGTCCTTGTATAGTGCATGTTTTCATTTATACTCTTCTTTCAATTAATGTGATTTGATGTTCCAACTTGCAAAATGGAATTGTTTAAGTTTTAATATATGTTGATTTGCCCCCCCTCTTAGCATTTCATTGTGTTAAAAAAATATTATCATAGCCAAGTTCCTTTGAGAAGCCTAACAACTAAGGTAGATCGTGAACTTGAACACGTGGGGTCTGTAGCAAAGGTCAATGATATGTTTATTTTAGAATGGGATCTAGAGTCAATGGAACCTAAAGGTTGGGACATCAATCCAGAAGATTGTGAAGTAGATTTTGAAGGAGAACTCTAGTCAGCTCTTGAAGATTTGGATGAAGCATGAGCACTAAATATGAAATATGAGGTCATGCTTGAAAAATTAGAGGAGATCATTGTCAAAATGAAGGAACAAGCTGGAAGATCAAAAGAAGAAAATGACAAATTGAAAGCTTAAATAGGAGATAAAGGATGTGAAATTAAACTCAAAGTGGCAAAATATGTGATCTCTAATTTCAAATTCAAAGTTGAATAAGGTAAGAGGATTATGGATTGCTCGAATACCAAGCTCAATGATAAAGAAACTGAATGTTCAAAGCTTGAGGAAGAGATTGTCACTTAGAGAAATGAGCTCGAAAAAGAGAAAGAGAAAATTGACAAAGGCTTAAAATTGAAAGAAGGATCTATAATTCTTGATGAGTTGATTAACTTCCAAAATCCATCAAAAGAAAAATCTGGTCTTGGTTTTGAAAAAGGCTAAAGTACATCATCTAGTGCTTCTAAAAAATTTTATATGAAAATTTCAGAGTAGAGGGAAAGCCTGCACAAATGAACCTAAGGAGACATCCTCCAAAGATGCAAAGACAAATCAAGGCAACAAGAAAGGAAGTAGATTCATTCTTGTTTGAAGACAAAAATGATTCAAAGGTCCTCCACCAGTTACACAGCATGACCCTACCAAGTTCAATCAATATTTTTAAGGCTATTGTTATTCTTGCAATAATTTTGGACACAAGTTTGTCGAATGTAGAAGCAAGATGAGTCAAAATTCATTTAGACCTCCATGGTGTAATGCTATGAACTCTCAATCATTTCATGGTCAATGTTATGCTTGCAAAAAACTAGGTCATATGGATAATGAATGAAGAAGTAAAATGATAATGAATAGTAACGCTATGACTTCTCAATCCTTATATGGTTACTACTACACATGCAACAAGTTCGGTCATAGGGTTGTTGATTGCAAATCTAATGTGAGTAGAAGTAACTATTCTCCACAATCTAGTATCACCTGTTACAATTGCAATAAATTAGGACATATTGCAAGGTTCTACAATGGAAAGAATGTAAGACCTTTTTTTCCTCAAAAGAAGATTGACATTAATCAGCAAAAGAAGTGAAATGAAAAGATTTGGAAGGAAAAACAAGTTCAAGATAATGAAAAGAAGGATGATTCTACACTTGAGTATTCTGAACAAGATCCTAAGGAAAACTAAGATAGAGCATTATCTCAGGGGGGCTATGATTTGCAAACCCTTATGCCCCTAAAAAGGACAAGATGTTGAATATTTTAGCATAGGAGAAGAATTGGAACAATTCCTTTGACATGCAAATTTGCTAAACAATATTGAATCTGTTAATGATGGTTTCGAGGCAAGAGAATATTTTGACGGAGGTGTGTTGAGCTTCATTTTATCCCTATGATGAATTTTGTTTACTAAAATACATAAATGAATTTTAGGTATCTATAGTGATTCAATATCCAATCTCAATTCTTCAACTTTACTGCCAAAATGATGTCCTAAGTAAAAGGAATGGCCCAACTGAGTTTGAAATCGCCCACCTTAGTACCTTGCTAGCTGGATTGTAAATAGAGTTTGCTCTTAGCTTAAACGTCTCCATACTAAGAAAAGATTTAAATTTCAAATCGTTGGCAAGGAAATGAACAATGGCTACATGTTTGCACGATGCTCCTCCATCAATTATTTGTTCATCTAAATTTTCATGATTTAAAAAAAATAAAAATAAAAATATGCCCACAACCTACTTTATGATTTGTTTTTGTCTTAATAACTTTCTCTCTCCTCCTCTATACAACCTCCTCATCTTCCTTGTTGATTTGACAAATCCCACGTTAATGTCGACTCCCCATTCCACTCGCGTTCCATGATAGTTTATCTACAGCTGGTAAAGGAGATATTTGAAGATAAGTTTGAGCAAAAGTTGTTCATGGATTTGGATATTTTATTTGATTGTCTTCGTATCAAATTGCATTTGTTTTTGTTTCTTCTTCAGCGCCAAAAGAGTGTCTTTCGTTCTTCAATAAAGAGAGTAATGGAAAGTAGCCGCCATTTAAATAGAAACGCAGTGGATTATTCCGACCTTATAATTATTTGGGTTTAAACTTCATTTTTGTTATAATCTTAGTCACGTCAAAGAAATGAATCGTTCATTGTTCGATCCATTACCATGTACTCGAAGGTCCTTTCTGTCTCATCTTATTTGTGGGCTTAGACCGTCAAATTTTTGTCGGCGTACAGTGAGAGTAAGAAGTAGTGATGATATGCATGACGCGGGTCCCCTCCACTGTGCCACGAAACTGACTGTTCTTCCCATAATTTGACAGACCAACTGGTAGTCACCAACGTGATTTATGAATCAAAAGCCAAACAGTATTTGGTAAACAAGGTCTGTTTATGAAACGTTTAGGATCACATTCTATGATCTATTATCAAGATGAAGAAAGTAGATCGGATCACATTCTATGATCCATTACTCATCTTATGATCTATTATGAAGACGAAGAAAGTAAATCAGATCACGCTTTATAATCCATCATCAAGATGAAGAAAATAAATCAGATTAAGAAATATGATACGAAACATTAAAATACGATATTTTTATGCAATCAAACTTTCTTAGTGTGAGTCCCTCTCTCGCTACACTAACACCAACTTCCATCTCCAACATGTGAAGGAAATAGTCGGCCCGCTTAAATGGGAAGTGGGCCATTTGATTCAAGTGAGGAATCTTCTTGATCATGAGTTGTTGCTTTCATTTTCATTTTTCTAAAACATTTATCTCAGATATGCAATGCATACTAATTAAAGCTTAGGCAGAGAATGCTTCATAACGATGGGGTGGGTCCGGTGGATAAGACCAAACAATGAACATAAAACATTTCAAGAGTAAAGTTTTGTCAAATCACAGTCTCTTTTGACTGAAACGATCATGTGCAAGTCAACGTACATGATACCAGCCCAGATAGAGTGTATCTCCTTGCCAGTCTCTCTGAGATACGAGAGTACCCAAGAAGAGCAAATATTGTCACGAATTTTGCATTTCAATCAATTTTGTCTTAATTTAATGCACGTGAATGTCTAGCCAACGCTATAATGTTATCTACCAAGAACAGACACCAACTAGAAGTGAAAAAGATTTGCACGGGTAACAGTAAGTTACAAGAATTGTATTGGAGGAAAGAAAGAATGTGCTAGTGAGGAGCATGATTATGAAAGAGACAAGGAAATTGGTCCCCCACTAAGGTAGGGGGACCTCTAATCCCAGTTGCACATGCGGTTATCATCTTCACTGTGCAAAACAGTGAGAAAAATTAGAGAAAAGAGATTCACTTATACGGATTATTATGACCCACTTTACCAGTGTTACGAGCGTGGCTCACAAATGAGACGAAAAAGGACTATAATTACAGTGCAGAAGAGATAAAGAAACTTAACAGTCGTCAGAGTAGAAGTAGCTCGGACACATTGATCTCTGCCTTGCAAGCGAGCTCAAATTTCTTTTAATACTGTATTCCGAGTACGAAGAGGGGTCCCGCCTATATGGAACATCTAAGATATTCCAAGCATACAGTGCTGTAAAGCTTGAGAGTTATGATAACATGGGGAACACATGCGGAAAGACTGGCTTTTCCCACTTGTTTAAGATCACTACCTGGCGCTTTTCTAGCTGCTCTAATAATCGCTCCCTTGCCGTACATGCCCTGCCTCTAGGAACGTTTAGTTTCAACAATTGCTTGTATGAAGTTATGAACTCGTGGGTTCTCTCAACAGGCCCTTCTCTTTCTCATGTGTTTTTATTGTACTTGGACAGTAGGATGTGAGTTTTCATAGGGATATCATCTAAAACGAAATGTGACTTGAACATGCTTTCATTCGGCCATTGCTAGTCCTCGAGGAAATTGTAGGTACATAAGGTGGTCATCTTGATAATGAGAGATCAAGGAAGAATATTGGTACGTTAGATATGAGCTATTTGTCTAAGGAGTTGAGTTGGAAGTTAGATTGGAGTTGGAACCTATATTTTTAACATAGATTGGGAAGGTCTCACAAAGCAAAAGAGATGGATAACTTTTCTATGTAGTATTTTACTAAATGTGTAATATATGTGTTACGTCTTATACAACATGTTTCATTTCAGTTTTTGCAAAATGTGCAATTCCTTTGCTTTTTTATTCTTTATTTTAGAGATTTATTTCATTAAGTCAATCTCTTCTCTCCTTGTCATCGATCAAGAGAGGGTGTCTACTTTAATTAGTCTTAGGATGTTAATCTTGTCAAGTTCATCAGGAGTACCTTAGTAAAATATTCATTGTCATTTTGAAGTTTGAAATAGTCCTATAAAAATTATTACTATTAAAGTACTAATGTAAAGTTGTGGATTATAAACATGCTACCATATATAATTTCATTCACGTTAAAATGACATGTCATCCCAAATTTCCCTTAAAACAAGTAAAAGTATTATTTAAGTCTTGTTAAGAAAAGCTTGCAAAAATGTGACATAAAAATATATGTGATTTTATCATGTTAAAACATCCTACCATTTGATTATTTCTTGCAAGTTGTATTTTAAAAGCATAAATCAAATGATCTTGAGAAGGTAAGTGTTTTTATAAAAAAAATTAGAAGACATTGGATATAGAAATTTGAAAGTCCAAAATATATATTTGCTTCTAGTAATATTTATCACTATCTCCAAAGCATTAAAAATAGATTCATCAAGTTAATTTCCTATAGCTAGACTTAAACATTTATGATGTGTCCCGACCATAGTGCAACATTAATGGGCACACGAACTAAGATTAATGTAGGGGTATAAATCATGTTTTTTAAAAATTATTTCAACACCCTAATTCATAACTAAGTGATCAAGAGATCTCTATGACTTTGGTCACTAGCAAGATGAAAATTAACAAATTAAATGACCATTAGAGTGTATAGAGAGTGTTGTAAAGAAAAGTGAATTAGTTGTAGAGTGAGTAAGTGGGAGTGATATTTTCAGAGTGTCCAACACCTTCTAGTTCTAAATTTTGAGTTTTCAGCATTCTATAAAAATTGGTATGTCCAAAATGTGCCCTAAATCTATGTTTAAATTTAAAGAAATGCAGATTTGAACATTGTTAAATTATGTTTTCAAGATTCTAGGTGAGTGCAAAAAATCGTGGGGAAAAAAAGTGGAAGGTTTTTATTTTTTATTTTTTATTTATTTTTTTAATTTTCTGAAAATCAAAGTTTGTTATGGTTGGAGTAAAACTTTGAAATGCTTACACATAGAATATTAACATGATGTAAATACATGTAATGTAAGATTTTGTTTCTAGTTTTTAAATGTATAATTTTATCGAATACATAGATGTTAAAATTTGGTTTTGAATAGAATGTACAAAAGTGGCTTTATAAAAAATGTATGCTTTGAGCCAAAATATGCATGTTTATGTCCAACATAATTTGAATAGATGAAAGTAATTTTATAATTCTTTTTACAGAAAGATGCATATTATGATGAAGTTTGTTCAAGATTTTTTTAGAATTTTTAATAAATAATAATTATTTTTATTGGCCCTAACTCGTGCTGCTTAAAACCCCTCATCTATGACCATCATAATTTGATCTTAAATAATTATAACAATGTTTTTTTCATCATGTAGGGAATGATTTCTAGATTGGTCAAACATAGTTTTTCAAAAAAATTCAAAATCATAAGTTATTAAAAATAATAATTTATGCTATTTTAAGTTTATGATTCCATTTATTTAATAGTTAATTAATAGATACAAAAAATATGTCTAACAGTAAAAAAAAATTACATATTTGAAAACTAGAAATTGTAATTTTTAATTGAATTTAATTTGGTCCCAAAAAAGTCACTATCCATATTACTAAAGTCAATTTTTTCTTGCTATTAATATGGAATTATACTTCTAGGCTCAATGATGATGGTTGGATTTCTAATCCTAAAATGAAATAAAATCAAATGTTTCAAAATTTCAAATTTAATCGAATGTGTATCCACTTCAAAATGGGTACCCATTCTTAAAATCAATAGGTACATGGTCTAAATAGAAATAGGTACCTACTTATTTTTAAAATGTGCACCCATTTTAAAATGAGTACCCTTCCAATTTTGATTAGATTAAAACTAGAAGGGCCAGTACCCATTTACAAAATAACCATAGAGGTAAACCAAGAACTCATGACCAATGAGAAAACAAAAAAAGTAAACAAAAAATAAAGCTTAAACAATTTGACTAGTAGTAAACCAGTCAAAAAAACCTACAAATTTAGGACCAACATAGAACCATAGGGAACCTACAGGTCTCCTATTAACTTGAGACCAGTGATTGCATTCCATTCCTGAGAGAGGAATCAGAGCTTCTTTTCAAAAGTCACAGACCTTTGTTGAATGGCCTAGGTTTCCATCATGACATCATAAGCCAAGGTTTCCACCTTTTTTCCCTTCTTCTTTTGTGTGCGACCATCTTCCACACCTTCGACAACCTACTTCCCCTGACACTTCATTAACTCATCCTAAAAATCTTGAAGAGTGAGGGCAGTGTTCTTCACTGTTTCTTTGTTTTAGTCGATGATGACCCTCAGGCGTGCTACATGGTCTTCTCCTGGTTCTAATGGATGGCATCAATCTATGTCAGTAAATTCTTCTTTTCTTCCTCAATACCAATGATAGCATGTAGATCGTCCATCTCTTTTTCCCACCTCTCCCACTTCTCAAAAGACTTGGCCAAAGAAGCAATCATGTCTCAATGCGCCTTATTCTCCACCTCCCTAAGGCATAGGACTTGTTGTTCTAGAACCTTTCCTTCCATAATTTGGATTCTTTCTTTAGCCGTGACTAGCTGACCTAAGAGCCACTTCATCATAGCATTCTACATGTTAATTGTCTCTAAAATTTCATTATTTTTTTTGCCTAGGGGGTTACAGGGGTAGGAACCAACCTAGGTTCAGTACTAGATTCCTCCAAGTTGATGCATAGGTTGGGAGAATTTTGTGGGTTAGGGTTTGAAATGGGAGGGGTGTTGGGAACATCCGAGATATGGTCATGAGCATAAGAGTGCACATGAGAGTTGGTCAGGGTCAGATTCTATTAGCAAATGAATTGGCATCTTGGAAAAAATTAATAAATTTGACTCTATTTTACCCTTATGCACTAGAGCTAATCACTAATAGCTCTGGAAATGTCACAATTACATTTGTGTCTTTCCTCTGACTTAAAGAGGTAAAACTCCCTCGTATCATCTATCTAATGATATTATGGCTTTTAACCAGAAAGCGATAAGGTGATAAAAGCTAGTTCATAAAAATGACACTAACATAGAAGAAAAATCATAAGGCCATAAACCAACAACACACATATTGAAAAGATTTATGACTGTCACACTAGGAAAGAAGAATTTATACTACAATAAATGGATGCAATACAGTATATTTCACATAGAAAATATGCCTCTATTACATGTTCAAGACATAGATCAATACGCTAAACAACACATTCAAATTCATAGCACAAATTACAAACTGTTGTAATATAAAATCAACATAAATGAATATTATTCCTTCTTGAAATACAACACATTGTAACTGTGGAGATTGGACCCTCTATCCTTTTCCCTCATCCTAGATATAGCAGTGAATTCCACCCCAAAATAGTTAAAAAACCATTACTAAAATTAGTGACACTTCTTATTGTTTGACCGTCTTCTTGAAAATGACTAAGAGAATATGATTGACCAGAATAATTAAACTAAAAAATGAAATGATGTTAAGCAAGAAAACTTGGTCTCGTTTCACACCAAAAACCACCAAATGATATATCCCATAGACATGCAATTAATGAAGGTTTAAGGAGATACAATATGATAGCACGTGTATGTTGTCCAATAGGGAATGCAAATTTAAAATTGGTTCACATCAGCCATTAATCCAAATCAAAGAGAGATAGCCCAAATTTCTAACCAAACATCTATAAATTCAACTAGTGTCACCACACTTCGCCATCTAGAAGCATCCAAAATGGCAATTGCTCAAAGTGATGGAGTATCAGTGAATGATTTCATCATTTTTGAGGAGGTAAAATGTAGTCCTCTGTTCAGGCATCTATCTGACCAACTAAAAGAAGTCTTTTTCATATAGAGTGAGATAGAAAATGAAGTGTTTCGTAGCATTCTGGGCGAGGCATTTATGAGCCAAGTGCATGTGCATAATGCCACCATGTTGGAGCATTTCATGTACATTATCATCAGGACCTTTATTTGTCATGACTGGGGCATGAGAGTGACAAAGCATTTGGTGAGGCCATATTTTCACCATCGTGTCAATGTAGCCATTGTCAGGCTTAGTCACTATCCATGGAGCGGGCTGGTAGGTGACATCATCTGTATAGCATTGACTCTTTAGAATGAGATTGTGGAAGAAGCCATGACTCTTCTTCGTGTAGGGGTCGTGAGGAATGACATGGGGATCTTTTCCATATTTTTGTAGTTGCATGAGATTCTACTATCTCTCACCCAAATTGAATTCCTTTAGGCTGTGATAGGAGACATTCGAGTGTTAATGTTTACCCTCTACATTTGAAAAAAAAAAACCTTTTTTTGCTATCAATATCAACTTTTTGTAGTTGAATCGATAAATTTTGTAATGCCACTACGATGTGTATATATATGAATAAAAATGTAATTTTGATATATCATAGTGTTCTTGTATGAATTATTTATGTTGATTATGATCATATCAAATTCAATGGAATTCATTTATTTTTCTTGTATAGCTGTATTTGTCATTCAAATCTACATTCACTATTATTTTGTTATTCTTCTAAAAAATGTCTTATGTCGGTAGGGTGGGTGGTTTGTAGAACTTAGAAAAACACCACTCAAGTTTCAAACATCTCCTGAAATCCTTCCCAAAACAAAAAATTGTGAAACAATCCACCCAGTGGTCTTTTGACAAGTTAACGAACCTCTAGTATGGATTGCCTAAGATAAGTAAGGCTTAAATGGGTGGTAAGTTACAATGGAACCATAAAACACCACCTTCATTCAAAGAATGATAAAGAAGCAGTAAAGTGGGAGGTTAGAAAAACTAGTCAAAATCCCACCTAGGTTTGCAACGTACAGTGAAAAACTACTTGGCCTAAAAAATTGTGCAAAAAAAATGACTAAAGAAAGGGGGAGCAAGGTGGTGTTGAGGAGGGTACCAAAATTAAGGGTAACCGTGGCTCTAAGTGGGGACAAGGACAAAAAAGGACATATAAGATCCCAAAATATGTGACTAGTCCTATCCATTGGGCACAGAGTCAAAATGAGGACACCAAAACCCAAAACAACAAACCCAACAAGAAACAAATGCACCAAAAATGCGACTATTTATAGGGTAGGAAGAACCTGGCAGAAACAAAGGGAAAAAAAAGGCTTACACAAAACCATTGATAGGCTACGAGAGGAATGACCCATCCCTGAATAGGCCCACCTTTGCATAAAGCCTCAGGAGAAAATCAAGAAGTAAGATCGCCCAAACACAAGTGTAGAGATTGAAGAAACTATCACCAAGAAAACCTCCAAAAATCCATTTCTCATCATAGATTTATTTTTGTTGCAAGAAATCCTATACTAGACCATGTTTTCTCCTCCACTTCTCTTTACTAGGCTTCATTGATTCATGTACCTCCAACCCTTCTGACGAATCCCATGTTTCAACTTCTTCTCTGAGACTATGTTTCCCAAATTCATAGAACCTCAATAACTCTACACCATTGTTTTTTTTTTTGGTAACAAAAACTTTCTCATCCATCGATAAGCAACATTCCCTTTTTTCTTATGACAAAGGCTGATCAGCTGGATCAATGAATAGAAGATTATTGTACATTTCAAATTCATCAAAGACAAAGAGGGGGTTAGAATTTATTGACCACTCTATCCCATCCTAGGAAGCATCATACATGTACTCTTCATTGTCTTCCATATTAAAGTAGGGATTTTTATCAACAACCTCCTCAAAAATGAAAGTTTCATATTCTGGAGCAAAAAGGGAATCTGGCAGTGGATCATTTATACTGATATTAGAGGAAAATGACCCATTCTCAAAATGGAAGGGAAAAGTAACCTAAGACATAACATATGACTTATTTTGTGGTGAAAAGTATTCTTCATCACTAGAAAAACTAAGGTCATCTTCAACTTCAGTCAAGGCACTCAAACTGGAGATTTGAGCATCACAATCTTGACCTTCCTCTCTTTCAAGACATTGCAGGCTACCAAATATCACAATATGAAAAAAATGTCATAGGATGGCCACAACATTAGATGGAGTTTTATAATGTTTGAGAAACTTTTCTGTTAAAATATTCCATGTCGTAATGTATCCCTTTTTCAATCCCCTTAACCTTTCAACTACCTTTTTGACCAAACTATCAACAAATATTCTTACAAAAACATCTTCATTTTGAATAACCAGGATTCTAGTCACTACAGCCATAGCCAAGATGTGTTCTTTAGGGTCTTGTGTGTCTTCACTAGAGAATTTAGGAAAAAAAATTCTAGAACTAGCAGGCATGTCATGATATTGTGACTAGGCAAGGGGGCCAATGTGGTTACACCAAATATTTGAGGCCAAGGATGATCAGAGTTGCCAACTCACGAAGGAGTAAAGATAAGGGAGAAACCCTTGGATTAATCTTTGGGTGGCAGACAAGCCAAAGGTGGATTTTGAGGGTGATGAAGAGGTTGATTAGAATGATGATTAGGACAATGGGGAGGGTTATCATAGTATACGAACACCAATCTTGGAGGGCCCTTGATTATCAGTCTAGGTAGGCATTAGGCCTACTCTTCTTCTTCTTCCAAGACAAGATTTTCTTGCATGTAATCTATTTTGATCCTTCTTTATCTCCAAGCAAGTGTTTTTAATTTTGAAATAATGTCTTCTTGCTTTATCTGCACATCCAATTCAAATCAGGTTGCAATACATGAAATATATTATTATGGGGGAGTACCATCTTTCTGCATGACATGATGGCAACTTGTCTGATATCACAATCACTACTCCCCAACTGAGTCACCAAAAATCTCTTAGTGAATAAATTGGCCTCTTAGAAAAGATTAATAAGTTTGACTCTGTTTTACTCATAATGCACTAGAGCCAATTGCTAATAGCTCTAGAAATATCACAATTTCTTTTGTGACTTTCCTCTAAATTAAAGAGGTATAGCTCCCTCATGTGATCTATCTAATAACATGGTGGCTTTTAACTAGAAAGTGATAAGGTGATAAATACTAGTTCATAAAAATGACACTAACGTAGAAGGAAAATCAGAAAGCCATAAACCAACAACACACAGATTGAAAAGATTTATGACTGTCATACCAGGAAAGAACAAATTATACTGTACAATAAATGTATGTAATAAAGTATATTTCACATCGAAAATATGCCTCTATTACGGGTATGTGCAAGATCATCATGGAAAAAATAGGCCATTAAGTGGCAAAAAATTAAAAAAATCAAAGTTAGGCAACTTGACGTAAAAATTTGAATAAGTTATCTATATTATTTCAAAAATATGTAAGAATAGAATCTATAGAAATTAAATGTAGTTTCTAAACTACTAGGTTTACTTTTTTTTAAAATCTATTTGGTGAAAATTTGAAATTTCAATGCATAGTACTTAAATTTCAGGGAAAAATAAGAAGTAGGTGTCTATTTGACCACCCTAAACCACAATAAAATGATAATATTTTTTTATAAAATTTTAGATATAAGTAGAGGACTCATGTCCCGATGTGATGCATATTTTTTTGTAATTTTTTCCAAGTAAATAATTAATTATGAATTTTTTATTGCAACTTTTAGAAAATATAAAAAATCATATGTCTGACCACCTTAACTTGGCCAAAACTTCAGGAAATTCAGTTTTTTTTTTAATCTTATAGTATGTGCAGCATAGAATGTGACACATATTTCAGATTCAAAAAATGTGATACCATTTGAAAGCTATAGATGTTTTTCAATCAGCCTATCAATCAGGACTTTAGTCATAATTCAGATAGAAAATGAATAATAATAATTTATTAAATTCAAAGTAAATCATAATTTATATTGGTGGTGTAGATAGGGAAAATTTCAATTAGATTTAATGCTGAAAACAACAAAATAAATAAACCCTCTCAAGCACCATGAAGTACAAACTAGAATAAAAATGCAAATAAACAAAGAACATGCAAACCAATTTTCAAACTTAGATTTGATTGACCTCCATGGCTCTTCTCCACCTACACAAGAATGCAAGATTTTGAAGGTTGATTATTGAAAGAATGTTGGTTGCTTAATTATGCAGCATAACGACGTGACAAAGGTGAAGGATGTTGATGGATGGAAGATCGAAGACTGATTTTGACAGAATGAGGAGGCTAGATGAAGATTCGATCCAAATGGCTTGTGAAAGGTTAGATTTATAGAGTTTCGATGTGGACATAGATAAGATTTGATGAGATTCAATAAGGATTTGATTTTTGACGAAAGAGGAAATTCAACGAGATGAGATAAGATTTCAAAAAGATAGAAGGATTCTGATTTTCTCTTTTAAAGGAAATAAATCCTAAAAAAGATGAGAAGGATAATTGATAAATTATCTAATTAAATAAATTAATTAGATACACATGAGTTTAGATTTTGGAAAGAAAGGGAGAAGATCTTTTAAAGATTTTATTAATTAAATAAATATTTGATTTATTTAATTAATGTTGAATTTATGATTTCATCAATTAAATAATATAAATTATTTAGTTAACATTAGAAGAATTGATAGAAATGATTTAATTAATTAAATAATATAAATTATTTAATTAACATTAGAGGAATGGATGAATTATGCATAGGAAGGGAATAAATGAAACTAGTCAAATAAATAAGATTTATTTAATTAATTAGATAATGACATGGGTACCTAGGGAAAAACATGATACAAGGTGTCTAAATGATGTGATGTTGTGACAAGGTATCATAAGAGGACATTTTTAGGTGTCTACATTTTTCCCCTCTTTGAGATGATGTTCGAGATGATGATATTTTTGTTGAGTAACATCATTTCAAAGAAGCTAAGGTATGGATAGAGGAAAATGGATAATGATATTAGAATATGATGATGATGGAATGATGATGCCCCCTCGAGAGGATAGTCGGGTTGAACAAACATGGGTAGGCTCTCGAAATGAAATGATAAAGGGAGGGATGGGTCAAGAACTAAAGATGAAGGAATGGATAGAAGAAGTGAAGGATGCATTATGCTTCAATGAAAGAGAGAAACCATGATATTTGATTTAGCACTGGACATTATGCACCAAGATATAAGGACCAAGGTGACAATTTGTCTTGTGCTCCAGTGTAATACAACCTTATCTAGACGTATGAGGAAGTAGACTTAGAGCATTAAAGTCCTAATGCACAAAAGGTATGATGTGACCTTAGATGCAAAGGATAGTGCAAAAAGCTACTCCAACATACACAAGATATGAATATTAGCTGGAATGATATGGATTTTTTACAAATGCAAGATAAAATGATAACACACACAAGCAAGCATGCACAAATGATTCAAAAAAATACAAGGTATTGCCCTTGTCAAGCTGTAAACCAATGATTAATTGATTGATTGATGATGATGATAGTGTTGTCATTGCGGGGAATGATATATCCCTAGATCAACAGAAGGATGACTGATAATTGACTAATTGACTTGGATTGATGATGATAGTGTTGTCATTGTAGGGAACAACATATCCCTATATCAACAAAAGGATGATGATAATTGATTGATTGATTGGGTTTACAACAAGATAAGGATCAAGACCAAAGGATGTGATTGGATAATTTGACAAGATTGAACGACTTGATTGGTATGGATTAAGGATTGGCGTTCATTTGGATTATTGCTTGGAATTATTCGATTGAGTTGATTGGATGAAATGGTTTTGATGAAGATGATTGATTTGGTTGACTGCTTGGATGATTGGATTGAGGTGAGGGATTGAATCGATGAAATTAGAAGAAGTAATTAGATGGATTGATTTTATTGCTTGGATTTTTGTTGGCTATTTGATTTTTTGTATTTTTGGGGATATTTTGATTTTTGGATTTTTTTTTTGATTTTTCAAATGTCTTGATTTTGTTTATGGATTTTTGAAATGTTTTGTTTTTTTTGGATATTTGAAATGTTTTGATTTTTTTAGACTTTGGAAATGTTTTGATTTTTTTGGATTTTTGAAATGTTTTGAGGTGTCAATGGATGAAAATTTGGGTATCCTTTGTGCTAGATACCAATGACAAGGGAAAAACCAAGTCTAGGTGCAAGGAGAAAGATGAAATTGATGTATGGAAGGGTGGGTGATGGGATAAGGGATAAAAGGCTCATGATAGATGGATGGATGGAAAGGATAGGCCATAGTGAATAGAATGGATGTATTAATCATAGGAGAGCAAGGATGTGATTTCCAAAGACTATGTCGCATAGGAATAATATGCCCCATTCTAGGTACAATACTTAGGATTTTTCTGGACAAAACTTATGACAATAGGATAATGATAGAATTGTTTAGAAAGATGAGGTATGTCAAGAGATACCCAAAGCATGTTTCAAAAATTTTCCCCTATGTCTTCATTAAGATAAAAAGGAGGAAGGGAGGATGAATGAAATCAAATATGATAGGTATGTATGATGGCTAAAGATGGTAGGTAGGATGGAAATGACAATACATGAAAATGATAGGTTGGATAGATAAGACATTGTGCCCCCAAGTGTAAGTGACATAGAAGATAAACCTACACATGATGCATTTTTTCTAGGTTTTCATCATGGTACTTATCTAGGGTGCCTGTTTACCAAGTTTTCACCATTGGACGAAGGGATTTCTCTTTACTTTTTTTTGTTTATTTTATTTATTTATTTTTATTTTTTGAATTTTTGGATAAGAGAAGGGGAATATGGATAGGAGGGACTCAAGTGTCTAGTTCCATGAAAGGTGATAGTCCCACTAGAGATGGATGTCAGTGCATGGACTATGTCAAATGTCATTATGCTCATGGATGTTGGTAAGGGATGACATGAAAGAGAGATGGAGTAGGTAGATAATGGATTATGATGTGGATTATGGAGGAAAATAGTGGATTATGATACATATTAAATGTAGGGAAGATGATAGGATTTATATAGGACTTATAAAAAATATGACTGGGGAGGCTTAGCCAAAAGCATGGACCATAGGAAGATGGTGGGGGAGATATGTAGGATAATGGGTGAAGGGTGAGCAGATAGAGGTATATGGAATTGTTGTGAAATGGAAGGGAACCATGACCAATGGTTGCACACACTGTGATAAACGTTGAAGTTTTGATGTGGATGGGGTGTAGGAAGCAATGAAGATGTTTGCTTAGGAGATGGGTGATTTAGTGATTTAGGTACCCACATGGACTTAGTATTTTTATGACTTTTATTTTGCTTGTGGGTTTTAGGATTTTGAGACTTTTGAATGGAATGAGAATGTGGGATGGAAGTGGATGGTTGGGATTTTTGTAATGTAGATGCCTCATTTGACTTTCTTTCCTTTTTCTTAGGGACTCAGACCATTTTAGTTTTGGCCTTTAATTTTGGAGGTATATGCTTATATAACTTTTTATATGTACTTGGATTTGACATTTTGCATTGATGCCCTAAGGCATGAGGATTTTTAGGATTTTTTACTTTATTTGTAGAGGCATCCAAATTTTGATTTTGGAATCCCTTAGGTTTGGTGGAATGAGTGGAAGCTTTATGTTTAGACAATGTGTGCATTGATTCCAGTCAGGATTAAGATGTTTAGAGGATTTATGGATAAATGGATAAGAGGATTGAATGGTAGGGATATTAGGTGTTGGGAGTAATGGTGGTAAAGTGGATGGAGGGATATTAGGAGTTGGAAGAAATGGTGGTAGAGTGGATGGAGGGATATTAGAATTTAGAAGCAATGGTGGTAGAGTGGATGGTGGAAGGTGTATGGTCACATGCTTTTGGAATTTGTACGATGATGGAGGAGGGATGGCAACATATGTTTTAGGCATATGATAGGATTTATGATGGAAAGTGGACTTAGGATGCATGGAGGAAATACCAACATCTTGAGATTGGTGTCCTTGGGGTGTATATCCAAAGCCATAAGAACGTGGAGGGACTTTGACATGGATGGGATCCAAAATACCTTGTTCATGAAGGTCTAAACCTTTACCTTGGTGGTTCATGTTTTGGAGTATGAAATGGAAAAGGGGACTAGGTGTAGGTGAAACACTAGACATGAGTTCCTTATTGGATGGAGAAAATGAAGCAAGGGAAGATAATGGTTTTTGTTGTTGTTCTAAGGAGGGACATTCATGAATGAGGGTGGAAAGACCAATAGGATATGATGGAGGACTTGCCATGGGGCGATAGTGGGTGATGGAGGATCATTAGGATCTTGATTAGCATTGTGTTCACTTAGATCCAAGGTATTTGTTTGATCTTCTATGTCTGCTTCAGAGGAACTTATCTCATCATAGGAAGTGGATGTTTGTGCATCATGGATGGGTGAGGTGGAAAGCTCTTGACCATGGAATGCATAAAGTTGGCTAAGAGGATCATCGTGGTCTTCTTGATCATAAAAGGGGTCTTGATCAAAGATGGAAGATTGATCATGAATAGTATTAGGTATGTTATGAATGGAATCATTAGGAGGGTGTTGATCTTTATGTGGATGATGGGGTAATGTTTCCTCATGTTTAGGATTTTTCTCTTGACATACCTCATGACTTATTTGAATGGAGGTGTAAGGGGATTTCTCATGGAAAGACTTGTCATATTCTTGATGGTCAACAACATAGGAGCATGATAGAGGATGACTTGGACTTACGAGGGGAGACTCTTGATTTGACTCAAGGGGTTGTGGATGACATGGTTGGCTTGAAGGACTTGGTATGATGTTTGAGGAATCTTTTATATGTTCAAGTATATGTGTTGAATGACATGGAAAAATTTGATTCCTTTCTTGTAGCCTTTGGGTCACATCCCTTGGAGGTGTAGGAGTGGAAGGTGTTGGCTTAGGGTTTTGATTTTGATTGGATTATGGTACGATAAATTTATAGGGTGCATGTGCTAGATTGGTATTCCCCTTGTCAATGGTTGCATTAAGACTTAAAGGCTCTTGATTTTATTGCCTAGGTGAACTTAAATTCACATGTGTTTGTCATGATGTGTCATTGACATACGAAGAAGTGGATGGATTAGATTGGTATGAGGTGGAAGGGGATGACACATTAGGTTGAGGTCACCACATTGGTTGATAATAAATGGATAAGGGATGATGTTGTGGTTGTTGGATTTTACAAGTGGCAATGAATTTATTAGATTGAGCTAGGAGGTGTTGGATTTGAGGTGATTTAATTTGTTGAAAATATTGGAAGGGGGTTTGAAGGCTTTGTATGGTTTGGTGGTCTAGGGGTTGGGGTATCCAGTGAAGTGTTTGAAGGAGGTTTTGAAGTTGGGATGTTAGGACTTTGTTTTTGAATGTGGGCATGGTGTCACACATGTGTGTAAGATCTCACATACCAATTTGTTCCTCAAAGTATGCAACATAGTTCATGTCACCATTAGAGGCAGTAGGAGGAGCCCCTTGAAGTATGATTTTAGGTTTTGGTTTTCTTTCATGATTTGGACTAGGGGGAGGGCCTCCTTGAATTATGATCTTGGGATTATGATTAGGATTGGGCTTGTTTATGATTAGGACCATTTTCACAAGTGGTGACTAGGACTAGGTTGGTGATGGTGATGATGTGGAATGATAAGATTGGATGACTTGATTGATTAGGATGAAATGGATAGGATGTGGCTAAGAAGGGTGATTAGGATGAAAGTGATTGAATATGAATATGTTGGAAGAAGGTGTAGAGTGACTTTTGTTTATGTGTTTGGTGTTTAGCTTGATTTGGCAATGTTTAAATGAATGATCACACATTTAAACACATAAATAACTCATGCAAGATACATAATCAAGTTTGAATTTTGAAATTTTAAGAATGTAATGATGATTATTAAACAAGCACACATGGAACACACATCAACAAGCCCTATGACTAGTCAAGTGGGGTATGGCCAATTAGATCTCAAGATAGTCTACACAAAGTTGACTAAGGAATGATTTGAAAGAAAAATCTTGCCACAC
The DNA here is from genome assembly GCA_007258455.2 of Sequoia sempervirens. Lineage (NCBI taxonomy): Eukaryota > Viridiplantae > Streptophyta > Pinopsida > Cupressales > Cupressaceae > Sequoia > Sequoia sempervirens. The sequence continues at coordinate 393,404,280 of VDFB02105785.1, read as the reverse complement.
AACTAGGAGAAAGGGGTAACCCACCCTTCACCTTCACTTCCCAAAGGTATAAAGTTCTTTAGGCCTTAGCCAAGAGTGACAAGATTTTAACTCCCAAACAAGCGTGTCTTTCGATTCACATTTCAATTGAGATCATCCCCAGGGGTGATGAAATCCCCTAGTAGGCCTCCTATGAAGGATTTGATGAAAGCAAACCAAGTGAGGTGTTTGTGATCACACACGCACTTGATTCACACTCACAGTTGTCAATTGACCCTTAGAAAGGAAATGTGTGCAAGAAAGAAATGGAAGCACTCATTCTTTTTAGATCTGAAATCAAGATGTGATGTAAGACAATGGTTAATTTTAGACCCAATTTTTGAAGTGTTATTGAAGAAAATATTCGTTTTAGGAGCCCATATCCAAATGTGTTTGCAAATAATGATTAAAAGATGACAGATGAAATGAGTGCACCTGGTTATTTTTGCTTTCCAAATTGATTTTGTGACTGATCCAAATGCTTTTTGAGCTCCGTATGATTCACCAACAAGTTACCAAGACAAAAAAAAAAACAAATTACAAATGTGCTAGAACAAAAGTCATATACACTGAATCATATGTGAGAATTTTAAAACTTTAACTCTATCAAAGTTGATAAACAACTACACCATTGGATAGCTTATGAAATTATACCCCATTTCAAAAAATAAAGCTTTGAAAAAGACCAAAATATGACCAAGATATGGCCATTTTAAGATTTACTATAAAAGCGCTAAAACATAGGCCATATGCTCTAAAATAGGCCTCGTATGCGCTAAAACAGTGCTACATGTGTTGTAGAAAACCTTAAATGCGCTAAAAGAAGTCCTAAATGCATAAAAAAAAAATTAATTTTTTTTACAAAATTTTTAATGAAATGGACTAAGTATATGCGCCATTTTGTTCCTTATAAGCGTTGTTATGTTCCCTAAATGTGCCAAAGCAGCTCCTAACTGTGTCGAAAGACCAACAAAAGTGTTGAAAGAAACCCTGGATGTGCTACAGAAATCCATAGATGTGCTAAAACGAGAATTTTCATCAAAAAGTCGAATTCCAAAACATAAAACCTGTCAGAAAACCTCCAAGTAGATGTTAAAAATGGGGCAAGGCCCCACGGTGGGCACCAAAAATGTAAATAGGGAAAATTTCAATTGGATTTAATGTTGAAGACAACAAAATAAATAAACCCTATCAAGCACCATGAAGTACAAACTAGAATGAAAATGCAAATAAACAAAGAACATGCAAACCAATTTTCAAACTTAGATTTGATTGACCTCCATGGCTCTTCTCCACCTACACAAGAATGCAAGATTTTGAAGGTTGATTGTTGAAAGAATGTTGGTTTCCTAATTCTGCAACATAACGATGTGATGAAGGTGATGGATGGAGATGGATGGAAGATTGAAGCCTAATTTTGACAGAATGGGGATGCTAGATGAAGATTCGATCCAAATGGCCTGTGAAAGGTTAGATTTATAGAGTTTAAATGTGGACAGAGATAAGATTTGATAAGATTCGATAAGGATTTGATTTTTGATAAAAGAGGAAATACAACAAGATGAGATAAGATTTCAAAAAGATAGAAGGATTCTGATTTTCTCTTTTAAAGGAAATAAATCCTAAAAAAAATGAGAAGGATAATTGATGAATTATCTAATTAAATTAATTAATTAGATACACATGAGTTTAGATTTGTGAAAGAAAGTGAGAAGATATTTTTAAGATTTTATTAATTAAATAAATATTTAATTTATTTAATTAATGTTGAATTTATGATTTCATCAATTAAATAATATAAATTATTTAATTAACATTAGAAGAATGGATGGATTATGCATAGGAAGGGAATAAATGAAAATAGTCAAATAAATAAGATTTATTTAACTAATTAGATGGTGACATGGGTACCTAGGGAAAAAAATGATACAAGGTGTCTAAATGATGTGATGTTGTGACAAGGTATCATAAGAGGACATTTTTAGGTGTCTACAAGTGGAAAGTTGAGAATCTCCTCTGAAAAACCTTTTCGTTTCATAAATTTTGGGTAAAAAAAGTCGTTAGCCACATACCCTACACATACCCATCATATCGCCACTTTTTGGCCCATTATAATCCTGCACATACCCTTACATGCTTGACACATAGATCAATATGCTAAACACCACATTCAAATTCATCACATAGATTACAAACTATTGTAATATAAAATTAACATAAATGAATAGTGTTCCTTCTCGAAATACAACACAGTGTATCTATGGAGATCGAACCCTCTATCCTTCTCCCTCGTCCTAGATATAGCAGTGAATTCCACCCCAAAATGATTACCAAAATCGTTACTAAAATTAGTGATGCTTCCTATTGTTTGACCATCTTCTTGAAAATGGTTAAGAGAATATGATCAGCTAGAATAGTTAAACTGAAAAATGAAATGATGTTAGAAAAGAAAACCTAGTCTTGTTTCACACCAACAACCACCAAATGATATCACATAGCCATGCAATTAATGAAGGTGTAAGGAAATACAGTTGCACATGTATGATGTCTAGTAGGGAATGCAAATTAAAAACTGGTTTACATAAGCCATTAATCCAAACCAAGTTGTCATCTCATCAAATCAAAGAGAGATAGCCGAAATTTCTATCCAAACATCTATAAATTCAACCAGTGTTACCACACTTCACCATCTAGAAGCATCTAAAATGGAAAGCAATCAAAGTGATGGAGTATTAGTGAATGATTTCATTTTTTTGGAGGAGGTTGAATACATTCCTCTTTTCAATAATCTTTCTAACCAATTAAAAGAAGTCTTTGTCATACAGAGTGAGATAGAAGAGGAAGTGCTTCATATCATTCTGGGCAAGGCATTTCCAAGCCAAGTGCATGTGCATAACGCTACCATGTTGGAGAGTTTTTTGTACACTGTCATCAAGACCTCTAGTCACCATGACTAGGGCATGAGAGCTATGGAGAATTTGGTGAGGCTAGAGATTCACCACCATGTCAATGTAGCCATTGCTGAGCTCAGTCACTATCCAAGGAGCAGGCTAGTAGGTGACGCCATCTACATATCGTCGAATCTTCAAAATGAGACTGTGGAAGAAGTCATGACTCTTCTTCGTGTAGGGGTTGTGAGGAATAACATGGGGATCTTTGCCCAATTTTTGTAGTTGCATGAGAATCAACTACCTCCCACCCAAATCAAATGCCTTCAAGTTGTGATAGAGGATGTTTGAGTGTTAATGTTTACCCTCTGCATTTGAAAAAGAAAACTTATTTTTACTATTGATATCAACTTTTTGTAGTCAAATCCAAAAAAATTGTAATGCCACTATGATCTATATATATATGAATAAAAATACTATTTTTATATTGCAATTTTTGTGTATGAATGATTTATGTAGATTCTATTCATATCAAATTCAATGGCATTCATTTTTTTTCCTATATAACTACATTTGTCATTCAAATTTGCATTCACTATTATTTTGTTATTCTTTTGAAAAATGTGTTTTGGTGGTAGGGTGGGTGATTCACAAAACTTAGAAAAAAACCACTCAAGTTTCAAACATCTCTTGAAATCCTACCCAAAAGAAAAACTTGCAAAACAAGTCACTCGGTGGTCTTTTGACAAGTTCATGCACCTTTAGTACAGACTGCCTAAGATAAGAAAGGCTTAAATGGGTGGTAAGTTACAATGGAACCATAAAACACTGCCTACATTTAAATAATGATAAAGGAGTAGTAGAGTGGAAGGTTAGCAAAACTAGTGAAAACCCCGCCTAGGTTCACAATGTATAGTGAAACACCGCTTTTCCTAAAAACTTGTGTAAACAAAATTGACTAAAGAAAGGGGGAGCAAGGTGGCATTAAGGAGGTACTAAAATTAATGGCAACATATTCCAAGATTCATCATCATCATTAGAGTTTTCAAAGTCCCCTGAACCAAGGGTAGAAATGGGCATAGGCGTGAGCTCCAAAAATGAAGTGCATTTGATAGGGATGGGGGGATTATCATTCATGGGGCCTTTACCCCAAGCTTGGGTGCTATGAAAAATGACAAGAGGGGTTTCATAAATTGTAATAGAGGGGATGGGATCCCCAAGAGGATTAGTGGGGTCTAGGATAGTCAAAGTGTTCTTGCGTACAATAGTATGGGAGGGAAGCAGTGCAAAATGAAACTTGCATAAATAAAAAATAAGGCCCTGATGAATGGGTAATTTCTTGCATTTAGCTTGAACATTTCTAATGGATTGCTCTAGCGAAGAGAAGAGACAAAAGGGGAAATTAATTTTGATATTATACCTAAAATGATTAAACATAGGGAAAATATGGGTGTGGAAGTGGTGGAAACACCCTTAAAGAGTGACGTACCTCATGAGAATTTTAGCAATGGTGCTCCAAACACTAGGAAGGTTTGCATGGTTAAAGCCATTCTACAACCTATTCACCCTCTCACCCTCTTTAAGGAACCATTTCATGTCTTCCTTGTTAGAGTAAAGTAACTAATTAACTTTACTCTCCTCTTAAGACTTCACTTTATGCACATATATTAGTCATTTAATAATTAATATTAATTATTAAATGCACTCACCTTAGGGTTAGGTTTTTCCTTTCATTTTTTATCTCCTTTATAAGGATTGATCTCTTGTATTATAAAACTCTCTCTTGATTCATTTTTTCTCTGTTAATACATTTTGCACATTGTCAGAGCCAAAACCCTTTGTTTCGTTCTCTTCCTTTCTCTGTGATAAGTTTCTTGCATGCAGGTGTTCTTTGGGTTCTGTGGATTTGTATTTCTCAAATCCTACATGGTATCAGAGCCAGATCTGCTGCAGCTTGTTCAATTTTTGAAAGATTTAGAGATCTAGGTTTTGGTTGCATCAGATATGTGTTTGTCTTCTATTTTTATTTGGAATAGGGGGTACTTTTTTTGGCGCACTTTGAGCTCAAACGGACCTCACCGTTGAGCTTGCAGCATCCAAAAACCCCTATTTTTATATAAAACACATCCAATTTGAACACAGTTGCACCAGAAGGAAAAAAAAATTTGCCCCAAGGCCGTACGGCCCTAGGGCATGCAGAACAATTTGAAAAATTGCAAAAAAATAAATAAAAAATAAAAAAAAGAAAGTTTTTTTTATTAAATTCGGGTGCTGCCCGTTCACACTGGTCGCGCCGCCTGGCGGCCACCACCCAACCACTGCCTTCAGCGGCATCCGCCGGCCTCGGCTAGACAGCCACCACCACGCCGCCGGCCCGCAAGCCACCCGAGCGCAGCCTGCGCATCACCCACATCCGGAGCGCCACCAAAGAGCCACTAGGGCCCTCTATATATATTTTTTACCTCTTGTCACTCAAATGGGCATATCTCAGGCGTTTTAACTCTGTTTTTTGAATGAGAATAGGTGTTGGAAAGCTAGCTCCAAGCCCGTTCTAATGGTGTAGGAAAATTTTCATAATTTTCTAGTTTGATTGCATTTTTTCGTAGTCAAAGTCAAGTGATCTTTTTTCACTCTGAGGGGCATAACTTGCTCAATTTTGCTCCATTTTTTGAAAGTGAATAGGCGTCGGAAAGGTGGTTCTATGCCCTTTCCAAATATGCACTCTATTTCATCAGAAAATTCTTTAGGTACAAAAATATTTGTCTCAAACAATTACTGCTTTCTATTATTTTATGGCTTTCAATTTGTACTAGGGATTGGATTTTTGCTTTGTGGGGGGGTGTTTTTTCTTGCTTTCTGTCATTTACATCAGAAAACCATAATATACAAACACCAAAAACAAAACAAACAAACCCCTTCTGCATCTTCTGTCTAGTTCTGAAAGACCACTAAATAATAATAAAAAAATTTAGAGCAGTTGAGACACAGTTCACAGGATGGCCGATAGATCTATTGAACCTCTCACACCGCATAATTATCACACTTGGAAGGGTCGCATGATGACTCTTCTCTAGTCTCGAGGGTTATGGTCCTATTTGGATGAGGTTCAGTCTCAGTTGACTCACCCCTTTGAGGTTATGCAGCATAGGAACCATATGGATCAAGCTCTAGGATTGATGGCTTTACACATTTCAGACAGTCTCCTCTTTCATCTTGATGGGTGTCTCACTCCTTGATCCATTTGGACCAAGTTTGATGGACTTTTTGGCACTATCAACAAGTTCAAAGCATTGCAGCTTGAGGCCGAGTTGACTTCCTTGGTACTTGATTCGTTTCCCTCCATTGAGGACTTTTTGATGAAGTTCAAACAACAAAGATCTATCTTGCAGGGTTGTGGCAAGACTAAGACTGATACAGAGTGCATCTTCCTAATCCTCTCCAAGCTTCAGGGTCCATTTCAGATCTTCTCTTCGACCTTCTATTCCACCATGGATGCCTTGGGTACTCGACATGTCATGCCTACTTTTGAGGTGTTTTGTGATCGTTTGACTCATGAGCAAGCCAAGCTCGAGTAGATGAACTCACTTTCAGGTTCACAGAACCAAGTGTTGGTAGCCCAGTCATCACAAGGGAAGCAGAAGTAGAAATAGAAACCAAAGACCACAAAGCATTGGAAGGATTCCAGTTCATAGCACACCTCTAATTCACCTTCTCCTAAGGGAGAATCATCAAAGAAAGATAGACCTAAGTGTGCTTATTGTAATAAGCCAGGACATGATGAGTCCAAGTGTTATGAGAAGAAGATAGATGGATATGCCAAATAGGTTTTAGATTTGATAGCTCTTCTTGAGAGGAACAATATTCATCACTCTTCTTCATCTACATCAGGTGGGTCTTCTTCTGCTTCACTATCATTCTAGATAGATGGACAGGCCCCACATAAGGGTCATGCATTATGTGCAACCTCTAGTTCACATTCATCCAGATGGCTACTAGATTCAGGTGCTTCACACCATATGGCATCTTCTCAGGACATGTTCTCATCTTTCGAAGCTACATCCTCACCACACATATTGATGGGTAATAACACTTATATGAGTGTATGTGGAAAAGGTTCTATCGACATTGATGATGGTACATTCAATGATGTACTATGTGTTCCATCTTTGTCCACTAACCTTCTCTCCATCTATCAGATTGCTCACAATGGGACAAGGAAGACAGTTGAGTTTACACCTAATTCAATGCACATCTGAGACATTCACACTGGCAACATTGTTGCAATAGGTATAGTTGATCATTCTTCCTGGTTGTATGCATTCACACACTTTGGTCCACCATCTCCATTGTTTGAGTTTTCCTCTCTTTCTACAAGAGAGCATGCAATATCTGAGGTGAAGTTTGGTCACTTGAACTTATGTGTTCTTCCATCTATTCATGAGACTAGTGTTGAGACTTCTACACCTCTACCTCTTGTTGAGATCACATCTGTTCAGCAAGATTCCTCTTCAGCTATGACTAACATTGTTGCTCCTCTCATCGAGCCATCAAGTGTAGTTGTTGAGGCCATATCAAAGGATATCCATTTCCTCACAGATGATAGTTTCAACACACCTATTATCCCATCTTCATTGGAGATTCCATTTTAGGATCATCTTGAGTTGTTTGATTCACCATCCTATTATTCAGACACTCATACTGCAATTCCATTCTTCAGTAAGCATCATCCAGGACTTCCATTTTCACCTCACATCCAGGGATTTCCTCTTCCTCGACCGTTGGATCTATTTCTTCCTCTGAGGAGACACATTGTTTTAATCATTAGCACAGGGGTTCTCTCATTCTGGGGGGGTTTGGAGCCTCTTCTCTCTCCTATGGGGGAACATATTTTGTACTTGCATGATAGAAGCAATTCTTGGGGGGTCATGTTGAGTCCTCCTTCTATCTCTCTTCTTTCACTCTTGTTCATCTCTTTTTGGAGAGGAGTTTTTTCCCACTGGGTTTTCTCCTTTACTCTGCTTTATAGAGATTTTGTTGTATTTGGGTACCTGATCAGGCCATGTTGTCGGGACCCACAGTTGCATTGTAGTTCCTTTGCTTTCTTCTGCATTGTTTGTAGCTACATTGTAGCTCATCTTAAGGGGGGGTGTTAGAGTAAAGTAATTAATTAACTTTACTCTCCTCTTAAGGCTTCACTTTATGCAAATATATTAGTCATTTAATAATTAATATTAATTATTAAATGCACTCACCTTAGGGTTAGGTTTTTCCTTTTGTTTTTGATCTCCTTTATAAGGATTGATCTCTTGTATTCTAAAAATCTCTCTTGATTCATTTTTTCTTTGTTAATACATTTTGCACATTGTCAAAGCCAAAACCCTTTGTTTCATTCTCTTTCTTTCTCTGTGATAAGTTTCTTGCATGTAGGTGTTCTTTGGGTTCTGTGGATTTTTATTTCTCAAATTCTACATTCCTAGTAATGGCTTTTTGATTTATGATGATTGTAAATCCATTCTAGGGATAGCCCTGTAACCTCCACAATAAGCCTTGGGGTCACCATAAAAGAGACCCCTCCAACAACAATAGTCCCATCCACCTAAGAATTTGCAAAGTCGAAAGAAAAAGAAATTTTTGGGTTATTCCCCTGCATCCCCTCCACATATGAAGCTAGCTTTCCCTATTCTAGAATGGCCCAAACCTCCTTTTCTTGCTTCCATCCATCACAATTGGTAGGTTCATCCTAAACCAAAACCCCTCCCATCACAAAACACACAAGTTTCAGAGTGAGGAAACACCAGAAGTTGAAATGGCTATATGAAAACTAGAGCCACAAGTAAAATAAATATATGGATAGATAGATTAGAAGGCACAAGTTGCCATAATTCACTAGCGTCAAAATAATCAATATGAGTTGACAATGTATCCAACTCAATCTCATTTGGATAGTACTTTGACATCATTTTGAATTAATTCGACCACCTGACTTGGGATATGGAGGATATTATCCCATTTTACTAAATTTAGAGTAAAAGCTCTAAGATTTGCTAAGGAATCAATAATTTTATTTCTACTCCTATACACGAGATTCAAAGTACAATTCCCAATGGAAAAAATGAGAATGTGAGCCAAGGCCACAGAGTTCTAGAGAGTCTAGTAGGGAGAGGATTATCCAATCACCATAAGAATCATGTTCTATGAGTCCCCTTTGATAACTGAGTTAGAGAACCCAAATTGCATGGGAATTTTAATGCAATGGAAGGTTGCCACCACCTCAGCAAAACTAGAAGATTGAACCCCCAATTTTATTGCATAAGCCAAAATTAACTTCCCCTTGTGGTCATAGATGACCCCACCCCCACCTGCCTGACTTGGGTTGGGGTTGGTCAAGCCATCAAAATTGAGCTTTAGCTAGCCAAGCTTGGGGAGACCAAGGTGTACTTCGTCTATTTGGTGGGATAAGAGAGTTGAGGAAATTAAGGATCTCAGAAATATTCTAAGAAAAAGTAATTGAAACGTCTAGATCATTAGGATTTCTTTTGGGCTTGCAAGGAGTAGCAAAAATAAACTCAACAACCTGATTGATAATTTTGTTGGCCACCACCAACCATGGAGAACTTTTGTTCCTGAAACCTCTAATATTATGCTCCTTCCAAAGTTCCTACCCCATGAAGAACAATGATTTCCACCAAAGCTCAACAAGTAGCTCAGGTGAGACATTAGGTGGGACCAAAAATCCAAATTCTCAGGGAAATCCTTTTGCTAGACCTAACAAACTTTGAAAAGAGATTGAATTTTTTGTCAAACCAGCCAAGAGTAAGAACAATGGAAAAGCAAGTGAGAAATGGACTCAACTTTGTTCTTACACAAACAACACTGATTCCAAAGTTGTATGCCTTTTTTTTTCAAATTATCGAGAGTGAGGATCCTTTGTGATGGAATTTCTACACTAGAGCTACAACCAATCAAACATAGGGTTCCAAGAACTAGAGAGGAGGTTATAGTTGGTCTTGATAGAATAAGCACTATCTTTAGAGTCTTTCTAGACCGAAAAGTCAAGCAAGTCAAAGGGGAAGAACTTCTGATTCCTGCCAGTTTTAAGAAGTTCTTCAGTAGCTGGTTGAAGGGGATGTCGAACCAGTTATGTTCAATCTTCCATCTAGGTGGATCAAGAGAAAAATAAATATAATATGAGACCTTATCACCCATTCAAGCCTAAAGATCCAAATGAACTATAGATAAGATAAGATGGATCCCAAGAGCCTATGAAGATAACAAATTATCATCCCAAAAGGAGACCAAAGAACGTGATTTGACCAACCAAGAGGACCCTAAAGAAAGTGAATTCTTGGTTTTTAAAATGTTATTCTAGACCATAGAAATAGTAGGCAAAAAACCATTGCCCAACATGGAAAGAAAATCTCATCCCTGTAGATACTTATTCTTGAGGATAGTAAGTTATTCTAACTAATTTTTAAGAAGTTTCCAATAAATTTTGGTTATAAGTTCCAAGTTCATCAATCTTGTTCTTCTTAGATTCAACCCTCCATAACATTTCCTAGAGCAAATAGTATCCCAATTCACCAGAGAGAACTTATTATTTTCCTTAGTCCCTGACCACAAGAATCTATGATGAATTTGTTCAACTTTCTCCAACCATGCCACATGCATGAAAAACAAAGACATAAGTTACATTCCTGAGCTTTAAAGAGTGGTTTTGAGAAGGAGAAGATTATCAACATTGCTGAGAAAGGCCGCCTTCCACACCACAAGCTTCCTCTAAACTTGTTCCAACAAAGGAGACCAGATAGAATTGTCCACCTTACCAACAATAAGTGACATATCTAGATAAGTCGAGGGAAGGGACAAGGTCTAACAATTAAGAGTTCTAGAAATCATGGCTTGAAGAGCAAGGTCAACATTTAGGAAAAATAACACTTTTATTAAAATTGATAAATTACCTAGAGGCCAAAGCAAGGTTATAAAGAATATACATCCAACCTTTGGCCTCCACCATAGTGGCCTCCCCTAGCAATATCATGTCATAAAAAAATTGTTGATGAGATATTGGCTAAGACATAGAAGAAGGGGAAAAGCCTACTAGAGAACCATTCAAAATTTTGCATTCAACATTATGACCAAGAACCTTAGCCATCAACTAAAGAGATAGTTAGACAATGGGTCACCTTGGCCAATTCCACTAGTAACTGAGAAGAAACCTTCTGGAGTGCCATTAAGAATCATAAAGTATTTGGGGGAGGTCACACAACTCTAAATAAGATTCAATAATTTACCAAAGAAGCCAAAATGACAGATCACTTCAAAAAGGAAATCCCAATACACCTTATCATAGGCCTTAGAGAAATCCAACTTAAAATCCATACTTTCCTTTTTGCTTCTATCCACAGGGTGGATGGTTTCATGCACCAACATAATAGCATCAATTATCTTCCTTCTAGGCACAAAAAATTTCTGGGTAGGATGTATTAGCTTGTTCGAGTAAGGTTTAATGTGATTCACTAGCAATTTGGAGCATATTTTATAAAACGTATTGCAGAGACTAATAGCCCCAAATTTAGTCAACTTGTTGGCCCCTTGATTCTTAGGAATATGAACTATGAATGTGTTATTGAATTCTTTAAGAATTTTTCCAATAAAGAGAAATTCAGCCATCCTATTTGTGACGTCCTAACCAACAATATCCCAAAACATTTGAATAAAGAAAATTCGAAAGTCATTCGAGCCAAGAGCCTTCAATGGGCTGAGGAAAAACACAACCTTGTGAACCTCATCCACCTGAGCATTATCTTCCATAGATAAAACCTTCTATTGATATAGAGCTAGGGGGATGACATTAAGGATATCACCCACTAGAAACTCTATAGAGTTAGGGTTGAGAAGGTTATGGAAAAAAGAAACACCGACACGAGCTAAATCATCCTCATTAGTCACAGTGGATCCATCTTCAAGGATCAATTCTGAGATAGTGTTTCTCTTCCTATGTCGCATCTCCATCATGTGAAATAATCTATATTTTTTATCCCCTTCATGAATCCATTGATTCTTGGACCTTTGTTTCAAATAAACCTCCTCCTTCTCAATAATATTATGTAGTTCACTAAGCAGGGTCTTTTCCTTAGCAACAAGGTCCCCCTAAAAACCACATTCCAACTCTTTTTGAACCTAGTGAAGCTAGTATTTTAGAGACTTTTCTTTTCAATGATGTTACCAAGAAAAATCTGACTCCAAACTTTAAGATTGCACTTGAGACTCTTAAGTTTAAAAGCCATATTATACATAGCAGATCCACATCCATCACCCTTCCACCAAGAGGCAAGAAGATCCCAGAACAGAGGTTGATACATCCACATTAATTCAAAATTGAAAGGCATTTTTTCCTTAGGGAGGAGTGCTCCAATATAGGAGCAGTGGGGTATGATCTGAGCCAAGTTTGATGAGAGAGGATAAGGAGAGCGAAGATGCATCCCATCAAGAAGACACATAACAATGGTCAAGTTGGACCTGAATGAGATTATCCCCTGTCCATTTGTTATACTAGGTGAAAGAGCTACCTTCAAGGTCTAAATCCATCAACCCAACATCATACAAAAAGGATTTGAGATCCAACATGTTATTTGACAAGTCGAACTAAGGTAGACCTCCTTTGAACCACATTATTGGGCACATAAACATTAGATACCACCCAAAAAGGGAGGCTGAAGCTTTGAGAGAAATCAACTTTAAGAAAAAAATTCCTTATAATTTAGGGATCCATTAAGAAAGGGTTTTCACATCATGACTAAACCACCAAAGGCCCCAACAACATCCGCCATCAGGAATAGGGTGTTAGGTCAGATGAACTTACCAGATTTACCAAACCCAACAACAATCATTTTAGCTTCTTGTAAGAGAAGAGCACTAGGCTTGAACTCTTTGATGAAATCCTTGGCAATATGCTTCTTATGAGGGCTATTAAGCCCTTGAATGTTACATGAGAGGATCAACATTTCCTACTGCATCTAGAGCTGACCTACTCCAGTGTTGCCTACTTTCCATTCACAATGTATTTAGCTTTTTTTTTGTCTAGTGATTCTACTTGGCTTCCTTCCTATCTTACTAGTAGTCCCCATATCTACCAAATTTTGAGGAAAAAACAACCTAGAAGGGCTAAGAGGTCCATTATTCACTAGGGAAGGGGGATTAAAACAAGGGATGACCATAGAAACACAAGTAGGAATATCATCTAACACTAGCTACTAGCTGACATTACACACTAGAGGAGACAGGTCTAAGGAAAAGACCTCAAAAAAAAACTTGGAGGAATCCTGGAAAAGTCATGGGTTAGTTGTAGGAGAGGAGAGCAGGGACAACAAACACTAGGAAAAGGGAACAAGCTCAACAAAAGCAAGGGCCAGAGAAGGGGAAGGGGCAAGCAATCCAGGAAGAGAAAAATCACAGGATGAGGGAATAGGAAATGCAGGAGGAGACTGGGGCTCTGGGATGGATGGTATCGAATCAAGAATAAATCCCTTGACACCAAGGCCTAGGGAAGGGGGGCCATAGCCTTAGCTTTACCCATAGGGGGCTTGATCATACCTTTAGGGAAAGCATTGTTGAGATGAACAATACAAGAACAATTTTGACAAAAAGGAGTAGAATTTTCATATTTAATGGTTTGGGACCACTTACCAAGCCTAGAATCTAGAATGATCAAGGTTATGAGGACCTTATTTGGCTCGATACTGACACAGAGATGATAGAAAACCAACCTATATCTCTCTTTGGTAACATAATAAAGTGAAATGAAGTTGCCAAAGGATTTGGCCACACACACAATAATTTCTTCATCCCAGAACTCTAGAGGGAGGCCTGCATATGAGCCCAGGTACGAAGTGTTGCTACCAAGTGAGTAGATGAGTCAAAACTAGGTTGCCATTTGTACAAGGTAAGGCTTTGTTTACCAAAGAACTGGGGGCCCCTAGTGAGGGTAGCCAAGTAGTCCTCATGAATATTGAAGGAGTACCCTTCTAGTTGTTTGATAAGCTTAAATATTATTCTAGACTCAAACTAGGATTAAGAATGTTTAAAAACTAGTTAACAAATGAAACCTTGGGTCATGAAACATATTTGTAATAATTCACCTTGGTTGATAGAATTTGAATGATTAATTATGATCCAAAATTAGGCCAAGATCAAATTAATTAAAAAAACTTATTGAAAATTATTAATTAATCCCATAATACAAAAAACCAATGGGAACAAACAAATAGTAACATTTTAATGGTATAAAGCTAGCTGAAAATGTTCATGTCCTTTTCTAGGTTGAATCTCTAGGTATGTGTAGGATCATGGTGGGCCAAAAAGTGGCGATATGATGGGTATGCATAGGGTATGTGGCTAACAAATTTTATTTACCCAAAATCAATGAAATGAAAAGGGTTTTTAAAGGAGATTCTCAACTTTCTACCAATATAAACTATGCTTACTTTGAATTTAATAAATAATTATTATTCATTTTCTATTTGAATTATGACAAAAGTCTCGATTGATAGGCTAATTGAAAAATATCTATAGCTATCAAATGATATCACATTTTTTTAATTTGAAACATGTCACATTCTATGCTTCGTATACTATAGGATTAAAGAAAAAATGAATTTCATGAAGTTTTGACCAAGTTAAGGTGGTCAGACATACGAGTTTTTATATTATTTAAAAGTTGTAATAAAAAAATCCTAATTAATTATATACTTGGAAAAAAATTACAAAAAAATATGCATTACATCAGGACATGAGTTCTCTACTTATATCTAAAATATTATAAAAAATATTATCATTTTAATGTGGTTAGGGTGGTCAGATAGACACCTACTTCTTATTTTTTCCCTGAAATTTAAGTACTATTGCATTGAAATTTCAAGTTTTCACCAAATAGATTTTTTTTTTAAAATAAACCTAGTAGTTTAGAAACCACATTCAATCTGCTACAGATTCTATTCTTACATATTTTTGAAATAATATAGATAACTTATTCAAATTTTTTACATCAAGTTGCCTAACTCTGATTTTTTCTGAATTTTTTGCCACTTAAGGGCCTATTTTTTCCATGATGATCCTGCACATACCCCTCCAAAAATATGAGTGCATGTGTTAAAATGGTAAATTTGTAAGATTTCTTAGTGAATGCAGATTCTCAAGAAATATGTATCATATTTCCTCATCCACTTTATTTACCCACATGAAGCTCAAAATATCAATAAGACCTAGAAAATAACCAATAAAGGAAAATTATAGCACTCTTTATGATGTAAGGATAATTTTACTATGCCACCAAATCCTCCAAATCTAATAGTATTTTTTTACAAATTTTCAACCAAACATAAATCTCAAAAGACAAAAAAAATCATAGATACTAGATGTGGCCTTTTATACTAAAAAAATGCACATCCCAAAAAAAATCTGACAATTTGGTAAAGTTGAGAAAATTTATCTTATAAAAGAAATTCTAACATCAATTTTTGCAAAAAGAACCCATGATATTTGGATCTATAGACTTGATTTTTTTGAAAAAGCACAATCCTAGAATAAAAGGTCCATAACCAAAAAATTATTAAATAAAAGTGTAACATTCCAACTATTATCACAAGTAAATTTATTAAGTTTTCACTTTCAAGTAAATAAATTATGTTTCCAAACCATTGCAATAAAATATTTATTTTCTTAATAGAGAACAAATGAACATAGATGTCATAAAAATAATCAAATTTCATTTCATTTCCAATACAATATTCATCATGATAAAATATTCCAATATTGTAGATAATTGCATACATAGCTCAACCAGGCTTCAAAGCAATAGATATAGATGATCTAGGAATCTTATATAGAACTTGGTCACCAATTGTGGAGGAGAAGCATCACTCAAGAACTTTTCTGCCAATGATGGACTCATATGTGGTCCTCTGTACATCTATCAATGGATAGATGGCCCTACCTTTTGACGAAGAGATTGGTGAAGAAACCTCATAACATTAACCTTAGTGAGCTTAGTGATGTGTCCTACATAACTAGAACTTGTAGACCTTACAATCCTAATCTAGCATGCATACATGGAACATAGTGAGCTGACAGTGGAGCCAAAGTCAAACACACTATTTTGGAAAAATAATTCTCACTCAGTACTTTGAGTGATAGTCATCCTATTCGCATTCACTACCCTAGCTTGTTCTACTTTAGACCATTATATCTATGCATAGGTAAACCTTCAATAGGTAATCCTAACCTCTGATTTGACCTATTCCCTTTTCCAAAACTAGATAGAATCTCTATCAAATGAGCATAAAAATATCATAAGTTACCCTCCCTTCAATGGATAACCTAACCCTAGGATTTAGCTCATAAGCTATCCGAAACTATAAAACCATAAGTTAACAAGTTATTCCAAACCCGTCATTCTTGGTATATAATACTAAGGATGTCAACAAACTCTCCTTAATAGGGAGAAAATATAAGCACTTATATGGAAAACACATCAATCACAATATTTCCTTTTTTATAAGCAAATAGACCTTCCTCTATTATAAGCAAATAGACTTTTCTCTAATATAAGCAATCTAATGCAATTTAGCAATATGCAATCAAGAAAGTACTCTTTCAGATTTGAAGATAAAATAGAATAAGGTGGTACTCCATGCTTGTCAAACACTTAGTCCAATTGAATATAGAGCTTCCTATCTTGGCCTCCTCTTGTAATAGACATAGATAATAGCCTTCCTTGACTTAACCTCACTAAAATTCTCTCACCAAAATCTCCCAGAAAGATAACACTCACTCAAGTGAAAAACTATAGCAGAATGACAATGTATTGTTGCATATGAAAAGTGTAATAATGAGGTATGATTGACCCATATTTATACACAAGAATCAGCTCTACAAAGCTACTAATAAAGTTCATATATTTCCACTTATTATTCATTAAAAATTGACTCAACTTATAAGAAGAAAGGTGGTGAATTTACATGAGGATAGTCATCGATTTAACACAACAAATTGATCTAATGATCGACACTTATGTAAAGGGGACATTTTGTCCATGTCTACTTGACCTTGTTGCATGGGAATCTATAGTAGTTGTAAGAAAACCATGGGTTGAAATAGTAATTGCATATCCAATAAATATTTTAATGAACCTCTAGAAGTTCTAGAGGATTGACTACTAGTTTTAGCACCTTCTTCTTCCTTCTTCTCACTATTTTTGATCTCTTCATTGATAGAACATTCTTTAGCATTATTCTCTTCTTCTTTAGGCTTGTCACCATCTAGAGGAGGCATTTTCTATTTTTCTTGTGCCTTAGTCTTATCTAGGACATCTTGTTTATCTTCTTCTCTCTACTCAACATCATTCTCCATATCTGGAGGGGGCAACTCTATTCAACTTAAGCTTCATCCTTTTCAGAGACACTCTACTTATCATCTTCCTACTCTTTATCAATGGTATTATCCACAACTAGAGGGGAGCCATTTGTCACCATGTCTTCTTGTATATTCTCATCCATATGCACATACTCATGTTGTTCATTAATAGTTTCATTTCTTTTCATGATTGATGTATCATGCTGCATTTGATTTTCACTATCTAGAGACACTCCCAAATCTTTAGAAAGTTTTGCAACATTTTTCATAGTCTCATTCTTTAGCCTTTAATGTCTTCCTTTACTCTACTCATAAGTGTGCTAACTCTTTGTTTTGTCTTGAATTTTTTTCTATACAACTTAGACAACTTCCATCTATCCTTGTGAGACAATGAGGAACCAATCTTCTCCAAGAAAATATTCTTCAACTTTGCATCTTTATCAATGGATTCTTTCCTTATAGCACTCAAAACACCTTCAAGATCATCAATAAATTGATCCTCAATTTCACCAAGGTTGGTATCAAATGTTACCATGTATTTAACAATAGCTTCTTCTATTGTTTCTTTGTCTTCATTATTGACTTTCAAATACATCACAATAGTATCCTTCAAAATTATAAACTCTATAATACTACTAAACCATGCATCTAACTTCAAGGGACTATGCTCCCTAACTGGAGGGATATTCTCTTTCTTCTTTCCCTTACCTTTAGGTGATTTTTCTTCTTCCCCTTAAATCTTTTCTCTCTTTTGAAAAATAAAAACTTTCTTTTATTTTTCTACCTCCTCTTCACTTTTAGTGTCAACTATATCAACTCTTGTACTCTTTGCACTAGTCTCATCCTGAGAGGCTTAAGACTTCTTCTCCTAGAAAAATTGTGGTTTCTCTTCTTGTTCATCTTCTTCATCTTTACAGCTAATGTACCTTTCCCAGGTAGCATTTTCTTTTCTTCTTACAGTATTAGGAGTCTTTTGTTGCTCAGGGGTGCTAGATGTTTTTTTCTTCTTAGAACTCCCTACAAGCTTCATTCTAGAGGACCTAGGAGCAAAAAGAGAGGGGGTAGAGGTCCTGACTGACCTTCTTGTACTTGGAGTACCCTAGGGAGCAACAATTATGGCTTTGGACTTCTCTAGAGAACACTTAGGTGCATTTACCATCTCCTCCAAATAGCTTTCATCTTTTCAACTTTCTCTATTATATCCTTCTTATTTTCCAGGTTTACTTGCCTAGTTTTCTCTATATATAGATGGATCTATTTCTTTACTTAACAAAATTTGTACAAAACCGGTGAGCTAAGCTTCAGTCACTTCATATCCAAGCTTCAAAACCCAAACAATTATGGGTTCAAATGCTTCCATAAAGAAACAATCTCTACTAACCATAAAATTTTATACCATTCCTATACTTGTTGACAACACTTTATAGAAATATATACCTCTCTTGCATCTTGTCCTAAAATTTTTTAAAGAATCCTCACAAAGCTAACTTGTGGGATTAAAAATATGGAAAAATTCTTAAATGATGTCTTATTTGTATAGCAACATGAATACTATTATCCCATATTAAATTATTTGTTCTAGGAAGCTCTCTAAGAAATTAGAATAGTAAGAAAATAAATAGGGTTCCATACCAGAAGGGGTATCTTGATTCTTTGGTTTTCTGCACATTCTCCATAAACTATTGTCGTAGGAGCTCACACAAATCTATTTCTTTTCCTTCCTTCACAATTTGGTATGTTGTATGAATTATGGTGGGTGAAATTTAATTCTCTCTATTTGTATAAAAGATCATGTAGCCTATCACCACTAAAGCATACTTCATCGTTGGATCATCAATATCAATCACCATTAAGGAATGTTTATCAAAATTCACTCTAGTGAGTTTCATCGCCATTTCATTCTTCATGGCCTTTAGTACCGAAATTGGTCCATTAGAGCACAAACTAGTGACCACCCTAATTTCTTCCTTGTTTATCATAAGTGGCATGTCCAACTACTTGAACTTGTCATGAATTTGGCTCAAGAAATATTTTACCCATTCATCCTCATTGTACAAATTGGGGAAATTATTCCATACATCCAATTTATTCTCCGTCAAGCTCTCATATTCTTGTTTTCACTCAAAATCATCTCCAGTCAAAACCTTCACCCAATATTCCACCATCTTCAAATGATCATACTCTTCCATTTTTGTGTGAATGTAGATCTGCACATCCTTTGTGTGCATGGAGCCATATGAAACCCTATAGAATGAACCTTCAGGTTCCGTCTCCATAGATTTAAATGGGTTCTTCTTGAATTTAGTTCTTTGCCACTTGAGCACATCAATTACTTGAGTAAACATTTTGAGCTTTCACAAAACTAGGCTTTGCAAGAAATTGATAAATACCTTGTGAATCTTTGTCGGCAGGGTTTCAATCAATGCTTCAAAAATATTTCAAATTTCCTTTTCTCTACTCTCCACTTAAATTGATCAATTGTGAATGAATTTAACATATACAAAATGGCATATAACCCCCTTTCTAGTGAGCTAATTTGCATTAATGGTAGAAGATAAAGTTAGGTCAAAAGAGTTGGAAAACTCATATTGTGTTGTCACAAGAACCTTGAATCACTCCATAAATCTTTGTAATAAGATATTTCACATTGGAGATACCACCAATATACCAAGCCTATCACCCAACATGTGTATTGGTGTGTTGAAGGCATCAATACGATATCTTTGGCAAGGGGCTAGAAGGTTTTCTATTAAAACTCCCCCTAAGCCAAAGCCCTTTATCTAGTTTCTAGAGCAAACATCTAAACTAGGAGTTGGCACAAACTCATTCTTCACCTCATTCTCTTCTTTTGTCTTCCATATCTTATTCATTTCCTTCATCTCCACTAGATCAATCTTCTTCACTAGGATAGTCTTCTTCTATGAAATAGAGGGTTTTAGATTCTTTCTTCTGCAAAACTTATCTATTTGTCCTAGCTTATTGTATTTGTAACATATGACACAATTTTGTTAAAAGAATTATTTCTTTGCATTCTAGATTTGTATTCAAAGGCCTTTTCAAAAATCCATTGAATGTATAATAGTAACCATTGAATGATTGAAACATCATACCATACTTGTAACCATTCATTATATGAATTTTGCATTCACTAGCTTTATGAATAAATCTATTGTATGTAAAGCACTAACCAAAAAATGACTAAATTTTTTGATTCATTCTACTTCTACACAAAGATGAATTCCTTTGTACAACTAGTTGTTTGATAGGAGGCCTTTTGAAATCTTTCTTCTTTTTTTAGGCCTATATAATATTTCTTTTCTTATCTCCAATCTTCCTTTACTTATCATTATTTTGTTCTACATTGTTTGAAGTCTAATTTAACTTTTAACTTTCTCCTCTTTCAACCCATAATCCTTCTTTATCTTTACAAGCCTTTTCATTTTCAATCATTTCATCAAGCAAGGTGGAGCTCTTCTTGAGTTTGTCTTCTTGAGTCTTAGCTTTCTCCAGATTTGATCTCAAAGTCACAATATCTTGTTCAAGATTTGAACATTCTATGGACTTGTCTTTCAATTTGGCCTTCAAGCTATCTTCAACTCTTTTTCCTTCTTTAACTTGTACTTTTAGATTAGTGATTGTATCAGTTGATCTTTTGAGCTGCTCATTTGTTTCCTTAAGTCTCTCTTTAACTTTCTTGATTTTCTCCCTCAACTTCTTGATGCACTCATTTTCTTGCTTAATATCTTTTTTTAGATCTCTATTCCCACAATCTACTTTATCCAAATCATCAATTGATGATTTGAGTTCTCCTTCCATATCAACTTCATAGTCTTCTTCAATAAACCCATAAGGGATGATCTCTTCTAGAGGAATAGGATACCTTCTAGTTTCCATGTGTTCAACCTCCAAGACCTACCTCAATGATCAAGCCAATTGAAGGAAATAATCTCTTATACCAATTGTTGAACTCTTAGAAATTGAGAGGGGGTGAATTAGTATTCACTAAAATTCATTAACTTTATTAACTTAAACATCCATTCAAAACATCTCATCAAACTTGGAAAAATGGAAAGGAACAATTGAAGCATGCATCACATTAATAAAGACAAGAACACCAAATTTACATGGAAAACCCTTGAAAGGGAAAAACAACAATGAGGATTAGCTCACAATATATTATAACCAGTTACAATGGAGTTTACATAATGTTGGACTCAATATCTAGAAACAAAGAATGGCTCACTACCCAGAATATAAAAAAGATAGAAAAAAGGGTGGCTCACTACCAAAGATGAACTATTAACAATACATCTACAACATGCTAAAAGTGCAGTTCCAATTAAGTGTAGAAAACCAACTTAACACAATTCATACTTCACCACTATCACAATTTTAACTTCACTTTGTAACATCATATCTCATAAACATGTGCTCTTGAACTACTTCAATTCATGCTTCACATAACAAATTAACCTTGTATATATACATACATATATACCCAAAACACCCAAATCATCAATTAGGTTGGCCTAATTAGATGAATTGTGCAACCTCATAACCTATCAACACAAAACTCCAACACACATGCTTATTAGAATAAACCAAAATGCACATACAACACCAAAATAGGTCGGCGTGACCTATAATCACTCCCATAAATATGCTACATACATAACTCCACATGACCTCAAAACCCTTAGTTCAACACCACATAACAAAAATGGTGAAGCAACAACTGAATGAACCAACTTTTCATTCATAACTCAACACATGGACCACAAAACCACTTACCATTTGGAGTGCATACATCTCTGACCCTTTCCAACAATTCCTCAAAACTAGATAGCATAATATTCATCTGTGGTGGAATGTAGAGCATCCCAATCATGCACTTTGTATTAGTTACTTTGTCATTACTAAGCTTGATACTCTATCACTAATATATTTAGCTATGGAAGACATACAACCTTGAAACCTTGGTTATAAACACCTTCATCACATGCCATCAAAACCTCAAAACTACATGACAAGATTGTAGACACCGAAATTTGGTCTAAGCCCGCGACTTCAATATTTTTCACAATTCGTATTCTTCATGGTCATGATTAAATAATATCAATTATTTAATTATTCTCTATAGTCTTCATATTCTTCTATTGATTAAATAATCTTAATTATTTAATTAATTCATCTTCTATTAATTCTTCTATTAATTAAATAATTTTAATTATTTAATTAATTAACACCCTTTCTTTATTTTATCTGATTAATTAAATAAACGCTTTTTTATTTAATTATGTTACTAATTAACCTTATCCTTCTTGTCAAATTAAATAAATTCTTATTTAATTTACTCTTTATTATACTTCAACTATAATTAAATAAATTCTTTATTTATTTAATTATTCATTTAAATCCCTTCATCACTTAATTAAATAAATCTTATTTATTTAATTATTCTTCAAATATCAAATCTTGAATTAAATGAATTATTTAATTCATGAATTCTATTTTAATGCATTCCTCTATATTTAGATAAATTGTGTGAGTTATCTAAGCATTCACTTTGACTTGACTCGACATCTATTTTAAATGATAAGTTAACTCTTGATTTAATGTCTGAGTGGCATTCTCGAGTAATCTCTTCATCAAATCATTCAATTGTCCAATGCTAACTCAATTGCGTGTACATGCATAATTAATTAAATATTCTTATTTAATTAATTAAACCTTGTGTGTGCATTCAAATAGAGAGTTGTTTTAATCCATCTTCATCTTTGTCATGCAAAGATAATTCTTCTATTTTAAAATACCAAACTTGAAGATTAAATCATTTATTTAATCTTTAATTCTATTTCTAATTTGTATCACTCATGTCACCTCTGACAGTTATCAGAATGCATGACTAATCATTCAATCTCAACCGTCCGTTGATCTTTCAATCCTAGCCTATCGTTGGAATAATCAATTTTCTATAAATTGATTTGGTCTTCATCATTCCAATCTCTCTCAAAAACTCGCGAAATCTTATGACTTTTGAGAGCACTTATCTTGAATCTTCGATGTTTTGCTAAATCACTATCTTAGGCTATACTTGCATGAACTTACGAGAAATCTGGGGGCAATTATACTACACAACAAAATGGAGAAGGGAAATCGAGATGAATCATGGAAATACGTACAAATTTGGTGAGATTGTTCAAGTTTTAATTTACGTTTTGACTTTCCTTTTTTCTTTGTTGCTTAGCATTAGATTGCATTTAGATTCGCACTGCATGCTTGCTCTTGATCTTTTCTTTCTGCACTTTCTAGATGTTACATTTGGTGAACCCGACGTGAAGACACCATCTTTGCGTACCCATAGACTTTTATTTTGATTTTTGCAAGTTTTTTGTATGGAAGGACACATCAACTTGATGAAACACCACAATTGAAATTCATAGACGCATCAGTTTTATGAAACGATGCAATTGATTCCCTAAACCGCATTTGACACCCAAAATGCCACATCTGAAAACCACGACACATGTGAAAAATCTTGAACCTGAACTGACTGGTAAATACCGAGAGGCAATTGCAGAGGAAATCAACACATTTGACTAGTAAAAAAGTGACACAATTGACTGGTAACCCTTTTGTTTTTGTTTTTGGAAATCTAAAGTTTTCAATTGATTTGTGTGTTACTAATATTAGAATTTCAACGTGTGGGCTTTTTGTTTTTGGAGTTAACAATTTTTTTGCAGGACGATTGACGAAGACAATACTTGAAACTACTAACAAATCTTTCTGCAGAATGCATGTCGAAGACCTTAGTTAAATTTTGAAACAGATTGTTTGGTAGCCTAGCAAATCTTTCATTTGGTTTAAATTTAACAAGTGTTTACTATGTTTGGTGTGAAAGCACATTTGTGTATTAGCCTCACGATTTGGTACATCAAATTATCCTCTCCCCTTGCGCATCCGTGTGATCCTGGTTGTAAGAGAAACGGTTACCAACTCTAGAATTTGGGCCTGTTCTGGTGGGAAAAAGTACTTACCCCAGGATGATTTAGACCGGTAGCACCCTGAACCCGAGGGACTTCCAGTTGGTAAATAAAAGTGGGTTCTTGGGGAAAACCCAAGAATCATGAGTGTGGTCCCAACGAGATGGATCTGAAAGGGGAGTCTCACCACATGGATCATGCCCCATGAATGGAATTCCCGTATTAAACACCTTTTGTTTTAGTGTCCAACTGTTCTATTGGTTGTTGCTTGGTATAGTACAAGGTACAATATCATGCCCGAAGACACTCACTACTGATCCCCTTGAGTAGAGATAGTAGTTCTTGGGAGTTCATTGCCCAAAGAATTCAAAATTGGTGTGCTCAAAAGACGTTAATGAGCCGTGGAAGGGAGCCAATGCCACCAAATTTCTAAGCTATCCACTCTCGAGAAGGAAAGGTGTTTATCACCAATCTAGGGTATTTTGGTGGGCTATACCAAGTATACAAACCCTAGGCCTTTTGGCCTATTAGGATGTGCTTGTCTGTTGTCAACTTAAACATTCTTGGAGTCCAAAATCAAACTAAAAACAATTTGCCTTATGATTGTTCTTATTTTCCAAAATTTGATCACAAAAAATAGAGTCAGTTTTAAATCTCAGACCACTAAAAATTCACAGAGAGTTTCAACTATTCACCAGAAATTCGCAATTGATTTTTAGAGTCACATCTATTTAACTTCAAGTTGCATCTATTATTACGAGTCGCATCTATTTAACTTCAAGTCACATCTGTCAGTTAGAGTTGCATCTGTTTAGCATAGAGTTGCATCTGCCAAATCAATTTGCACTTGTTTTATGAAAAACTGCATGTGTTATATTCTGAGTCACAATTGTAATTACAAGTCACATCTATTAGATAGTTAACCGCATCTATTAGAGTCACACATTGAACTTTACCAAAGAAACGCAATTGATCACTGGAAAATCGCAACTGGTAAACTTAACCACATATGTGAAATCTTGTGATGCATTTGTCTAATTATCAGAAAGTTAGAATTCAGGTCATTGTCTAGTCAAGACGGTCACATCAATTTCGGCTATCTTTCCACAAATAGTCCTTGAACAGAAACAGGAAACAATTTTGCTCAATTTTGCATCCTTTAGGCTCATTTAGTCATTTCCATAGTTGTCCTAATTCAGAGTTTGGTCTCATCTTAGAATACATTTTTTTTTTGTTTAGTTCAAACTTATAGGAAGGTCATTTTTACAAAATTTAGGATAGGTCAACCATCTACACTCTAGAAAAATCATAGCGTCAATGAAATCTGTCATTGAACCTAGTCCTATCATTTTATCCTTTGTCCTACAGAGAGTCCTCCTAGCTCATCAGTCAGGTTAGGAGACTTAACTTATCTTTGATCATTGTCCTATAGTGGTTCCTTGACATAACTAAATTGACACCTTGGTTAGACTTTAGGTAGTTGGTACCCTCATCTTAGATTTACGAAATTGACTACCTTAGAAGTTTAGTTACACTTTGCATTTGTTGTCATTTTAGAACATTCCTTATTTGCACCTAGAAAATCCCAAAAACATAGCTTAGGTTGCATACCGTAGATATAAGTCACCCTCTTTGCATTGGCATACCTTAGACCTCATATCACATACCTTAGTCATACTCCACCTTTCATCATAACCTCATCACCATGTCTACAATTTACCTTTATATGCTTGCTAGTCAAGTTGAATACCAGTTACTCTATAATGGTCAATTCCAACAAGCCATAGACTTCAAAAGATAAGTTATCCAATCCAAATGCCAATCAACGTCAACCCATGGTCAACTACCCACATACCCTTCCTACCAACAATCCATAAGTCCTAGTCCTCCATCCATCTACCCTCATTATCAAGAGTCCCTTCTTATAATCCATGCCATGAATCCACAACAAACATCCACTTATCACCCTTATCCTAACCTTGACAAGGGAAACCAACCTTCCACTAATCCATTCCAAGCCTCCATGTCCTACCCTAGTCCTTCATCCACTAATTCCTTCCAAGCCTGCATGTCCTATCCTAGTCCTTCATCTACTAATCCCTTCCATGCCACTCCATATCAATCTACATTTAGTCATGAAAATACATCTATTCATGGCCTCCAAAGTCACATCCCATCTAAACTTGAGGATACATGTCAAATGGAAAGTCCAAAGAATGACTTCATGGCTTCACCTTCATGTCAAGATCAAATTAGTCTATCCCACGACCTTATCTTTAAGTCCATCCAATAAGTCCTTCTAGATAATCATGTCATCCAAAATACTCCTATCCTTGATCAAGATTCCATTCTTGACCATATCATTCAAGACAAACCCATCTTTGATCAAGACACTATTATTGAGCAAGAAGTCCAAAATGATCCACTCTTTGACCTTTATGCCATTCATGATCAAAAATTTGAATATGACCCTATCCAAGTACCAAATTCATCCATTTCCCAAAATGAGACACTTGCCTCCTTTGAAAACATAGATGATATTCCTCTAGAACAATAGTCTCCTACTCTAGACATATTCACAAATGATCAAGCTATATCTGAGTTCATTGGAGTCTATGACAATGACCATAAAGATGGATTCAACATTGACTTGGAAGCACCAGTAGAATCATCTGAGTTTGATATGTCACAAATCACACCAAAGATATCCAACATGTCAATGAAGCTAAGACATCCTATCAACTAGGATCATCCACTTTTATCAAATCAGGCTTTCTTGTAGAGGAGAAGATTCCAAGTAACAATTTCCACATACACAATGATGGGTTAGCATCTTGCTTTCAAAACAAAAAATACCCCATCGCAAATAGAATTTGTCAGATCATGCAGTATCAAGGAAAAGGACTCAACATACACGAGCAAGGAATTCTAGAACCAGTACAGTTTCAGGCAAATCCTAGACATCAAGGGCTTGGTTATCCTTCAATCAAAAAATATAATGATGTTAATGGCATCTTCTCGATATTGGAGGAAACTTTATCTGATACAAACATCAAAATGGAGGCCATGAGTAGTTCTTACCATAAGGTTGTTGCCAACACTCCTTCCATCCATACCATAAATTTCCATTCCACCATGAATAAACCTTCCATTTGGAACCAAGAAAAACAAAAGTCTTACAAATTCAAAGTTCAAAATCAAATATCAAAGGCCATTGAATCAATCAAAACTCCAAGTGGACAAATAAAGGTAGAAAGGATCCCAAAGAAAAATGGATCAAGCAAAGAAAATAGTTCAAAAGTAAAAGTCAATCAAAATGTGGAGCCACAAGAAAAGAGGACTCCCATATATAATAAATGTCCACCTCCTTCAAAATGGTCATCATACAAGGCATATAAAAGTTATGGTTCCAAACATTATCCCAATCTAAAACCTACTCTCCATCATCCATCACCCCAAGTTTGGAAAATGAAAATTCCTACATCTAAATTGCCAAACACGTCTACCAACATCCATCATAATCCTACATCTTGCCTAAAGTCTAAAAATCCTATATCATAAATCCGTCGCATCTTGGTAGCAACTCTTTATTATAAGGACTCCCATGGCACTCTATCGCGATGTGTGTATTTTGATAAGGCCAACTCTAGTGTCAACAAGGATTACAATGACATCAATCAATTGTATGCAAGTGCTATGATCCTGACAAGGAAACTACTTTATCAAGGTTATTATTGGCATATTGTGGCACCAGTCTCTACATCAACACCATCAATGGATTCGACACAATTAGTGATCATCTAAAGCATCAAGGCCATCTAGAAAAAGAAATGTAAAAAGTCACTTTGATGAAAACCTAACAAACAGGCATCTTGGTGACACCAAAAGAACGAAAAAAAAAAAAAAAGTCAAGAGAAAAATTTCATCCAATAGTGAAAACCATTCTTATGGCACTTTGGATAAGTACCATGATGAAAACTTGGCAAATAGGTGTCATGTGTAAGAAATTATCTATGTGGACTATTACAATTGGGGGCAAGTTGTCTCATCTCCCATACCCTTCATATGACATTTTCATCTTTCCATATTAACCCTACCACTCATGTCCATTTTCCCACCTACTTTGATCTTGATAAGGACTGGGGTACAAACATAAATCATGCTTTGGAAAAACTCTTGACATGTCTATCCTTTGATCATACACTATCCATGAAATATCATGTCATAGCCTTCATAGAATTTTTCCAAACGAGTTATCCTTATACAAAATACCTATCGCATAGCTTGGTTTTTCCCTTGTCAATGGCCTAAGGATCTTCCATCATACCATCTAATCTTGAAAATTCATTCCAAATGAAACAAGCCCAATCCATACAATCTTGCTATGTATCCTAGCGCATCATTCAAAACATTCCTTGGCTTTGTTTCTATCCTTGCTGCAAACTTTGATCCTTTAGTCACATTATCATCATCCTCATGTTGTTTCGGGATGTGTCCTTCCCATGTCAAACAACATCGTCACCATCCTCATCATCTGTCAATTGGTTTTCAGCTTGACTAGGGGCAAGATCATGGTTGTCCTTGGATTCTTGTGCATGCTTGCTTGCTTGCTTATAGGCATCATTTCCCTGTACATACTACCTATCCCTATACATAGTCCACTACCCTGTACATAGTCTTTATCCTTGTACATAGTCCTTATCCCTGTACATAGTCCACTACCCTGTACATAGTCCTTATCCTTGTACATAGTCCACTACCTTGTACATAGTCCTTATCCCTGTACATACTACCTATCCCTATACATATCCCTTATCTTTCATATCCATCGCTTGTATATACCATTCATAATAAGCGGTAGTCTTTCCCATAACCTCGAATGATTGACATCAAGGGCATTTCATATCCCCCATTTTATCCTATTCATAATCAATTGGTCTTATACTCAACTGGGGGAAAACACTTGACATGTGTCATATCGATTATTCCATTAGCTGTGTTGACGAAGTAAAACCTTAGAAAAATCCACAAACATCACAAAATGACCTGAGAAAACACAAAAACATCAAAAAACTTCAAAAAGACAAAAAAATCAAAACATTTCGAAAATCCAAAAATAGAGTCAGAGTCAATCGCACTTGTCAATCTTTATCATTTGTCAAACTACGTTGCCTCTGTGACTGGATGTAGGAAAGGCCATCTTCCAATGTGCCCTCGAGGCATTAGGTCAGTCCGTTTAGGTTTGTCTGTATAAATTCATGATTCAATCTATGTCTCTATATGGCAAGGTCATTGGTCATGTCAAACTACGTTGCCTCTGCAACTAGACATAGACAAGGCCATCAATCGATGAGCCCCCGAGGCCACACAAGGTCAGTCCATTAGGGTTTGTCACATTCACTTTCACACGTCTTTTATTTTTATTAAGTCTTGTCAGTCAAAGTCAAGTCGAACTATGAGGTCTCTATGTGTATAACGTAGGCAAGGCCATCAATCGATGGGCCCCCAAGGCTGCACTAGGTCAGTCCTTTAGGGTTTTTCGTCACACAGTCATTTTTCAACATGTCATATCAAGTCATGCATCAATCTGGTGAACAAGTCAGCAATGTCTCTAAGTCAAATCAAACAACTTGCCAAACAAAACAATCAAAATAGATCAACAAATGTTTGCTACAGGATGTGTCCTTCCTGGAAACAGACATCATCATGGTAGCCATCCAATATCTTATTCAGGATGAGTCCTTCCTAACTACAGCTATCAGCAAGGCAATCTATGTCTTATATAGGATGAGTCCTTCCTACATAATCGACATTGTCAAACAATCAAACATAGCCTTACATAGGTTATCACATCAACAACATCTGACTCAACGTCTTATACGATACATGTCTTTTTGAAACTAGGCTTTGTCATTCCTTTTACAGATAGTCATAACATCGAAACAAAACTCACAGTCTTATCCGATATGTGTATCTCCTAACATCAGGCTCTATCAATCAATCCTTCTATCAATCAAAACGAATCAAATAAACAGATCAAGTTTTGGAAAATACTTCACTGGCTTTTTGACTTTATGGCTTATCTATCTTATCATTTATCTTGAATTGATGACTGGGAATTATGTTACTAGCTTTCTCAAGGATGTCCCATGAAGGATTTAGAGAAGCAACTATGTATCACAATTCTATTTTCTTTGACTGTTGTCTGTCAATTGTCATTTAACTTTGATTTTTGAGTCATGTTACTAGTTTCCTCAAGGATGTCCCATGAAGTATTTAGAGGAGCAATGATGTCTCATGACCCGTCTTTTACTTTGTTTGTTGTCTATGGTTTGTCTTGAAAAAAAGACTGGGGCAACTTGTGCCCTTAGTATGAGTTAACGACAATCCTTGTCTGCGACTGTCTGTTATTAGCAAGTGGATGACCTTGCACACCTTGATCTATGTCATATCATGGTGTTTTTCTCTGCTTGTATTAGTCATGCCCAATGATGATAAAGTGTAATGCCTTTTATGATACAATGAAACAACGAAGATTGCTAATACTAACATCACATTCTTTTATTATTCATCTTTCTTTTGCACTAACATTTCTTCTTTTCTACATCTTCACGACCATTATCTAATTTTCCTCTATCCTTTTTTTCTTTCATCTTCTAGTTCTCTCATCGATTTCGAGAGCACACTCATGTTCTTTAAACTCGCCTGTCCTCCCGAGGGGGCATACCATCACCTGTTCTACACTGGGGCATATTTCTTATCTATTTTCTTTGACAACGCCGAAATGACATTGTATCAAAGAGGGGCAAATGTCGACACCGAAATTTTGTCTAAGCCTCCGACTTCAATATTTTTCATAATTTTTATTCTTCATGGTCATGATTAAATAATATCAATTATTTAATTATTCTCTATAGTCTTCATATTCTTCTATTGATTAAATAATCTTAAATATTTAATTAATTCATCTTCTGTTAATTCTTCTATTAATTAAATAATTTTAATTATTTAATTAATTCACACCCTTTCTTTATTCTATTTGATTAATTAAATAAATGCTTTTTATTTAATTATGTTACTAATTAACCTTATCCTTCTTGTCAAATTAAATAAATTCTTATTTAATTTACTCTTTATTATACTTCAACTATAATTAAATAAATTATTTATTTATTTAATTATTCATTTAAATCCCTTCATTACTTAATTAAATAAATCTTATTTATTGAATTATTCTTCAAATATCAAATATTGAATTAAATGAATTATTTAATTCATGAATTCTATTTTAATCCATTCCTCTATATTTAGATAAATTGTGTGAGTTATCTAAGTATTCACTTTGACTCGACTCAACATCTATTTTAATTGCTCAGTTAACTCTTGATTTAATGTCTGAGTGGCATTCTCGAGTAATCTCTTCGTCAGATCATTCAATTGTCCAGTGATAACTCAACTACGTGTACATGTATAATTAATTAAATATTCTTATTTAATTAATTAAACCTTGTGCATGCATTCAAATAGAGAGTTGCTTTAATCCATCTTCATCTTTGTCATGCAAAGATAATTCTTTTGTTTTTTAATACCAAACTTGAAGATTAAATCATTTATTTAATCTTTAATTCTATTTCTAATTTGTATCACTCATGTCACCTCTGACAGTTATCAGAATGCATGACTAATCAGTCAGTCTCAATCGTCCTTTGATCTTTCAATCCTAGCCTGTCGTTCGAATAATCAATTTTCTCTAAATTGATTTGGTCTTCATCATTCCAATCTCTCTCGAAAACTCGTGAAATCTTATGACTTTTGAGAGCACTTATCTTGAATTTTCGATGTTTTTCTAAATCACTATCTTAGGCTATACTTGCACAAACTTACGAGAAATCTTAGGGCAATTATACTACACAACAAAATGGAGAAGGGAAATTGAGATGAATCATGGAAATACTTGCAAATTTGGTGAGATTGTTCAAGTTTTAATTTACGTTTTGACTTTCCTTTGTTCTTTGTTGCTTAGCATTAGATTGCATTTAGATTCACACTGCATGCTTGCTTTTGATCTTTTCTTTTTGCACTTTCTAGTTGTTACAAAGATTATACATAGAAGAAAAATGTGGACCACAAAACTATTCCTCTAATCACTAACCATGCATACTAGTTCTTAGTTAAATCTCCAAAACACTTGGTCTTCTTTAGACCAACACTTCTACATTTCTACAAGGGGTTTCCATCAATGAAAACACCATACACAATCCATAGATCATCATGCACATGTTTCCAATGTTATAACCCTTCCCTTATAAATTTTGAGGAGGATCCCACTAACAAAAGTCCCAAAGTTGTTAAAGCCTACCCATTTGCTAAACCTTGCTCCTCGCAAACTAGTTTAGATCTTTCCTTCCTTGTGGACCCTTTGCCTTCCAAATTTTATTTTAAGAAAGAAAATATCTACTTCTATAGCACCATGTTTCAAGCCCCTAATTCCACCTCTGACAGTTATGATTCCCTTCTAAATTTTCTTGTGCAGGCCCTAAATTTCCATATGTTTAATAATATACTCAAACATAAGGGGAAAATATTTTCCTATGCCCCTAGCCCACCCCTTAGTTACAATCCTCATTAGGAGTCTGCTATGAATCTATTACCCCATAAGCCACTTTAACTTTTTTAAAGGTAAAACACCTTTGTTTGTTGAGTCCTAAACTACCCATGGTTTGGAAGAGCCTTTCTCTATGAGATTCATGAAGGGGAACCACCATTATATTTATTACCTTAGGATTGAAGAGAAATCCAACACCTTATTCAAGGACGTTGACATCTAGAATAATATTCTTAAATGGTAGCTGGCTTATGGAATATCACCAAGATGAAATCCAAAATTTATATTTTTTAACACTTTATAAATCCCTCCACTAAATAATTGATGAGGTTGAGGATTATATATAGGATTGTGTTAAAATCCTTGTTAATAAATTTTAGAAATGGGAAAATTTGGATAAAGAGGTGGAATCTATGAAGAATAACTAGGAAAGCATCAATAACAAGATGAATGAAAAAAGCTAATCAGGAGCCTTTAAAGGTTAATCCTCTCTCTGAGG
Organism: Sequoia sempervirens; assembly: GCA_007258455.2. NCBI lineage: Eukaryota > Viridiplantae > Streptophyta > Pinopsida > Cupressales > Cupressaceae > Sequoia > Sequoia sempervirens. Next base: position 393,370,878 of record VDFB02105785.1, on the reverse strand, counting down.
ACTTTTCTTACCCCGATGATGATTCTACCTCCATGTTTGATTTCCTGTAAATGGCTAGGGCTAGTGCTACTAGAAATTTTCAATTAGCTAAGTGGACTCTTCAACAGTTCAATAAGATTAATATTAAAATTAGAGGTTTGAAGGAGAATCTAAAAAATATTATGAAGGGTTTGGTGTCGGATATTCTTATTGACAAAATTATGGACCTTGAGGGTTCCTACCATGATTTCAAATCTTTGTGTGAAGATAGATTGGCTCCTCTGGAAGCCAAGATTCTAGAAATGAATGGGGATATCAAAAATATTTTGCAAGCATGTCATATCTTTTTGAAGAACAATGTGGACTCTTTGGAAGTCCTTTTTAGAAAGATAAGTGAGCTCAGGGAGAATCAGGTTTATTTCTTTGGGCTTATGGAGAAAGAGTAGTTGGTTAAAGGAAAAGGTAAAAAAGTTGCTAAAGATGGTGACAAAGGACCTGTTGTTAGAGGGTCGGCTCATTGGAAGAGATCCTTTGATGCTGAGAAGAAGGAGCTGCTAGATATGATCAAAAGACATAGAAGCCAACATCTTGAGGTGGCCAACACCTTGAGTAGTTTGAATTAGTGTCTAGTATTTTTTTAGTTGCTTTCTGTTTCTTGTTGGGTGTATGTTTCTTTCTTGTTGTTTTGTTTTTTTTATTTTGTTGGGTGTTGTTGGTAGTTTATTGTCTTATATTTAGACTAGCACCCATTTTGTTATGTTTTTTGGCTTTTGGGTTGTTGCCGGTGACTTTCTAAAAATCTTTTTTAGCAACACTTAGTATCTTTTGTTGTAAAGGGTTTTAGGTCCCTTCAAAACCTATTTTTCCCATATAATCAAAACATGAATGAAATAATTTCCTTGAGAAAAGAAATGGTGAAGAACTGACCACCACTTTGTATGTGTTCCAACCTAAGCTAGAAAAGAGAAGAGCTAAACACCAAGTGGACCAAACCATCACCTGCTAACTTTTCCTTGCTAAAAAAATTTGGGAGAAAAGATAGGTTTCTAAGGGTAAGTCTATTGTTCATACTAAGCCCCCGCTAACAATGTTGATGCATAAATTTGCAAGGCTATGGAGGAAACATTAAAAAAGAAAATGGAATTTTTGAATCATGAGTAGTAGGCCATTGATGGCATCAAATTTATCATGCATGTAGTTAGTCCCCTCTAGTCTCTTGTTGTCCTTTCTATATTTTGTTGGTCCCTACTAGTTTTTCTCTCTTTTTAATTTAGTGATGTTAGTTTTAATCTCACTCCTTGTGAGACTCATTTTTTTTGTGTACATGGTTGTTATGTAATGGGTTTGGGCCCTTCCCATATTTTTATCTTAATGAAAATAATATTATTAACAAACCTTCTAAGTAAAATAATCTACCTAAAGAAATATTTGATAGTTTGATAGTTTTAGGCTAAGGTATCTTCTCAGTAGTATCTACTCTTAGGATTAATTCTAAACCCATTCTTGGTGCCCAATTAATTTACTTTCTATAACTATAATATAAATTTATTAGGGTTTAAAGATATTCCATACTCCAAGAATCTTTAAACAATCTCCAAATGGCCACAACATTCCTTTTCATTTTTACAAAACATTGTTAGTGATTCTAGTACACTACCATGATGATACAATAAAATCAAGAAATGACATGTCCATAGTCCTCTAGAAAGTAACTATAATGTTTGTAATCCAAAATGAAATGAAAATATAGAAAAAAAATTCCTATGGTGTTATGAAGTAATTCTAGTACTATTCTAATTATTTGTTTTAACCTAGTTGTACATAGAGAAACCACCCATAATAGATAGCAACTCACAACTAGCTACGGTTTTGTAACATTGTCTCCATATTGGGAAAAATGATAGTTATACTTTAGACAATATCTATTTATGTTTCTAAAATATATGCATAGTCTGATATCTCCATGATTTTTTGTGAAAAAAAAAAATTGGAAACTCATGTGGAATTCCTTATTTGCTTGATAATTCTTCTCTATTTTTTTCTAGATCTTAGTACTATCTCTTGGTCCAAAGTATGAATAGTAGGCATTTAATTTTTTCTAAAAGGCTTAACATATATTTTTATACGTATTTCATGTTTATTAGTCCTCCTTATATGTTTTTAGGTCATCATATGATTAATAAAATATTCTCTAACACTTTTTTAACAATGTGACGAGGATTTTTCTAATCTTGGGATTCATTTTCTTCCCAAAGTATGCCTTCTTAGGGAAATATTTTGTACCTAAATTAATATCTTCTATTTTTTTATTACACAATTTTGGGTTTAAATAAGCTCTTTCTTGATCTATCAAATACTCATTCTAAATCTATTAAACTCTTTAGAATTTTACTTTTCTTCAACTAAATGATTTCATTATAGAAACATATCTCCTTACCATCTGCATTTTCAACAATGTTGAAAATATATTTCCTAACTATTATATTCATCAATGTAGTTTAATATTTTGAATAAATCATCATTATCTATAAAAAACTACTAATGATGAATATTATCTAGGATTCAGAGCCTTGTTAGCATCTCTACCTTTAAAATTCCTACCAAGGTAATGTCCTCTAACTTGATAACTATTTTGGATAAGAATTATTCCAATATATTCATCTCTCTCCATCCATTCTTGAATGGAGGAAGAATCAAACAATTCAATACTTTCCAAGGTAGAATTCTTGTACTATTTCAATCTATTATTTTTGGAAGCATATCTTCCCCTTATTTAGAAGAAAACCAGTTTAAAGTCACCCTAAAATTGAGATTTTTGAATTTATTATTTAGTGATAGATTTGAAACTAATAATAAGGCCTCATATTATATAAAATAATTTCTACATTCCAAACCTAAATTAACTTATGATTCAAATGACTCAGTCTAAGGTGATATTAGAACAACTCCAACCCCTACTCAATCCTTTGAGCATTGGCAATCAAAGTACATCATTAATTTATCATTAGATAATAATTCTTCGATCTTTAGGATTTATAAACAATTATCATCCTCATTTGAATTTATAACCTTCACTCTAAAATTCTCTAAATCTATTTCAATATAAAATACTTCTTCCTTGAGGTTTGTATGGTCTCCAATTATTTGAAGTCTTTATTATTTCTATATAGTCTTAAATTTTCTTTGCTAATTGGGATCATGGACTAAAAAGAATCCATTTGGATACTTCATCCAAGGAAACTTGAAAAGCACATACTATACTATGGAGTTATATCCACAACAATAAAATACATGTTATATTGTTTTTTAGGGTACACAAAAAAATAAAAATTAACATCCTTCATAGCCTTGATGATGGAGACCTTCCTAGAGTCCCTCAAAAATAGCTTACCATAATACCTTATAACTTGTAGATATAGTTTATTCATAACCTATAGGGGCATCACATTAGTATATGCACTTGAATGTATCATGAAAGCTTCCAAACATTTATCAATTATATGTAATATGACATACAATGGGTCAAAATGAGATGGGAACTTGTTCAATGTAGTCCACAAATATAACTCAAGTTACTCCACATTATCTACTCTACTAATTTCCTTGGCTACTTATCCTTCCCTATAATTATCTTCAATGTGACTCCTATTTTTATTGAAGTGTCCTAAAGGGGTGTCACAAATTAGAGATAGAGCTCTATCTTCATTAAATTGTATGTGATTTAATATTGATGTCATGTTTAAGGAAAAATATTTTGCTAGGGATGCATTAATTAGAATAGTAATAAAAATAAAGAAGGTAAATGACTAACCATTCCTTTTTTTATTGTGGTCCCTCTCATATACTACAAAATTCTTGGTAAACAAGGCCTTTTTATTTCATAGACTCTCTTTCTTATGATTTGGGCCCTTAACATGTTGGTCATGATTGTTGATATTTTTAGTTAGTGTCAAAACATAATAACCTTTGTTCTTAGTATAATTATTGGAAAAGGAATGATTTTTTTGTTTGTATTGCTTCTCTTTAATGAAAATTCCCTTGAAATTTTCCATCACAATATTTCCCTTATTTTATTATTTCTTACAAAGTTATGATCACATTTAACTAGAGACATTTTTGTTCTATTCAAAGCCCTAATATCTTCATCAAAAGGTATCCTCAATTTAAATTTTCTAGTAGATGAATCCACAATATATATGATATAGTCCTCATATTATTAATTAGAAAAAACTTGTTGGTGGTGGGAAATTTTTTTACACCTCTTGTATTCAATATATATCTCTTGACCATATTCATCTATAGAAAATTATTTAGCACTAATACAACATCCTTTTAAAGACATGATGTTGTCTTGGTGTATTGGTCTATAATTTATATATGTCTAACACCACTACACTCATCAAAAATTTCCATAGGATAAATGACTAATAGCACTACAACATATTGTAATAGAGAATGGTGCACTTGGAAACCCATGCAAAATGGGGTAGGGTGAAATCACAATATTGTGTCTCACTTTTTTCCCAAGATGGACATTTACATCAATATTTTTAACTGAATCTTCATCTTCTGATACCTATAAAAGCTAACCCATTAAGAATTTGAAGATGATGTGAACTAGTGATTTGTGGGAATTTGTTTGTAGATTCTAATTTTTTTTTTTCAAATTTTCTAAAATAAATCATGAATCTTTCAAGATCTCCTTTAATAACTAGTTTTAAACAGAAAACAACCATTTCAAAAAGTAACTTTTGTGTCATACATCATAACCTTTTTTCTATAAAGGGATAAATTCTAATTTTTGAAATATAGATTCTCAACATCAGTATCAAGAGAATTTTTCATAATTTTTTGTTGCATATTTTCTTAAAATTATTTTTTGAAGTCACTATAACTATAAGTTGGACATATGTGTGTGTCATACAACCTAACTTGTTATGTATATATTTAAATACATTTTTATTAGGTGAAACAAGGACATAAATACCTAGTGAAAGGGTATTTTTGAATTTTTTTTACAATGGCTTACTATTTTTTCACCTTTGCATGACAAATATCTAGATGTTCAGAGAAAAATCCTATGTTTAGTAAAAAATGAAAATTAAATACATGATAAAATAAAAATATATCAAAACTATACTTGTTGGAAAGATAGTTTCGAGGGATACAATCTTGAAAAATATAATTTTTAAATGACATTATTTAATCCCTCAAAAGATAAAGATAAAGTTGTTTTTTGCGAACATTTTGATAGGTGTGAAGGAGACTCCATTGTGGGTGTGATTAAATACTAGAGGGGTTCTATCCAAGGGGGTTTTATCTAAGGGGGTCTTATCTATCCCTCTTCAATTGAAACCCTTTAGATGGAGCATCTCAAGGCTTAAACCTTTAGTTTTTTTCTAAAAAAAGTGATTTCAGACAAAAATCAGCATGTCCCAAAAGTGAGACACACTATTGTGGCAACACCCAATATCTTGTACATTATGTACACATGCCTTCTTTAAAGTATCTGAATTTTCTTTATTTATTTTTTGCTTAGAATTTTGCAAAATAGGATTCCCATTTCTCTAATAGTATTATAAGTTTGTTAGACAACCTAACCATTCTATCATGTTATTTTTTATTATTCCTTTCAATTAGTATGTCCTTTTTATTTTCAAGATACATTTCAAATAAAATATTTGGGTCATGAATTACTTGACCCATATTTTATTTTTCTATGGGGGATTTTATATTTTGACCTTTATCATGTAGCAATATTCTTCTATCACTCCTTTTTATGTACCTTTTTAAAGACTCCCTAATTTATTTCAATGTTTGAGGTGATCCTATAGTATTATCTCAATGTATGAGGCTCCTTTCCTCTCAAAAGTACCACATCCTAGAGCCATATACATTACAATACAATAATAAACATATGGAATCATTTGGTCTCATGCAAACTAGAATCTCCACTATGAATCTACCAAATAATGTATTAAATTCTAACATTGAACCATTAAATCCCCTAGGATATATTTATAAATTTATTAATAATGAATCTATAGTTATTCTTATTTCTATACTTCTCTCTCAAAATACTCTAAAATCCTAACCATGATCTTATACAATTATCTAGCAATATTATCAAGGGATCATACAATGAACTTCATCAATAAATCTTCATATTCAATTTTACAATCATCTATTAGGTTATTAAAATATCCCAAGTGGTCTTCACTAGAAACAAGATTATTCCATTTCAAATTCATAATATTAGATCTAACTTATCCAAGGATAGGTTTTAGATGCCTAGGGAGTACAACAATATTTAATTTCCTATATCTTTTTAAGTTCAAATTTTATCTAGTAGGAACTTGTATTGTATTATTATTTATGTATTTATTATTTTTCTTATCACCGCTATTGTTTCCTATTCCTTTACCACCTTGGTAATCAATATTCCTCAAATTTTCAATTGTCTTAACAAGACCATCTCTATATTTCTCAACATAAATCCTCACTAAGTTAGCTTTCAAAGAAATTATATATTGGGAAATGTATCTATCTTGGTCTTTATGCATCAAAAATGCTTTGGGTTGTTCTTCTTAAAAATCCTCACATTCTTCATTTCCCTAATTATTTAGACAATTAATATCATCTCTATATTAGAAAGGGTACTCTTCTTTTGAATGTGAAATAATTGGCTAATCATACATGGAACTTTATCTCACAATTGACCTTCCTCGAAGGAATCATTAATGAAATATTTGGGTAAATGCAAGAAGATGAGTCCATGAAACATGAAATTTTTTTCCTTAGACAAAAAACTGAAATCAGTTTCAAGAAAATAGGATCACATTTTTAAGAAATAGGATTCCCTTTAGGTTTGGGTTCTCAAACCTAAAATTTAAACAAGATCATGTTTAGTAATGGTGTCCCAAGTTGGCCTTCGAGAAATAGGATCTTGCTTTTTACAAAACAGGATCCTATTTAATAGTGGTATTTGTTTCAAATGACATAATGCTTATTTTCACCTATGCACACAGGATCCTGATTGAGGAAGAGCAAACAGTGACCTCCAGGTATGAGCCCAACCCCAATTTTTTGTATTTTTTAGTTTTTTTTTAATTTTTAATAAAAAGTTAGATTTTAGTATGTTATTTTTCAATTTGTATGGAGTTTTTTTCATTTTTACTTGTAATAAAAGAAATGGTGATTTGTAGAAATCAAAAGAAAACATGAAATAAAACCCTAGATATTGAAAAGAAACAAAAAAATCAACCTTAAATCATAACCAAAGAAAAAAATTTACCTTTTGAAACCCTAAATTGTTCAATCAAACAAAAAAAACTGAATTTGAAAACCATAAATTGAAATGAAACAAAAAATTGCATTTGAAAGCCCGATTTCTTAAAACCCTAAATTGAAATCAAACAAAAAAAATTGCATTTAAAAACCTTAAATTAAAATCAAACAAAAAATTTGCATTTGAATTCCCTAAATTGAAATAAAACAAAAAATATTGCATTTGAAAACCATGATTTCAAGCTTGAGTATTTGAAAATGGAAAAAATTCAGTTGCATCTTTTTATGTTTTAAATTTCATTTGCATTATATGGAGACAAGTATGTAGACATGCCTATGGAATAAATTATTCCATGGATTTAGGTTGATACATAGTAAATTAGGGTCCTTGATATTGACAATGAAATAGGATTTCATATATATTATACACTTAAATTCATATTCAAGGTATGTGCAGGATCATCATGGAAAAAATAGACCCTTAAGTGGCAAAAAATTTAGAAAAATCAGAGTTAGGCAACTTGACGTAAAAATTTGAATAAGTTATCTATATTATTTAAAAATATGTAAGAATAGAATCTATAGAAAATTGAATGTAGTTTCTAAACTACTAGGTTTATTTAAAAATAAAATCTATTTGGAAAAATTTGAAATTTCAATCTAGTAGTACTTAAATTTCAAGGAAAAAATAAGTAGGTGTCTGTCGACCACCTAACCACAATAAAATGATAATATTTTTTTATAATATTTTAGATATAAGTAGAGGACTCCTGTCGATGTTATGCAAATTTTTGTAGATTTTTTCCAAGTAAATAATTAATTATGATTTTTTATTACAACTTTTAAAAATATAAAACTCGTATGTCGACCACCTTAATTTGGTCAAAACTTCATGAAATTGTTATTATTTTTTAATCCTATAGTATGCAAAGCATAATGTGACACATGTTTTGGATTCAAAAATGTGATATTGTTTGAAAGCTATAGATGTTTTTCAATCAGCCTATCAATCAAGACTTTAGTCGAATTCAAATAGAAAATGAATAATAATTATTTATTAAATTCAAAGTAAAGCATAATTTATATTGGTGGAAAGTTGAGAATCTCCTTTAAAAACCCTTTTTGTTTCATCAATTTTGGGTAAAAAAAAGTTGTCAGCTACATACCCTACACATACCCATCATATTGCCACTTTTTGGCCCATCATGATCCTGCACATACCCTTCATTAAGTTATCTAGACATGTTGACACAATAAATTTAATGTTATGAACATAGATATAATTAGATTATAAAACAATATGTTAAACCTTACTTTTGGGACTAGTGGATCATTAGAATTGATATAAATTATGTGTTTCTATTATGGATTATGCTCAATTAGTTTTGTAGTGTACTAAAATGGATCCCTTGACATTTTCACACTCATTTGGGTCCTCCTTGTGGATTTTGGCTTGATGTTGCCTTGATTTAGTGTTGTAATGTGGATAATACATTCACATTAGGTCTTGGGCCCTTGTGAGCTAATTGAATTTAATGGTGCCTTGCTAAAGTGTCGTGAAGTATTGTAACACACTTTCACACTTTTCTAGGGATTTATCAATTAACTAAGCATAATAAATATAATTTTAATCAAAATCAACCTTAATCTTTCCTTATTTGGAGAGTTGTAAAGTGTTGTAACTCACTTTCACATTTATTTAGGCTTATCATCAATAATTACTTTTTCTTATGCTTTAATTGGCCCTATTTTGCATCCACAAGCCTCATTTATTGCATCTTTTCGAGGATAATCCTAACACCATTCAATATCCAATCATAATTCAGGTGTTCCTCACTTGTGTGGCCCAAATTTAGTGTGTAGGACTCATTCGCCACCTTGCGTGAGTGGGTCCCACCTAGATCTTTTGGCCCTGAACCAATTTTTACACATTTCTAAGCACTTTTCATTTTTGGTCCCATACATTATGTCTAATGAGACTCATTCACCACCTTGGATGAATGACTCTCATGTGACCCAAATTCAAATTTAATTCAGATTTTTGGTGGGATTTTATTCTCTTGGATCCAATGTCGGCTTGTAGTGTTGTAATTTCAGGAATCATTGCATAATTGAGTATAAATACAAGGTTATTTTAGTCATATTCAACACCTAGCATTCGAGAGAGTTCACAAGAGAATTCAAGAGATTTCAAAGGTGGATTATCAAGCATTTTAGATCATTCTTCAAGCATCAATCATCATGTCAGATATTTTATTCTTCATGTTTGTTATTGTGCTAACAATTGTGATGTATAGTTCATGATCCAAGCAAGCATTACATTCAAGATCCATATCATTCAAGCTAGAGTGAAGAACCACATCCATTGCAATCATTTGAGGCATATTTGTAGCACTTTATTGCTAGGGTTTGATGAGTTCCAACATTTCTATTTGTTCATTCATCATTATCCTTTCATATTTGCTTTCATTTCAAGGTTTAATTACCAACAAGGGGTTTTACCAAGGAAAACCCCTATTCACTAACCCCACAACATTTTTCCCTCTTCTTTTATGTGATTTGTAGGGATAGGTTGCAAATTTTTCAAAGAACAATGTTGGAGAAAATTTGTCAAATCCTTAAAGTTTTCAAAGTTGTCATCAATCCTTGGAGAAGCTTGGAGAAGACCTACATATGGAAATTTACAATTTTAGATATGGAAACCAATCAAAAAGAGCAAGGTAGACTAAGAGGCACAAAATTAGATCCTAAAATTCAAAAAAAGTAGAAGTGTATTGTTTCTTGACTATTGGAAAATGAGTCCCACTATGTAGGCCTAACAAATATTTTTGCAAATCTAGATACCCTTTTGGCTAAAACCTACTCCAGTGCATTTTCCCAGAAATTGGGCTAATTTTCCCAGCTTGGAGAATGAGTCTCAATCAATCGTGATAGCAGATTTTTTAGCATTCCAGACCTCCATTCTACCTTCTTCACTCTCCTAGGTGCACACTTTCCATTTCATAACTTTTTGTTGCATTTTGTTCATCTTTCTAGGTCATTTAGGTTTTAGCATTTCATATTGCATTTCGTTGTCTCTTCCAAGTTTGAACTTGGTGATGAACCCCTTAATAGATCATCTTTATCCCCTAGGACAATCCCTTTGGAAGATTTCAATCCCCTTTGCATTGAAATCTCAACCGTTTGTTCTTGAGTGAATTGTGTGAAGGTTTCCTCTCTCCTTTTAAGTCCAAAACCCTAAAGGTGAAAGAGAGGCCCCAAACAATTTTTCAACATTTCAAGTTTATGTATTTATTACCACATGATAAATTAATAGATATAATTGTATGCATAATTTATAATGCTTCATTATGTTCTATTGAGATGTTAAATTATTATTTTTTACCTTACAATGAAAAATATTTAACATGTACTTTGGTGTTTTATATTTTTTTCTAATGGCCAATCAAAGGGTAATTGTATGTGGTACCTTAATTGAGTTAATAATATGGGCCTTATGCATCTATTATGATTCATACTATCTTACAACTTCATACTATTCCATAATATGTTACAATTTAAACCATGATTGTTAAACTAGGTAGATAGTTAAATTTACTCACTAGAAGAGTAGAGACCTCAACATAATTTTATGATTACTCATATACTTATATGGTAGTGATATATATTCTATTTTTATGGATCTTCAATGCATAAACATATATGTGAAGCTTAGGCTCAAACCCATGTTTGCAAGTGTGATATAAGAGGGATTCACTACACACAGGTCTCTTCATTTTCAAGAGATCACCATGGAATGAACTACCCTTATACACCTCAATATAAGCAAGTTGATGAAAATGTAGAAAAGTATACTCCAAGTAGTGTTTTGAAGAAAGTCACTTCAAATCCCGAAAGAGTGAAACCCCAAATTATTTCTACCTTAGATGAGTGAGCTCTCAGCCAAAAGACAACAATGTAGTTTCAGGATGCCAGCGCGATGCACTATCATCTAAAAGAAGTGCTAGCATCCTAAGCAACAAAGGGCTCAGGAGCTCAAGTGGATACAACCAAGCTTCACTTCTAAGATCAGATCTAAGACATATAAAGAAAAATAAATGAGAAAGAAGACAGAAACTATAACAAACACAAGGGGACTTGGAGAGAGCTTACCTTTTACTAGACATTCAACTCTTCACTCCAAACTCCACTTTGCACCTACACACAAAAGAGAAAGGGGAAAAAGTTGAGGATGTATAGGGTCCTACCTCAGTTAGACCCCCATTTTGGTGTTCCCACCTCCATGGAAAGCCATGTTGGATAGGATCGTAAATGAAGTAAACAAAGCGTGTGGAAAAAGCAAAACCCACTTTAGTAGTAGAACCAACACCACAAAGTAGTAAATGAACAAGTAGGAAAGGAAAGTGAGAGAGAGAGTGTTACCCACGAGCCTAGACCCTCTCTAGAGAACACAAACACATTGTTGAGTGCTTGCTTGAGATTTGTTGCTACTGGAAGGACCTCAATCCAGCATGGCTTCACTTGTGAAAGTGTTGCTATCAAGGATCAAGATAACTCAAGACTAGAGCAAGTAATAAGAGAGCTTGAACGAATGACTTCCAACCCCAAATGAGAGTAAGAAAGGTGCTTTTAATTTGTGCAAGGGTGGAAAAGAGTTGTTATGTTTGAAATATGACTGATAGGACATGTGTCAAGAGAGTCAAGATTCTAGATTCTCTGTTTCAAACTTAGAAAACCACTAGGACGCTAGTGTTATGCACAAATGTCTGCATGTCATGTAGGCGCCCAGAGCCTAGCTTTTTGGGAAACATGTCACCAAGCTTTTGCTGCTCTGTGACAAGTTTGTATGGAGTTAGAATCATGAAATTTTGACTCATGGGATTTTTGTCATTAATGCTCTAAGGTGTCATAAATGCTAGCCAAAAATGCAAGAATGTGGAATTGCGCCTAGGTGCAATTCTGCGATATTACATTTTTTCCCCCACTTTAGTGGGCTCGATTTTGGAAAAAATTAGCCTCAGTAAAGTAGAGAAGAAAACTTTTACCTAAATTTTGAATTTTACAGATTTACGTGCCATAAAAAAGGGACCATAGAGGCCGCTGAAGGTTCCCCCAGCATCTGAGCTCAACAAACTACGAAAAAACGGTCGTGAATTTTTTTTTCAAGACTTTAACCTACAAAACTCAAATTTTGGGTTAGCCTCAAAAAATCGAAAGAAGCTACAATGAATAGAAGAATGATAAAAAAAAAGTCATCAATTCAGAAGAAAAAATATGATCAAGAGGTGACTATATGCCCCCTCCTAAGTTTTCCCCTAGCTTGGTGGGGTAAATTCAGGAGAAACCAAGGAGCCACAAGCTCTAGGAAAAAGGGCCCCGAGGGGCCTATATATACCTAGGTAGGCCCCTAGAAGGGTCATTTTCACTATTCATTGTGAGCAAATTATTGACTTTTGTGAGAGAAAAGTCAGCAAAATGCCTAGTAGGGGGGAGTATGAGGCATTGAGGTTGGAACAACTACACGATGACATCGCTGAGGGTCACGAGATGGACTAGGTAGGTCTCCAATCCTCATTTTTGTGAATTTAAGCTCATTTTTTGCATTTTTCTAGTCGGTGAGGTGCACAAGTGTCTTTTTTGGGTTCTCACATCCAAAAATTGCACTATTAGCTAGAGTCTATGTCGAGGTCCTGATTTTGTGTTGTCGTTTCAAGGATGCGCTAATCTCCTCGAGGTGGCCATGGCAAATAGGGACACATGCACAATGTGCAGATGTCTGTGCAGTGCCCATAAGTCTAAAGATTTTTTTTATAATGAAATTCAATGTTCTAACTTCAATTTTTTTCACTTTTGCTAGAGCATCTAGAGATTCATGAGAATCTGAGAGGGCAAGTATTTTGACTAATTCATGAGTAGAGGGACCATCTGAACAATGACAAGGTCACGCATCTAGAGCGGGTCAGTCTTTGGCATGTATTCACCATGCCAAAGATGTGATACCATGAGAGGATGCTCACAACTCTGATGGAGTGGTGGGATGCCATGACATCATCTTTCCAACTCTCTTGGGGGAGATGACTATCACACATGAGAATGTCTATCGGATCCTTGGGCTACCCATCCATGGATGACAAGTGGCCCTAGATGATACCTAGTTGACATGGGAGCAAAGGGAGGGAGTCCTCTATTGCTTAGGATGTATGAATGATGGAGATGGTATGGGCTACATATACATGCATTGGTATGACTAGGCGAGGACCACTATACTACTGCTATGTTACGTTATGGTCATGACTGTAGAATTTTAGATCATGATAGATAGGCAAGGCTCACACCTACACGAGGGCCTTGTCCATATGATTAGATATATGGTTGAGCATTAGATAGTTTTTTCCTGGGGACACAACATGTTGGTGCACCTTTACTAGGATTTAGGTCAGTACATCCACTATGAGTAATGTAGCCTTACTGCATGCACACTTTTGTAGGTGTGGGCCTTCACCTGCATCATGTGAACCCTATCGGTTGGCTTTCTCCAGTGATAGTCATATAGCATTCACATGGCCCACTAGTATGACATGACAGGCCAGAGGAGATTCAACGATCTACAATTTTGGAGGCTTCAATTTGACACTTTGATTGCATATGGGGTTTGATAGAACCCTACCAATTTTTCCAATGGGTAGATGATAGCAGGCATCTAAGGAACCTGCAACAAAACCATTTTTTAGTAGGTCATCATGATTACATCATAGTTCCTTACTATAGGAGTTGGGTTATGCGATATTATGGCTGTCCTTAGATGATTCCACCAGATGTGCCCACCTATACTAGGGCCTATAGGAGTGCAATGAGAGTAAGGGATCACCATCGCCCCACCATCACAGACTTTGTTCCCTTAGATGATGATGATGAGCCCGACCAGGATCTGTCGCCCGTAGTGGCAACATATAATGTTGAGGTAGTTGCATAATTTGTATGGTGGTGGGAGAGGCATCATCATGATCTTGTGTTGAGTGAGGGTGCCCTGAGAGGGGACCTTGGTCTATAGGGGGATCTTCCACCCCAACCTTTGCAGGGAAGATAGAGAGGGAACCAGTAGGTAGATGAGGAGGAGGAGGCAGCACAGGAGAGGAAGTGGCACCATAGAGACCAAGGTGGTGAAGGAGATTAGATCCCCTAGTAGCTACCCCTATCTCATCAACACCACCAAATCCTACTGTTCTAGCGACAGTGGCTTTGGCATCACTGGGAGTGACTACTGATGCCAATGGTGCAGGCCCCAACACCACTCCTTACCTTAACCCTACATGGTAGCCATGGGCTCCAGTAATATGAAGTAAATTATTTATGTTTCATTTCTTTCAATTTTTCCATTTATGATTATATATATATGCCATGTGATACTGATTTCTCTTTCTTTCACTGCGGTTGTAGAGGATGCACATGGATGGACTAGGGTGATGGCTAAAATAGTGTATTTCAGAGGTATCCCCTAACATGTTGATCCATGGGATGGTGCTCAAGGCTTTTCAACCAGTATTTGTGGGACTACATGCCCCAAATTTTGAGCTGATAACACATCTAAGGACTGGCTATGAGAAGTGGGGTGTGAAGATTGTTCAACTAACTACGGAGTTGACTATGGTTCAAGGACAACATGAACAGCTGTCGGGGGAGCTACAGATGACACTTGATGAGAAATATGCAACAGTGAGGAAGGACAAAACTACCAAGTAGGTGTGTGATGCCCTTTAGAGTCATCTCAATGACCTCAATGGGTAGCGAATATCTATGACCCTGAAAATTTTTTAGTGGTTGTAGGATGTGCTAAGGAACATGGAGATGACTATAATCTTCCTATAGGGAGAGATCAAGGGGATGCAAGAAACTCTATATGTATCATTCTCACACCAATCTCACTCCACGACCACCGTGCAACCTCTCCCAAGGGTACCAGAGTAGTAGCTAGAGCCGGAGCACTCCAAGAGCCATGCTCCATAGTGATAGGGGCTCATTTTTTGTACATCATTTTTGTAGTGAGAGATATACACACATATATATCTATAGATATTTTGTATAGACATATATTCAACATCCACTCATTTTTCATAGTAGAGGCCCAATACATGTACATGACATTTGATACATACATGCATATATATACATGTGGACATATCTATTCTGGTATCATGGAAGTGTTCATTTTGATGTGTATGCTTTTTACTTTCATGTATGTTTATGCTATGGATATTATATGCTCGTATGAATGTATGCTTATATTAGACACTAACATGATTTAATAAACACACATGGTTGTATGTTAATTAAATGCAATGATGATCTAATTCTCTTAAAAGATGTGATGTGATGCATGGATATATAGCATAGCAAAACACATGTATGTATATCACACACACACACACATGGTCATATCATAACAAAAAAAAAATTCATAATGTGTTAATAAACAATGTCAATATATGTAATGATACTACCCTTTCATAGAGAGAACACCACATAGATGACACATGAAACACTACGCATGGTATCAATGAAGATGCATCTCATTAATAGGTTCTTTTAGAGGTGTCCCATTCATAGACAATAATCCATAGGCACTCAAACCATACACAGAGATCACAATGTAAGGGCCTAACCAGTTAGGACTAAATTTTCCTCTCTGATTAGGTGATACATATACATTTTGTTGGTTTTCATAGAGAACCAAGTCTCCTAGTTTAAAGCTCCTAGGAAGCACACTCTAATTATATTATCTCGATAATGTCTGTTGATAAGCTTTAAGATGATCGAGGGCCTATAAATGGTAGTTGTTGAGCATCTCTAGCTGATGAAAATGGTTAACTCGATAGGTTTCATCATTAATTAACCCTTTAAGGGAAACCCGTAAAGATGGAATTTCCAACTCTAAGGGCATGATAGCTTCAAAACCATACACAAGGTTGTAAGGTGTTGTTCCTGTCACCATATGAACACTCATGTGATAGGCCCACAAAGCATAAGTTAATTGTATATGCCAATCCTTACCATGTTCAATAACTATTTTACGAAGAATAAGTTCAAGAGTTTTGTTATATGCTTCTACTTGACCATTAGATTGCAGATAGTAAGGCATAGAAAACCTATGTTGGATATGAAAATTCTTTAAGAACTAATTTAATTCCTTATTCTTGAATGGTGCACCATTGTTAGAAACAAGTGTAGCAGGAAATCCAAAATGAGAAATAATGATGTTCATGAGAAAGCTATAGATGGCTTCAATTTTTCTAGATCAGAGTGGAATATCTTTGACCTATTTCGTGAAGTAATCCATAGTAGTGATAATGAAGGTATGTCCCTTGAAAGAAGGATGTGATATTTTTCCAATGATATCCAACCCCCATTTTTTGAAAAACCAAGGAGAGGATTGATTTTGTAACTATTGAGCAAGCACATGAATAAGACGGCTATGTTGTTGACATTGAAGGCACTTTTTAACAAAATCAAGGGAATCATTTTCCATCATTTTCCAATAGTAACCCATGTGTATCAATCTTCTTGCTAGGGATCTACCACCAAAATGTCCACCCCTAGAGCTTGAATGGGCTTCCTTAAGGGCAAGGGGTATTTCTACTTTAGTGAGACACCTAAGAAGCAACCCATTATAGGATTTTAAGTAAAGAACATCGGAACAAATGACATAACGTGTTGAAATCTTGTGTATATGAGTAAAATTAGTTTTTGTTACATCATTAGGAAAGTTTCCAGTCTTTAAATAATTATAGATACTAGAAAACCATTCTCCTGAGTCTACATGAGAACACACTAATGACTCGGATTCAGGCTGATTAGAAACCATGGGGGTTCGCAGGAATTGAACCATGAAATGGTATTCATTCGTATCCTCTTCTGAAGGCACCAAGGAAGAAGTGCTTTCCATTGCATTGGCTTGTCTATTTTCTCTTTTAGGAACATTGCCTATTTTGAAAGAGGAGAACTCATTGAGCAAGGACAACTTACTTTGTTTATCTTGATAGGTTCCCATAATCTAATTCTCAATGAGCTTAGAATCACCTAGTATATAGAGGTGCTTAAATTTTAGTGCAATCGTGGCACATGAGCCAACAATAAGGACTTTGTACTCATTAATGTTATTAGTGCAAGTAAAATCTAATTAAAAGGACAAAGGGATCAATTTACATTTGTGGGCTATCAAGATCACACCTGCTTCAAAACCGGTCTAACACCTTAATTCATCAAAATACATCTTTCATCCAAGGTCATAATTAATTGTGAAAAAATATTCTTATCAGGAAAAAAATCCAACATTGGGAAGGAATGGGATGAGGGAGCGTCTTCCAATTGATCGACAACTACTTGACCCTTCATTTATGTCTAAGTAATGAACTTTATATTGAACTCAAAAAATAACATAACCCATTTTTCTATCTCCCAGCAAGGTTAGTGCTAGAGAACATATTCTTTAAGATATATTTTTTATGATGACGTGTGTTTCAGCATGGAGAAGGTAGTGTCTCAACTTCTTCATAGAGAATATAAGATCAAGGCATTGCTTCTCCATGGAGGAATAATGAGTTTCATAATCGACTAGGACATGGCTAATGTAGTAGACCACTCTCTCTTTCCCCGCATCATCATATTGAGCCAGCAAAGCTACTAAGGAATGTTGTGACACAACAAGGTAAAGCAAGAAGGGTCTATCTTACATAGCCATAGGAGGATTGGCCAAATAAGATTTGATTGACTCAAAGGCTTTCTGACACTCCTTATCCCATATGAAGAAAACATCCTTTATCAATAAACAAGTGAAAGGAAGGGTACAATCAGCCAATTGAGATATGAATCTATGAATCGCCTGAATTTTCCCTTGTAAACTTTGCAACTCAGTGATATTCCTTGGTGGAGGCATGTTAACAATGACGTCAATTCTATTTGTGTCAACCTCAATTCCATGATGAGAAACTATGAACCCTAAAAGCTTGTCAACATCTACACTAAGGATGCACTTATGGGGATTGAGTCTCATTTTATAGAGTCAAATCCTTTTGAAGATAAGCCAAAGGTTCTTCACATGATCCTGACGAGTTATCAATTTCACCAACATGTCATTAACATAGTCATGAAATATCAAGCTCATCACCCGTTGGTAAGTTTCTCCTGCATTCTTTAACCCAAAGGGAATGACCACATAGCAGAAAGTATCTCAAGGGGTACTGAAGGTTTTCTTGTATTGATCATCCCGGTTAATACTGATCTGATTGTAACCTGAGAAGCCATCCATAAAATATAACAATGCATGGCCTGCCATTGAGTCCAAAATCATATCTATATTAGGAAATGGAAAATCATTCTTAAGATAATCCTTATTAAGATCTTGAAAGTCAATGCATATATGAATACAACCATCAGGCTTACTAACAATGACTATATTTGAAATCCAAGGGGAGTAGTCAATCAGATGGATAAATCCTACCTTCAACAACTTTTTTATCTCAGTTTTGGCCATCAATGTGCTGGCATATGGCTTCTAGTGTTGTCATTGATGGCAACTAAAGTCATTGATCTAGTCCACATTACATTATTTGACTATACTAAAAGACAGATTGAAGAACAAGGTATCCAAATGAAGTTAAATCTGTTAAGAGATTTGCATTATCAGTTTAACAGTTTTGGTTGTGGATCTTAGGGAAGGTTGTTGGATATATGAAATGTGATATTCTCAAATTTTGTGTTGTCGTATCAAGTGGTGTACAAGTTAGGGGATCCAGTCATTCAATTTTTTGTTCATCAATGTATGAAGGCTGACCAAGTGAATGTAAGGTGTTGCAAATTTCTAAAGAGAAATTGTTTGGAGTATTTTTGTTGGTACGTGGTGACTGATCATGCTATACTGTACAACCCAACATGTATCCTCACTAGGGTCCTCTAATGGTATTCGTAGGTAGAAAATGGTTCCAAGGACTCCATAGGAAAATGGAGTGGCTGAGCGCATGAACAAAACAATAATGGAGTGTGCACAGACTATGAGATTGCATGTTGGGATGCCTTTAAACATGTGGGAAGAGGTTGTAAATGATACTATTTATTTAATCAATAGAGTTCCCTCTAATCCTTTGGGTTGTGGTATTCTAGAGGAAGCATGGATAGGTAAGAAGGTGAGTTATTCTTTTCTCAAGACCTTCAGTTGTGAAGCATTTGCGCATGTAGATTTTGAAAATAGAACCAAGATTGATGAAAAATAAAAAGAATGTATATTTGTTGGATATGGAATTGATGAATTTGGTTATAGGATTTGGGATTTTGAAAATAAAAAATTGTGAGAAGCAGGGATGTCATATTCAATGAGAAAGTGTTGTACAAAGATTAGTTGCAGCAGCATGAGAAGAGAGAAAATGATTATGTAGTGCTAGATGATACACCAAACAACAATGTTCCAATGGTTCCTCATGCTCCGCAACAACAACAACAAATACCACAAACTCCAGTGAATGTTAGATGATCTTCAAGGATAAGTAGACCTCCAGAAATATTTTCTCCCTCTTTGTATTCTATTTTATTAACTGATGTTGGTGAGCTAGGTTGTTATGATGAAGTTGTGGAGGTGGATACCAAGGTTTAGTGGGAGCATGGAATGGAAGAAGAAATGGACTCCTTGTTGAAAAATTAGACTTGGGAATTATGCAAGTTGCCTATAGGTAAAAAGGCTTTACCAAACAAATGGGTTTATAGGATGAAATAGGAGGATGGAGGTAAAAAAAATTTAAAGCTAGATTAGTTGTAAAGGGATTTTCACAAAAAAAGGGTATTGATTTTGATGAAATATTTTCTCTTGTTATTAAAATGACTTCTATTCGTACTATTTTAAGTATTGTGGCTGCTAAATATTTGCATTTAGAACAACTTGATGTTAAAACAACCTTTATCCATGGTGATTTAGAGGAGGAAATATATATGGAACAACCACAAGGATTTGAGGTCAAAGGTAAGGAGAAACTTGTGTGCAGATTGAAGAAAAGTCTATATGGCTTGAAACAAGCACCTCGACAATGGTATATAAAATTTGACAGTTTTATTGTTGAGCAAGGCTATAGT
This sequence comes from Sequoia sempervirens, assembly GCA_007258455.2. NCBI lineage: Eukaryota > Viridiplantae > Streptophyta > Pinopsida > Cupressales > Cupressaceae > Sequoia > Sequoia sempervirens. Next base: position 393,350,499 of record VDFB02105785.1, on the reverse strand, counting down.
CTATTTAATTCAAACCATTGTGTTTATTTTAAGAGGTTAGATGATGATAGCTACATTATCTTATGTTTATATGCTGATGATATGCTTTTAGTAGGGTCTAACATGGATCACATAAGGGATTTAAAACAATAGTTAGCAAATTCATTTTCTATGAAGGATTTGGGGGCAGAAAAGCAAATCCTTGGTATGAAGATTACAAGAGATAGGAAAAATAGAAAATTGTTTTTATCTTAAGCTAACTATGTTGAGAAGGTGTTTCAGAGATTTCATATGGAAAATGCAAAAGATGTCAGTACACTTTGCCCAGTCAAGTTAAGTTGACTAAGGATATGTGTCCAAAGACACAAGAGGAGGAAGAAAAAATGTCCAAGGTACCATATGCTTCAACTATAGGTAGTTTAATGTACGCCATGGTATGCACAAGACCAGATATTGCACATGTTGTAGGAGTTGTTAGCAGGTATATGAGTCATCCTAGTGTTGAACATTGAAATGTGATAAAATGCATTCTTAGGTACTTCAGAGGTACATAAAATAAATTTTTATGTTTTGGGGGCTCTAATACTAATTTAAAAGGCCATGTTGACTCAGATTTGGCAGGGGATATAGATACCAGGCAGAGTACCACAGACTATATATTTATAGTTGGTGGGACAACTGTGAGTTGGATTTATCGGTTGCAAAAGGTGGCTGCTTTATCCATCGTGGAGGAAGAGTATGTTGCTACAACATAAGCGACAAAGGAGATGATATGGTTGCAACTTTTCATGGAAGAGTTGGGAAAAAAATAGGCTAAAAATTACTTGTTTACAAATAGCTAGAGTGTTATACATCTTGCAAAGGATTTTTCCTTGCACTCTAAAATAAAACACATACAATTGAGATATCATTTCATTAGGTCAGTGTTGAAGGATGGACAGGTCAAGCTAGACAAGATACATATAGATGCCAATCCAGTGGATATGTTTATAAAGGTGATGACAAGGGAGAATCTGAGCTCCTCTTCAGCTTCAGTTGGCCTTCAAGGTTGAATTCAAGTATAATAGAGTAGGAAGGTCCAAGGTAATTATTTCCAGCGGGAGTTGTAAGTGCAACAATGTCATCCAGGATCAGTCTCCAAGTGGGAGATTATTGGTATGTGGTGATTGATCATGCTATATTGTACACCCTGACATGTATCCTCGCTAGGTTCCAGGGCCAGGTCAGGTGCGAAGTGGGGGTTTGGGGGTAGTAGCCCCTGAAAAGTGAGTGTTCGAGGGTGACAAACCTCGAGAAAAAAAATTTCCCCATTTTTTTCATGTTGTCACCAAAAAAGAAAAAATCACCGAAAAAGAAAAAAATGACTTTGTAAAACCCTAATTTTGGAAGCTTCTAAAAATATTGTTATAAGGGGTTAGGATGGGGGTTATAGTATGTAGAAAAAGGCAATTATTTGCGATATTGTAATATGTTTTTTATTGGACAATAAAATCTTTAGATGGTTGCAGTTTTGTGGATGTAGCCTAGATTGGGTGAACCACGTTAAATTCTCTATGTCAACTATCTTGTTTTTGCTATAGTTTTGTGTGTTTTATTTCTCTATTTTATTGATCAAATCTGCATTTAACTATTAGATATCTGCCTTCTAACCCTAATATTTTTTGTGTTTGAATATTTTGTTTTGGGTCCTAGCTATGCTATGGCCGACTTTGGTGGATGCACATTAAATGTTAATCATGATTTGAGCTGATAGTTGGAAGATATTTTCTATTCTATTGAAGCTAACAAATATCAACTAAATTCTTGGTAGTAGATATATATATGAGATTGGTTAATTCATTTTGGTGTGTGTGTGTGAGTATTTGATATGTGTTGATGTGTGTGTGAATATCAAAAGATGAGTTGAGTGATTTTCATTTGTGCAGAAGAGGATTTTGTGAAGTGAATTAAGGTAGAGCAGAGCAAAGTGTAGAATCAAACAGAAGGTCTAGAATATGATCTATGAGCCTAACCAGAACTATAATAAGGAATTTGTAGATGTTATTTTCTTAGTTCAACCTTTGATGTAATCCAAATATCTTGTAAGGAAATGAGCCTTCTTGATTTTGAATAGTGAGCTCTAGGTAGTGTGCCTGAATGCAAGTGCATTCCCATTTTGTAAAACACTTATATTTTGAGTACTCAAATTATGGATTGACCTCCAACGTGGTTTTTCCTTTAACCAGGTTTCCATGTAAAAATAATTGTGTTATGGTGTTGTAGATTATTTTTCTATGTTCATGCATCCTTCTTTTGATTGAATGTTTTTTTTCAAAAAAAAGGGGTAAAAACTTTATTAGAAATCAGAAATGAGCATTACAATAATAACCAAGGGATCCAGCCCTAGAAAACAAGGTGAAAACCCCACAGCATAAAACCACATCAACTATCCCCATGTATCCTCCTATCCTCCTCCAAGAATCGGTCCAAATCCAGATGCAGCTCAAGGTTAACCTGATCCCAATCCTCAACCTTCCAACCACTATCATGCTCAGAGGCCCATTTGGCCAAGTAGTCAATAGCACGATTCCACTCCCTCGGGATGTGAACAAAGGATGCCACCTCCATCCAAGAACTAACCTTAAGAATCCGCTGAACCACCGAAGCCAACTACCAATTTATATCAAATATCTTTCACTCATTCAAGAGATTAATCAAAATCTATGAATCAGCTTCACATATAACCTTTCTCCATCCCAAAGCAAGGGCCCTCTCAATAGCATGAAGAATCGCTAGACCCTCCATGAAGTTAACAGTCTTCACCCCCTCATGTATAGAGAACAGAAAAGTCACTGACCTAGCTAAGTCCCTGCCAACCCCACCAATTCCAGCAGACCCAAGATTTCCCCTAGAAGAACCATTAGTATTGATCTTTAAAAATCCATTAGGAGGAGGTAACCACCTTCCAACTCATTGAACCCTCTTTTTCCCATGCCTACAGTTCCTGGAACTGACAAACGATGAATGAATAATTTCTTGAAGACCCAGTCTGGCCACCAACTCAGCATCACCTCTCTCCAAGGGGAAAACCACATCACATTTAGCTAAAACTAACTCCTGCACCATTCCTAGCATACGCATCAAAACTTGCCGACCCACCAACTTATGATCACGAAAAATTTGGCGGTTCCGCTCTAGCCAAATCTGCCAAAGCAGAAATGTAGGGCCCACAAACCAAACTTCCTATAAAAAGGAAGCCATAGAAGGAGGTCTTCCCATACTATCCTAGAATTCAACCAAAGATCATGCATGAATACAAGGAAGCTTCCACAACTCCCACCACCAATGCAAAATCTGCACAACAAAGGGACACTAGAAGAACAAATGTGAAGAATCCTCTTCCACTCCCCCACACAAAACACAAATTGAAGGTCCTTGAAATCCATGTTTATGAATGTTATCCCAGGTCAAGCACCTATTCCAAGCCAAAGTCCAAACAAAGCAGTTGCATTTAGGCCACGAGAGTTTATTCCACACCCTTTTCCACCAATGAACGTCTGCCCCAATTAGCTTTTGAGCCAATAACACCTGATAACCAGAAGCAACAAAGTAAACCCCCTTAGGATTATGGGTCCAAGCAAGAATATCCTCTTCTAAAAGAGAACTACAACTCCTACTATGAAGAATCTTGTGAAGCTCAGCACTTTCTTCTGCAAGTCCCAAATCTGGCCACTTTGCAGGATCCTTCCAATGAGCTACCTCCAACTAACCAAAAGAAGCAACAGACTTGAAGTCACTCACCCTAGCCCAGCCAACCTTGAGAAATCTTAGGTACAAAGGAAGTAGGTTGGGGAACTGAGAAGTAAGTGGAGTGAATCCATCCCAAGAATTTGACCAGAAGAGAGCTTCATTTCCCTGTCTACAAATCCAAAATAAACCTTCCTTGATAAGCTTTGCACCCTTCTAAAGAGTATTCCAAATCATTGAACCTTTCCCCTCAAGAGGGTAACGAGGGAGATCTTGTTGTGGAATCCTTAGGAAATACTTATGAGATAATATCCTGGCCCATGACTAATCCTGTTCCACACACCATCTCCAAAATAGCTTAGCAGCCACAACCACTCTGGATAACGCAGACTATCGAAGACCAAGACCACCAAATTGCTTTGGGTTGCACACAACATCCCACCTAACCAAGCTCCACTTGTAAGATGACAAAATTCCTGCCCATAAGAACTGCCTTTCAAGAGAATCCAACTCCCTCAGAAAACCCATCGGAGCCACCTGAAGCATACATCTGTAGGTAGGGAGAGCCTGCACCATCGACTTGAGAAGTTGAACCCGCCCCTCAAAAGACAACCATCTGTGGGTCCAATGATTAACTTTTGCATGAAGTTTATCAATAATATTTTTCCAAGAACCCTTGGGAAGATGGCGAACAGAAATTGGGAAACCCAGATACGTCAAAGGGAGAACCCCTATCTAAAACCTCAAGATATTAGCAATTCTTCTCTATATGGGGGTCGGCGTAGTGAAGAAGAATATGGAAGAATTCTCCTCATTAATCAATTGTCTTGAAGCAACAAGATATATTTCCAACACTTGCCTCAAGTTAGTAGCTTCCCTAATAGTAGCCATCCCCATTAGGGCAGTATCATCAACAAACTGCAAATGAGATTGCGGAGGCAAGTCTCCACCCCATCTCCAACCCTGAATGATTCCAAGCTCCACCCTTCTTTTCAACAAACATCCAAGGCCTTCCACAAGAAGCATAAAAAGATATGGAGAAAGAGGATCCCCTTGGCGCAAACCCCTTGAGGCACCAAAAAATTCAGAATGATCTCCATTTATCAAAACTGAGAAGGAAATAGACATGACACAGCCCATGACCCATTGGATCCACTCCTCACCAAAACAAAAAGAAACAAGGATCTTCTACAAAAAAGACCATCTAACCCTGTCATAAGCCTTAGCCATATCCAGCTTAATGAACATAGCTTTCTCGTGGGAGTTGTCCATGGAGTGGATGGTCTCAGTAGCAATGACAACCTCGTCAAGAATCTGTCGACCCACCACAAATCCACTCTGTTCCTCTGAAATCAGCACTTTAAGCCACTTCTTCAATCTCTCAGCCAATAACTTTGAAATGATTTTATAAGCCACATTACAAAGAGAGATAGGTCAGAACTGAGATAACCTATCAGCCCCTTCACATTTGGGTATGAGAGAAAGGAAGGTGGAATTCAGAGCATGAAGCATCTATTTATTCCTCTAGGACTCAAGGACAACTGCTAGAAGATCCAACTTTATGATATCCCAAAATTCCTAAAAAAATTCAACCGAGAAACCATCGGGACCAGGAGCTTTAACCCTCTTCATCTGAAACACAATCCCCTCCAGCTCATCAAGAGAGATATCTTTCATCAGATACTCATTCGCCTCCCTGGAGACCAACTGAGGAATACAAGAAAGAACATGTGCTTCCTCAATAGATCCCCCTCGTGAATCCTCCCTAAATAAAGTAGCAAAATACTGAGATGCCTCAGTAGAGATTTCCTAAAATGAGGCAAGACGTTCACCCCTATTATTCACCAGAATAGGAATGGAATTACCATGCCTCCTATCCTTCATACAATTGAAGAAGAAGGTAGTGTTTTTATCACCTTCCTGTAACCATTCAACCTGAGCCTTTTGATTCCAATAGATTTCTTCTCACAATTCAAATTCCTCAACCACTTTAAGAGTCTTAGCCTCCTCCCTTAGAAGATCCTTAGAGGCCCCATTCTCACGAATCAGTAGTGTAATATTATTCAACTCCTCTTGGGCAGCAACCTTAGCATGAAAGATATTACCAAAACATCATTGATTCCACCTTTTAAGCTGATATTTGACAAACTAAAGAAGCTTAGAGAATGTGTACATTGCCGTACCAAAAGTTGGTCTACCAATCCGCCACCACTCAGCCACATGTTCATGAAGAGTAGGATCCCGTAACCACATAACTTGGAACTTGAATGAGGGAAAACGAGGCCCCCCAGTAGAGATAATACTAAGCTTAATGGGCCAATGATCAGAACCACTCCAATCAAGAATTTCAGATCGAGTGGACCATAAGTCTCCAACCTAGTAACAGGAAACCAAGAATCGATCCAGCCTCTCAGCAACACAACTCTCACCAATTCTCCTGTTATTCCAAGTGAAGCGACCATTACTTTGTAGAACATCAATAACATTGAATTCAAAAATGATATCTCTGAATAACAGAGCAGAAGACTCCAACCTAGGAATTCCACCTCTTTTCTTAGACAACTCCACAATAGCATTAAAATTGCCAGCCATAACCCACACATGGTAAGGAGCTAAGCTACGAAAAAAATGAAGATGGGACCATAGAATTTGTTTACCCAAAAACTCAACAGGAGCATACACATTAGAGAGGAGAATACACTCACCAGTCTCATACCAAGAGGCGACTAGGGATATAGAGGATCTAGAGGACATCCACCAGAGAGGGAAAATCTTCTTAGGGTTCCAAAAGCAAGCCACCCCTCCAGAAGCACCAAGAGCCCCCACACATTGGAATTCACCATATTTCCATGACTTAGGAGCCATGGCCAACATATTATCTATAGATAATTTAGTCTCCTGAAGAAAAAGAACATTCAAAGAATGATTCCTAACCAAATCATGAACAACTTTTAGTCAAGGGCCACTGTTCAAGCCCCTTACATTCCATGAGAGAAAAATCATTTCTAGGGGCATGAAAAATGTGAATCCAGAGTCTTGACTGACCCCGACTCCACCAAAGTTTCCCCAGTTAATTTAATCTTCTCCATATCCTTTTTCCTCCCCGGCTTGGAAGTCCTGTCACCAACCCCTTTCTTCAGTTCATTTTGCTGAATACCCAAACGAGAGGAGGCCAAAGAGCTCTTCCCCACATCCTTTCCTCCTTTCAGGGGCAATGGGGAACCACCTCCACCACTCTTTGAAGCTCTAATAGAAGATTCTTGTTCAGTCTGGACAATCAATTGTTGATCTATATCCATCTGCCCAACCCCAATCTCCTGCACAACCTGCATGGCCTCCAATGGTGGCCCATCCTATCCTATACCCAAAGTTCCCTGATCCAAGTTCAGCAACCCTAGATTCACTTCCTCCTGGCTAAGATCATCCAGCACATCAAACCTATTAAAAATTTCATCATCCTACCTCTCCCTCAAGGTCCGCTTCTTGCCCTGATTCCTATTGCAAGCCTTGACAGGGACATAACCATCATCTCCATTACCATCACCTGGAATAGGCTCCTTACCATTATCAGTCCTAGGTGGATTACGAGAAGGCTGAGTAGGTTGGGGCACCACAGGCTTAGCCCTAGGGCACCTACGCTACAAGTGACCATATTCATGACAAAAACAACACCAAAAAGGTAGGGTTTCATAATCTAGCTGTTGCACCCAAGTATATGAACCAACACTCACTTCAACAGAATCTGGCAGTGGCTTGCTTAAATCAATTTCTACACATATACGAGCAAATGTCATTACCTTTTTATACTGCGTCTGTTGTGAAGACCCAACAAGTTTACCGAGGATTGAAGCCACCAAATGCAACACGCCATCCCGCCAACACTCAACTGGAAACCACAACAACCGAACCCAAACTGGGATCTGACTTGGTATTGCCTTAGTCAAGTTGAAGCCATCATGCCATGGCTTGATAAACAAACCCACCTAGTTATAAAAATAGGGGCCACCCTCAAAGACCTTATTATGATCTGCCATGCAGTCAAAGGAGACCATAAAAAAGTTGTTCGCAAGGAGCCTAATCTCCATCTCCCCCTCCGGCATCCAAGTCCGCTAAGCCCAAGATTCCAAAAATTGTAGCGAGACTCTCAAACCCATGAACTTGCAATAAAAAGAGTGCCTTGAATAGTATTCAATATCATCTGCAAGCATTTCCATCGGGATAATCAACTTCAGTTGCTCTTTGCATCTTTCCAAACACCCATTAATCTTCATTATTTGGGAACCACTAACCGATCCTAGATCATTCATATCCATCTTTGAAGAAAACAACGTATTATCAAAAACATTCACTCCATGCGCTGAAGGCTTCGAACCAAATGCTGATCGAAAATCCAATTTGGGGCTAGCCCTAGATGTTTCCCCACCTGGCATAGCAAAAACAAGATCCCCAACAAGCATGCAAACCCCCAGGACACTTTACAAAGAAATGGAAAAAAAGAAAAGACCCCAAGGGAAGGATCAATACCCTTCCACCCACAAGCCACCCAAACAGTAGCAAGAAGGCCTCCAGAAAAGAAAAAACCCCACCACCACAACCCCGATAGCTTCAAAACCCCCCCCCCACAACGTAGAAGCGAGCAACACATAGAGAATGAGCTACAGCATGGTCTCCCTAGCTCGGCTTGCAGAGCACGTGAACGCCATATTTTTTCCTCCAACCATTATCCATAACAATTCGATTGAATGTTATATACACTTGAGAGATCAGTTTAATAAAGTTAAATTTTTTACAAAACTTATTCACCCCCCCTCTCATTGTTGCTTGAGTCCAAAAATTGGTATCAACGCTAAGTTCCTTGGAAGAAGTTTAACAACTTGAGGTGGATCTTGGAATGTTATGGACTCTAGTAGTCTTCAACAATAGCTTTTGGTGGCACTTGATGACCTTGATCAGTCTAAACCAGAAGTATGAGAATTGAGAGAAAATCTTAAGAATGCTGAGAAATTCATTTAGAAGTTGAAAGATCAGATTATTAAGTCTAGGGAAAATATAAAGGATCTATATTATTAGATTAAGCAGAAAGAGAGCAAAATAATGGATGATGTTCACTTGAATCAAACCTTGAAGGAAATAACTGAAGAATGTGAAAATCTTGCTAGAGACAATGCTACACTAAAGCATGAGATGGATTCTATGGTGATGAAGATGACTAAGAAGAGTGAAGAAAGAAAGAATAATGAGGAAAATATTGTCGAGTCCCTAAAAGAGAGATCTAATGAATGTAGTGGAATTAATGGAGAACTCATTCAGATAGAGATTGAACTACATCAATCTAGAAACAATGAAGAAGAGCTTGAAAAATAGATTGTTATTCTAAGGGATGAACTCACTATTTCAAATGAATACAAGGAGAAGTTCAAAATTAGCTTAGGTAAGCTTGATGAGCTGACTCAAGCATAGAAGAATGCAAATGATAAGTGAGGTCTTAGTTATTAAAAAGGAGAGTTCTGGATCTGGAAAAAGGAATTCTAAGCAAGGAAATCTAATGAACAAAGCAAAAAGGCATATGGTAAGAAAAACTAATGCTCAAAAGTTTAATGGATACTATTTTTCTTGCAATAAATTTGGTCATATGGCTACTCAATATAGAAGAAAAATAAAATTAAGTGATTCACCATTTTCCAGTCAATATTTCAATTGTAATAAGTTTGGTCACAAGTCAATTGAACATGGAAATGTGTCAAACAACTCTGTTAATAGGAGTGTTAGATGTTATACCTGTGGAAGATTTGGGCATATTTCTAACTAGTGTAAATCAAGAAGAAATAAATGGAGTGATTGGTATGGAAAAGGAAATTTTATGTGTTTTAATTGCAACAAGTATAGTCATAATGCAAACTTCTGCAGAAACAAGAATATGGATAGAAGAGGTCTAGTATACAAAGGAAGAAATATGTAGAAAGATGATAAAGGAAAATGGAAAGTGACTATGGATATAATAAGAAATCAGATGAAGAATACATGGGTGAAGAAGTGTCCCTCTCTTACAGGAAATGGGCCAGCACCAGAACCTGCTTCTGGTAATTCCTCTGGGAATTAGTTTTAGGCCTTTGGCCAAGGGGGAGCTATCAAAAAAATCTTTCAAACCCCCTGCCAGTAATTGACATGGGGATGTGGATGAGTTTAGTGGCTGCATTGATGATTTACAAATGTTATTGGAATAGTCAGAAAGGATATTATGCTAAGTTGGAGATCCGCAGAAGAGTTATCTTTTGCAAATTAAGAAAATAGGGTATCTGGATAAGTTAGGGCAAAAACATTTATTACAACAAAAGTTAGGTGTTTGAAATATAAAAGGAAACTTAAAACCCTCATTTGCCACTTTTTGTCAAAGATAAAGAATTAGGAGAGCACTCTACACTAGAATTTCAAAAACCTAAAGAGAATTCAGCGGAAAAACCCTAATCCATCAAGTATTTTGGTAGTATTGAGAAATTTGAATTTGGTGTGAGGTTGAAAATTTTATTTTCAAGATGTGTACTAAAGGGAAAATGGAACAAATCAAAGGAATGGTAAAATTAGATGAATATAGCAGTGAGAAGATTAGAGCTAAAAGGAACATGTTGTCACACGATGAATTGAAGTGGTTGAATGAAGCAAAGAAAAAAAGCTTGGATATTTTGAGTGAATTCCCCTATTTCAGAAACACAGAAATCATTGATCTTATTCTGAACAAATTGAATTATGATATTCTAACTCTGGATAAACCCTACCATATCTTGAAAGAAGTGATTGCAACTATAATCGGGTTATGCAAAGTTGGAGATGTGTTGAGAAAGAAGTCAATCTGAAATAAAGAAGTTGAAACCCTAACTGGAGTAACAAGAGATCAAAGGGAACTAAGAATATCCACAATCAAAGATTCAGTGACAAGGTACATTATGCATGGAATATCCTACAAAATATTTTTCAGAAACAAAGAAGGTGCAACTTTGGTAAGTGTTGTTTACATTTCACACAAGATGATAACGGAAGTTCAAGATTTTGATATTTGCAGATTACTAAAAAATCAATTAATGGAGAATGTGCAATTGGAAAAGGAGACAGATTACCCTTTTAGGTTTGGTACTTTGGATATATTCCTTGTGATTTATTTTCTAAATTTCTTACCCATGAATAACAATGTAATATGGGAAGAGAGTGAACCAATTTTCAAGCAGATTTACATATACTCTAATAATTTGGAAAACTATGATCAAGTATATGAAAGTTTCTTTAAGGGTTTGCTAAGGAAGTTTGGATCAACTGGTGTTTCCATTCTAGTAAAAGGACTTGAATTTGGTTCCTCCTCTAGTGAGATGGAGAGAAAGAAGAGAAGAACAAAAGAAATTGATATCAGTACTTCACTAGCATGCAAGACTCCAAGAGTTGAAGGGAAAGGGAAAGAACAAGTGATTGTGTACATACCAGATGAGGAATTTGATAAGGAATATGAGGACACCCTTGAAAAATAACTGGAAATAGCCGAACCAGAAAAGGAAAAGACAAAAGGAAGTGAAGAAGAAGGTGATCTAACCAAGGAAGAGCTATTGCAACTTATTCATGAGGAAGATGGAATGCAGAAAATTGTGAGCATGTGGTCTGTCAGACCTTCATATGAGCAAGACATGATCTTAAGCATACTAAGTTCTCATCTTGTGCACAATCATATCAAATTGGAGAGTTTGTAGAATAAGTTGCCAGAAGAGATGATTGAATGCATCAAGGAAACCATGGACTCTAAGTCTTAGAACAAGGAGAAAGAAGTGATCCTACACCTGAGTAAATAGTACATATTATCACTTACCAAGGTAAAAAGGCACATGAATGAGCTAAGGAAATGCATAAGCACAACAAACAACATTTATAACTATTGTCTTTGATGGCCTTATGGAATCAGCAAGTACAGAGAGAAGATGGAACAAATTGACATGGAGCTAAACAATATTGGACAAAATTTTAACATGTCTCAGGATCAAGATGGTGCAATCAAGAAAAAGGATTCAGGAATTATAGGTAGAGCATACAAATTTTTTGAAAACTAGGAATAGGATTGTTGACACCTTTTAGATAGTGAAGGACATAACTGAATGCAGGCTGGAACAATTGAATGAGACACTGAGGAAGGGAGAAGTATTAGAAGAAACCTTTACCATTTCATAATCCCTCATCAAGATTATCAACCAGACATTTGAGAACAACAACATGATCATAATCACTAGGATTGCAATGGAAGCATGGAAGTAGTTTCTTCCAGAGATGAAGGAAAAGTACAAAATAATCTTCAAATAGCAACTATATTCCTTCAGTTTTTGCATAAGTAAGTTTTTAGTTTCACTTCATAGGGGGAGAAAGAAAATATTTTATTATATTTTTGTCATTAATGTCAAAGGGGGAGAGAGAGCAGTGAAAAATTCCTTATCAAACTTAGGGGGAGTTTTGATAAGTTTTGTTGAGTTTTTGTCAGTTATGGCATTTTAAAGTTTTGAAGGTTCTGACACTTAGTCATTTTTCACTAAATGTTGGCATCAACGCAAAAGGGGGAGATTGTTTGCATATGGCTTCTAGTATTGTCATTGATGGCAACTGAAGTCATTGATCTAGTCTACACTGTAGTATCTAACTATACCAGAAGACAGAGTGAAGAATAGGATATCCAGCTGAAGTTGAATCTGTCAAGAGATTTGCATTATCAGTTTAACAGTTTTGGTTGTGGATATTAGGGTAGGTAATTGGATATATGAAATGTGTTATTCTTGAATGTTGTGTTGTTGCATCAAGTGGTATATGAGTTAGGGGATCCAATTGTTTAATTTTTAGTTCATCAATGTATGAAGGCTAACTAAGTGAATGTAAGGTGTTATAGATGTCTAAAGAAAAATTGTTTGGAGTATTTTTGTGTTTAAATATTTTGTTTTGGGTCCTATCTATGCTATGGCTGACTTTTGTGGATGCGCATTAAATTTTATTCATGATTTGAGCCAACAATTGGAAGATATTTTTTATTCTATTGAAGCTGACATATAGTGACTGAATTCTTGGTAGCGGATATGTATATGAGATCGGTTAATTCATTTTGGTGTGTGTGTGTGAGTATTTGATATGTGTTGACGTGTGTGTGAAAATCAAAAGAGAAGTTGAGTGATTTTCATTTTTCTAGAAGAGGATTTTGTGAAGTGAATTAAGGCAGAGCAAAGCAAAGTGCAGAATCAGACAAAAGGTCTAGAATTTGATCTATAAGCCTAACCAAAACTATAATTAGGAATTTGTAGATGCTATTTTCTTAGTTCAACCTTTGATGTAATCCAAATATTTTGTAAGGAAGTGAGGCCTCCTGATTTTGAGCAATGATCTCTAGGTAGTGTTACTGAATGCAAGTGCATTCCCATTTTCTAAAACACTTATATTTTGAGTACTCAAATTATGGATTGACCTCCACTGTGGTTTTTCCCTTAACTGGGTTTCCACGTAAAAATATTGGTGTTATGGTGTTGTGGATTATTTTTCTATGTTCATGCATCCTTCTTTTGATTGAATGTTATATACACTTGAGAGATTAGTTTAATAAAGTTAAAAATTGCACAACATTGATTCACCTCCCCCTCTCAGTGTTGCTTGAGTCCAACACAATGCCACCCTGGGATTGATCTTTTGGATTTTCTACTTAACTAGCTTGGTTTCGGGGCGTAGGGTGATATTGTGAACCACTATATACTCATCAATACTAGGCATATCCTCATACATCCAAGCGAAGATAAAAGGATGAGAATGCAAGAGATCAGAGTGTTCGTATGCTTCCTTCGAAGAGAGACACTTCTTAATATTTATTAATTTTTTTGAGGATTTAGGATCCATAGGAAATTCACTAGTATCTCCTTTAAGGAGAGAAATATAGTCTTTGAGATGAGATATTAGATCATCATTAGTGATATTAGATAGAGGGTCCTCTTTAACAATGCTCAAGACTGATTCTTCAAAGTACACTTGTTTATGTAGGCGATATGGGAATCATTTTTTGTGATGAAAAGGAGACAATAGGGAAAAGGCACCTAGGAATTCCCCTAGTGCTTCATCCAAAGCGAAGACATCTAAAGGGATTTTCTCATCCTGCTCCCTTTTTTCTATCAACTCAGGATGAATCAAGCTCAATGACTTAGTTGAAATAAGGTTACCACTCCACCAAGGTTTTTGCTTAGGCTATTCAATAGAGCATCCCAAACCTAGATAGTGTTGTCGCAACTTAAATTGGATAGGGACTTGTATTTCTTGCTTGATACACCCCATACCTTTCTTCTCATAGCCATATTGAGAGGCGAGTTCATATCCAAACCCATAACGAGTTTGTAAAGCTTCCAGAGGTGGTGGCTCTACATAGAGTGTTTCATTCCACCAATGAATGTTGAATGTTTCTATGGGAGCACTCCAACCTTCTTTACTAGGTTCACAAATTTTAACCTCCTTTCCAGGAGCAGGACTACTCTCCTTAGTAGAGGAAGGAGTGATCTCCTAAACAAGATCATAGTTGTCTTCCAGAGTAGGAATGTCATCCATCTTCTTGTTAGAAGTACTTTGAAATCTATGCAAGATGGGTTCGCCTTGTATTCTATGATAAAAAATTTATATAAATCCAAGGAGCCCTAATCATCACCAAGGAAAGCATTCAATTGAGAGGAATAAGGTGGAGATGGGGGAGACTGGGGAGACCTAGGATCCTTTGATTTAGGTGGTTCATCTTTACTGATATTCACTCCAGGAATGACTTCCATAGAGGGTATCGACGAAGAACATGCCATAGCATCATTGGTTAAGTATGGAATAAAAATCTTGAGAGTGGATACAATCGAAGCACAACTGACAACCACTAGCTCACAAAGGTGAACAAATTTTGGATCTGCTTTAATTGTAACCACCCAATTGTTTGTTGTGAACTTCAAAGAATAGTGTAAAGTAAAAGTCATAAACCCCATAGCATGAATACAGGGTCTCCCCAAGAGAATATTGTATGGTAATGGGCCATGCATCACATAAACCAATGTAGGAAAGGTAACAGGGCCTAGCTGTAAAGGTAGTATTATTGTACCTAGATCTTTGTGGCCAACATTATCAAACCCACAAATTAATAAGTAGGAAGCTCCTAAGGAAGATGAATCAACCTTAATTTTAGGTAATAGGTCCATAACACAAATGTTGAGTGCCAAACCAGTGTCAATGAGACTATGCTTAATACCAATATTATTAACATTAATTATAATCATCAAGGGATTTGCTTGCTTTTGCACATAAAGAGGTAGGAGTTCTTGTGGGTGGAACATAATATTCGATGAATCCACTCATATATGAGCTAACAATGCATTAAAATCCATAGGCCTCATGGAGGTAGGCAAGAGAATCTTTTGTAAAGCTTCCTAAAGTGTCTCTTGGTAAACTAGAGTGGTCTAAAGCAAGTCCTAGAGTGAGATCTTAGTCGAAGTAACACGAAGTTTCTTGACAATATCATAATCACCTAGTGCTTTGAACATAGTTTTAGGTGCTGAAGGAATGTTTGGTTGAGAAGGTGGTAAAGAAGTACGAACTTGAGTGGGTTATGATGTAGGAATGGAAGGTTTTTGATCCAAGTTCTATTTATTTCTCCTTGTATTGTATGTCTACCCAACAACATTAAAGGAAGTGGAGTCCCTAGCTTATATGAACCTCGATTTTAAGTCTGATGAATCACTACAACATGAAATCCCATAGATAGAATAGTTATCCCTAGAGGACGGTTCATTCAGGGTCACATAAATGACAAGCTTCTTAGGGCTCAGAGGAGCCACAAAGAGCACAAGCACATTTACCGACTCCTCATCTTGCGAAGGGGGAGTTCATTTAGAAGATTTACAGATAGGGGAGAGAACTTATAAGAAGCCATCTATAGTGTCTTCCAACATATTGAAATATTCTTCAAAGAAGGGATTATCATAAGCATGCAACATCGTGAAAATAGATCTGACGCACTCACGTTAGGTCCACCAAAATGTGATATAAGAGGGATTCGTTGCACACAGGTCTCTTCATTTTCAAGAGATCACCAGGGAATGAACTACCCTTATACACCTCAATATAAGCAAGGTGATGAAAATGCAAAAAAGTATACTCCAAGTAGTGCTTTGGAGAAAGTCACTTCAGATCTCAAAAAATTCAAAACCCAATATTTCTACCTCAGACGAGTGAGCTCTCAGCCAAAAGATAACAATGTAGTTTCAGGATGCCAGTGGGGTGCGCTATCTTCTATAAGATGCATTGGTGTCCTAAGCAATAAAGGGCTCAAGAGCTCAAGCGAAAAGAACCAAGATTTACTTCTAAGCCTAAATCTAAGACATACTAAGTGAAATAAATGAGTAGGAAGTCAAAAAATATAACAAACACAAGGGGACTTGGAGAGAGCATACCTTTTAGTGTATGTCCAACTCTTCACTCCAAGCTCCACTTTGCACCTACACACAAAATAACAAGGAAAAAAGGTTTGGGTTGTATAGGGGCATGCCTCAGTCAGACCCTCATTTTGATGTTCCCACCTCCACAGATAGACAATTTGGATAGGAGCGTAAATGAAGTAAACAAAGCATGTTGTGAAAGCGAAACCTGCTTTAGGATGAGAAATCACACCACAAAGTATTAAATGAACAAGTAGGAAAGGAAAGTGAGAGTAGAGCATTACCCATGGGCCTAGACCCTCTCTGGAGCACATCGATGCACCGTTGAGTGCTTGCTTGAGATTTTTTGTTTCTAGAAGGACCTTAGTGTGGCATGGCTTTGCTTGTGAAAGTGCTACTATCAAGGATCAAGAGAACTTAAGACTAGAACAAGTAATAAGAGAGATTGAATAAATGACTTCCAACCCCTAATGAGAGAAAGAAAGGGGTTTTTAATGCATGCAAGGGTGGAAAGGATCCGTTACATCAAAAATCCAATTGCCAAGACATGTGTTGAGAGAATCAAGATTCTAGATTCTCTGTTTCAAACTCAAAAAACTGCCAAGACACTGGCGCATCGCGTAGGCATCTAGAGCCTAGATTTTCAAGAAACGTGTCACCAGGATTTTGTTGCTCTACAACAAGTCCACATGGAGTTAGAATTGTGAAAATTTGACTCATGATATTTTTTTCATTAATGTTGGAAGGTGTCATAAATGCTAGGAAAAAATGTAAGAATGTGGAATTTCCCCTAGGTACAATTCTGTGACATTACAACAAGGTATCTAGCTAGAGCATTATAAAATATGGTCCATAAGTTAAAGATCATTACTCAATAATTATATGGTAAAACACTCTTAAAATAAATCTACATTGAATCACCTCTTAAGGTTTTTGTTGACCTTGGTCCCAAGAATAATGTAGCTAGTTTAGGATCAATGAATCATTTTTACCTACACTTGAATGCTTAAAAATCCTCTTGAATTTAATATGGATGATTGACTTGATATAGATAGAAAATCAAACCAACTATGGTCATAGGTTATATTTCCACTCCTTTTATTCATAGAATTTGAAGAAAATTAGGGAAGGAATAGAAATTACCAATACTAATCAAGGATTTAATAACCAAATTTTAAGATCTAGCTCCAACAACTTGTCAAGACACATTTTGATTTTCTCTAAATATACACATTTCTATAAATCCAAGGGTAGACCATAGAGACTATCCTAAGTTGTAAAAAGTGGGATAATTTATAGTTGTGTGTTTAATTCCTCGATCATAGATGTAATCTAAGGAAATAGTCAGTCTATTCTTAAATTCAAAAATATTCATAAACTAATGTTCTTGCATATGTGATGAATCAAAAATATTAACCCCCTTACTTTCCATCCTATTACCCTAAACCCTAAACCAATGTCTTAAGGGGTCCTAATATTAAATTTCTTAAGGGGATCAAAGAATTTCTCAAAATTTGGTGATGTTGCCCAAATCAACCAAATATACCAATAATAAACATTCAATATTTAGTGATTAAACTATAGCCTAGAGCCTTTCCACCTTCCTCTTGTTAGGGGTGTTAAGGCCTCAAAAATTTCGAGAGAGGCTTTTCATGGAAGTGGAGGATGAAGGCTTCTCATGATAAGATCATGCAAGATTATAATATGAATGATATTTCATGAAAGATTGGATAGTTGGAACAAGAGCTATCTCAATCCATTATTCCATAAGAAAATGTTGTTCTATGAGGAAAAAATGGTTTGCTAAATGATTCAATGCCATTGTACAATACAAGTACATAATTTAAAGGATCTATGCATCTTTTTCATTCCTTTATGAACAATATCTTTTTCACTAACTTGCAAGTCCATTGTTCCAGGGGCCACCCAAAATTCAATATTTTCAAGTTCTATCAAGTCCACTATTTAGAAGGAACTCATTTTGGAAGCCTTTTATGTTTCAAAATGTAACATTATAGTTATATCATGAGTAGCTCAACTAATAATTTTTTTATAGAAAATTGCAAGGTCTTTTGAAAAACCTTTAAAATACTAACTTTTAGTAAAAACATATAGTTGAGAAAGATAGTGCTTCATTGTTTACGGTTTATTTGTAGTTTGACATTGATGTAAAAAAAATTAGTTAAAGCTAGAAGCACTATCTTAAACCTCACCAAATTTTATTCCCTTAAGCCATCAATTTTTTTGTCCTAGGACCTTACTTCATAGATCCCCTTAAGCCATCCTATTAACCTAAACCCTAAACCCTAAACCCTAAATCCATAATTTTGTCCTAGGACATTAATTCATAGATCCCCTTAAGCCATTCTATTACCCTAAACCCTAAAACCTAAACCCTAAAGCCATATTTTTTCCCTAGGACCTTACTTCATAGATCACCTTAATCCATCCTATTGCCATAAACCCTAAATCCATCATTTTTTCATAGGACCTTAATTCATAGATCTCCTTAAGCCATCCATAAATTATCCTACTTTAATATAAATTTTAATGATATTTCACACCACATTAATAGTTAATTGTTTTTCATTCAAATAACATGCCTTAGACATAAATGAGGCTTACACATTTTATCATTTGTATTCAATTAGGCCATTTATATTGAATGGTTTAAGGGGATTTTTAAACATGTATCTTACATTTTGAAATTACAAATATAATGCAGGTTCACTTATATCTTAGAGATAATGGATCAATTCAATGATGATGATATCCATAATCCACCTACATGCCCTCCATCTCCACCACCTTCACCTCCACCTCCACCCACTCCACCTCATAACCCCCCACCTCCACCACTTGAATTTGATGGTGCTCGCTTGAAAGCACAAATAGATGCAAATGTTAAATCCATTCAGGATCAAATCAATGCTATTCAAAATGAAGAATGTATTGCACCACCTTTGAGGAATTTCACATCTATAATGCAAAATGTTGTCGATGTTGTTAGGTCCATGGATGTGGCCTTAGATGAGCATCAACAATGGCTAGAGGAGAGGAGAAAATATGATTTAAAAAGGAAAAGACAAAGAAATGAAGAGATGTCGTAGAGAGTTGCAACACTTTATTAAGACAAAGATATTATATTAATGAACTTATGAATTTGTTTGGATGGATATTTTTAGTGATGAATTTATGAATTTGGTTGGAAGGATATTTTAGTGATGAATTTATAAATTTGGTTGGATGGTTATTTTTAGTGATGAATTTATGAATTTGGTTGGATGGATATTTTTAGTGATGAACTTATGAATTTGATTGGATGGATATTTTTTAGTGTTGAATTTATGAATATAATAGTATAATGATGAATTTATAATAGTATAATTTATGAAGTTGTTGTCATAGTTTCTCATGTTGGAAAAATGTAATATACATGCCTTAGACATAAATGAGAATTTTTTGAATGTTTTAATTTTATTTTTTAGTATGTACATGTATTAAAATTACATAGTTCTAGATCTTAAATTTTCAAATTTGTATGTACACATGGTAAAGTTTAATGATGTATGCATGCATTATACATCCTATTTTTTATTTCAAATGTATGTATCTTAAATTTTGAAATTTGTATGAAAATGCTAAAGTTGAATCAATGTATGTGTATGTATATGTATGTACATCCTATTTAAACAAATTTGCATGTATGTTTAAAATTTAACTATTTCTTAAAATTTTGTAAGTTTGTTTGTTAATTTTGTATAATTTAATGCAGGTTCACTTATATATATATATATATATATATATATATATATATCATGGATCAAATTTACATTGAAAATGTCATTAATACACCTCCTAAACAACCTCCACCTCCTCCACCTCCACCTCCCCCTTCACTTCATAACATCCCACCTCCACCACATGTAGGAGCTTATGAGGCTCACTTACGAGCATGGATCAATGAAAATGTTGCATCCATTCAGAATCAAATCAATGTTATGCAAAATGAAGCATTGATTCCACCACATGTGAGGTATTTTTCATCTATGATACAAAAAATTATTAATTCCATCAAGTCTATTGATTATGACTTAGATAGGCATCGACAGTATAGGGAGGATATGAGATGATTTTATTCAAATGGTCTCTTGTATAAAAAAAATTTGGACCTAAAAATAATAAAATCCCATCTAGCATCATATTTTATCAACCCTAACACTCACCAGCCTATTCTTGCAACTAAATGGGTATGTGTAGGATCATCATGGAAAAAATAGGCCCTTAAGTGGCGATAAAATTTAGAAAAATCAGAGTTAGGAAACTTGACGTAAAAATTTGAATATGTTATCTATATTATTTCAAAAATATGTAAGAATAGAATCTGTAGCAAATTGAATGTAGTTTCTATACTAATAGGTTTATTTTAAAAAAAAATCTATTTGGAAAAAATTTGAAATTTTAATGCAGTAGCACTTAAATTACAGGGAAAAAATAATTAGGTGTCTATCTGACCACCCTAACCACAATCAAATGATAATATTTTAGATATAAGTAGAGGACTCATGTCCCGATGTGATGCATATTTTTTTGTAATTCTTTTCCAAGTAAATAATTAATTATGAATTTTTATTACAACTTTTAAAAACTATAAAAACTCATATGTCTGACCACCTTAACTTGTTCAAAACTTCATGAAATTCAAATTTTTTTCAATCTTATAGTATGTGAAGCATAGAATGTGATGTATGTTTCAGATTCAAAAAATGTGATACTATTTGAAAGCTATAGATGTTTTTCAATCAACTTATCAATTAGGACTTTAGTCGTAATTCAAATGGAAAATGAATAATAATTATTTATTAAATTCAAAGTAAAGAATAATTTATATTGGTGGAAAGCTGAGAATCTCCTTTAAAAACCCTTTTCATTTCATTAATTTTGGGTAAAAAAAAGTGATAAACCACATTCCCTACACATACCCATCATATCACCACTTTTTGGCCCATCATGATCCTGCACATACCTAAATCTAGAATATCCATGAGGTGGTGCATTCATCCACAAAGGACTAAACATTTTTGGGACCGATGATGGATTGTATTTGACCATCTACCACATGCTAATTTGGAGGTCCCGTTATACTTATTGAGGAAACTATATGTAGAGTTTGTTTTAGGGAAAAAGCCAAATTATTTTAATTTTAAATCATTTCAGGGTGTTGGTTGTAGCATGCCACAATAGATGTTAGGGGCTCAAGTTGATCCCCAATAACACATGCATGCACAACCTCTTGTTGCTCCTCTTGCTCCTGCCATTTCCGCACCTGTGCATCAACATGTGGTGATATCCACATTAGTATCTTTAAGCACACTCGCAGGAAACCTTGATGAGCATACTTTTGTGTTGGTGGTTGGGGAGCCTAGAGACCGTGATGATGGAGGAGTGTTCTATGGAGTTGGTCCTAGTACCACTTCATGAGTGTTGACACCCCATACATGTACTAGTTGTTGTCAGCTATGATATGGACCTAATCAGGCTACACCTAGTTCAAGTGGACATGGAGATTCTAGTGAATCATCTAGTCACATTAGTTCATTCATAGAATTTATTATTGCAAAGAATCACCCTACAGATAGTGTAACACAAGTATAAATATGCATCTACCTATTAAATTTATAAGAATTTTAATGAACATATATATCAAAAAAAGTTGCAACATTTTAACAATCAAACAGTTTGGTGTAGATGACACTAACCATAAGGGAATATTTTATAGCATGAGACACATCTTGTAGCTGAGCACGTAAAGATAGGTCCTAGAACAGAGGGTGCACAACGTGTTATGGTACAATTTAAATATGATAAATTATAAATTAAATTTAAATTAAATCATTTTTAATCATAGACAACATCTAATTTCAAGTTTCTTTCTCTTGTATATGTAGATTGATTCAAAGCATTTAGAGATAGGTCCAAGTGCACTAGAGCATGCAGACCTAGATATCATGGTAATTTAATTTTATGATGAATTATAGATTAAATTTTCATTAAATCATTTTTAATCATCTTACATCTAATTTCATCTTGCTTTCTCTTGTACATAGTGGTTCAGGTCATCTGGGTATTTTTCATGGTGTGAAGAGGTCTCTTGATTATAGAGACGTTATGAGTTAGATGATTTCATGGGTTTTATTTGATTATTTCATGGACTACATATTTGGTTTCTCATGGACTTATATATTGTTTCATGGACTTTATTTCATGGGTTCTACTCTAATGGACTTAATATATTGTTCCATGGACATTATTTTATGAGTTGTACTTTGATTAACTTAATGTATTGATTTCATGGACTTAATATATTGTAAACCATGAAATTTATTAATGTTTAATTTTAATTTACACATGTACATTTATGCATTTTATGTGAAATTTTAATATGTAATTGATAGGACATATTTGTACTTTACAAAAGATTCATAGTCAATACATTAATAGGACATTAATGTAAAATTAAATAGAAATATTAAATGAAAGTTGATATTAATAGGACATTTCAATATTTGTACTTTACAAATTTAGCTATCCATAGTCAAGGCATTAACTTATCAAAGAAGTATAAATGATATTATTAAGTATAATTAATTATAATTAAGGAGATGAAATACTTCAAAGTACATGTCTCATATTTAATTGTAATTGATATAATTAAGTAACTTAGAACTTAGGATGACTCATCATAACAATCAAATTCTATATAATTTAAATAGTGTTGATGTTTTTTTAATTCATTTCATAATAGGATGTCTTAAGGGGCCGTAATAGGATGTCTTCAAGGGTCCTAATATGACATCTTAAGGGTATCAAATAATTTCTCAAGATTTGGTGAAGTTGCCCAAGGCAACCAAATTTAACAATAATATACATGATATTTAGTCATTATACAATCAAATTTAAAGTTTCAAAGTAGGGTGACTCATCATAACAAATAATTACAATATCAATATATAATCAAAACATGTATTTAAATATAATTTAATTAATAATTACCTATTTTTACCAAGTATTCTGTGTTGTCTAGGTTGAATCTGCATGGAATCTCCTTTTGTTTCAAAGTATGTGATGAATTTGTGATGATGGCTTAAGGATATAAAAGGACAATTTAAATCAATGTCAAATAATAACACACAAGCAATATCAAAACATGTATTTAATCTATTTAAAAAGACAATATAAAACTAAAACTATATAGACCTATATTTATTGATTCCATTATGCCAATTTTGTCCTCTCTTTTTTGCAACACATATTTGATTGTATCATGCTCTTCCATAGAAATTTTCCATAGCTCTATATTTGTAGGTATTCCATGATACCTCACTATTTTTTTAATTGTTGCCACCACCAAATGTTAGTAGTGTATAATCTTTGAATGCAGGCAGACCATTCTTCCTTATTAGGTATTTTTGTAGCCAAGTGCCAACAACCACCACAAAACCTATTGGATAATATGATAGCCATCATCAAAGAAGTTATCAATTTTTTCTTAAGGGGATCAACGTACCTATTGGATAATGATACCCATCATCATCTTCTCAAGGTGCTATAAAATTATGTTTAGTATCCACATAACGAGCCAACAAATATTTTATTTCATCTTTATTCCTCTCAAGTGCGATAACAATATACACATGTCCTACAAACAAATTTTGATTTAATAACTTGTATGTGTCCATATAATTTGACCAATCTACATACATCCATTCATATGTATATAAATAAATAAAAGTATTAAAAAATAGTAATAAAGTGAAATAAAATGTAATAAATTGAATTAAATTACCTTCTTGTACAAGGTCTAAAACACAGTCATAGTCGCCTAATTCAAATACTTGATCATTGTCTTCAATTGTTCTTTCATATTGACTGTGTGCTTGTGTAGATGTCAATGATCTTTTCTTCCACTCTTCAACCCATTATATATTTTCACATGCTTCCCAATCTCCTAAAATGAAAAACTAAAAAAAACATGCAAGCTCCCTTATCCATATAGTCCATGTGCTTGCATTCAAACTATTAAATGAATGCTATTTAGTAGATCCACTGATTGTCTCACAATCAAGTCTATGTAGAATGTTCTCTTCTTCAACCAACCAAAAGAATTAGCGAACTGTAGAGTACTCACTTGAACTAGGTGTAGATAATATTATATTGCACCAATCCACAATCCCGCGTTCATCTTTAAATTTTACTACATCCTCAAATTTCAATTATTCTATAGCAAGAATCTATTTAACACATGCAGCAACTCCATCGTGTTCTCCTTTACCATGTACAGCTTCAAAAAAACTCCACATATATTGGACATTATGTTCCTTGTGAACCATACTTAACCAATAGAACATTTGATCATTCTTAAACTATCATGTACAATTATTTGACCATATGAGATATTTTTTCATCTAGATTCCTCTTTCTCTTAAATTTGTGTAAAATATATTGAAACAATATTGAACAAACTTTGATGAGTGCAACTGATTGTCACTCAAATAGAAATGATACTCCCTCAAAAAAAATTTATCATCCTCTATGCTATCATCTACATGTCTATAAATAATATGAACAAACACATCCACTTGCATTGAATTATAATATTGTGATTGGATTTCCTCTTGAAAAGTTAGAGTATATCTTTTTGCAAAATCAACCATTGATAGTATAGTACCAACTAGAAATGTGTTTCTACATGCGTGAAATTGGTATCAAGCCATCGAGCATGTTGAGATTTCTTAACATATATTTTGGTACAATCCTACTCTTAAATTATGATACAAATGCATGCACACTAACTTTTTTAGTAATTAAATCCCAACACTTTCCAATTTTTCCATATTTTAAAGAATACTCAACATTCTTAAATCTTTTAACATACACTATATTTTGTACAAAATCATTATCAACACTTTCATGCATGAAAACTCTTAAGAATGAAAGAATGCCACAACTAGTGCACTGTCCAGAAATACATTAACTTAAATAAAATAATTTCCCATTAGATTTTTCACAAAACAAACTTGATATAAACTCCCTTATTGTTTCAGGGAGCATATTAATACCACATTATTGCATAATCATGTTAGTATGTAAACTACAATGTATATATCAAAAAAAATCATAAAAATAACAAAATTAAACATGCATTTTACAACAAGATATTCATTGCTTATTAATTTTTACATATCAAGGTTTAAATTTTGTAGAAGACCTTTGACTTATTTTAATATTACCAAGTAGCATTAAATCACCACAAATTTTTTTTATAAAATTTAGTTTGTGTTGTATCTAAAAAGTGTTTTGGATGAGGATCACAAACTTTGGAACCACTCTTAATTTGAAAATATCTCTAGCATTATAGTATTATCATGCCAATATTTTTTAATCAAAGATTTTATTTCAACATTCAATTTCATGTCAGACCTCAAGATTTGAGTACTAAAACTCCAACATTGGTTGACTAGATCATTTTCTATACTTTTTCTTCTTTCTACTGCTCTTAGCAATGTTTTAGGATGTATTTTTAGATTTTCACTAATATTGCTTACCATTCTTTTATTCAAAGTTGTTTTATTAACTATAACAGTTGTTATAGCTCTTCTTGTTGCATTCTTATCTTTAGATCAACTATTTCTTCCAATAGACTCAATGGCACTAGCAACAATAGACATAGCATGTTTTAGGACCATTGATCTTTTCTTCATGGTTTGACAAAAATGCCTAACTTTTTCATTAATTCTTTCATTTTTTGCATTCTCATAAATTGCATCATTAGTTGACATTGAAATGAAAGGTTTTTATGATAAAATAATTCTTTGTATAATCTATTGGATGCATTCTCATTCGTCTCCAATAAATATTACTAGGAAAATTATCCAAAACATCACTTTCAATTATAAAAAAATATATATTTTCATTTTCATTTTCATTTTCAACTTTAAAATGATTTTCATTTTCATCTTCATTTTCATCAACAATTTAAGGGTTTGTGCAAGATCATGGGGGTCCAAAAAGTGGTGATGTGAAAAAAAGAAGGTGTTTTTAACATGCCCAAAAAATGTGAAATTCACACCTTTGACATTTTGCAGGCTAAGGTACAATATCCATTATAAAACAGATATCCATTTTGTTTAAGTCAAAAATTTTAATTTCATCGGGATTGGGCTCAACTAATTTTTATTTTATCTATTATAATAATTTTTTAATATATTTATCATATACAACATTAAATTAAAAAAAAAATTATTATAATGTTTGTAAATTTAATATTATATCATAATATATTTAATATATTATAATATTATATTTTATTATAATATTTATATAATATTAAATATAATTTACATACTATTATATAATATATAATATATTATATTATATTATATATAATATATATAATAATATAATGTGGTTCACCCCATAGCGTGACAGCAAAGTCACGGGCCCTGTTGATAGGGTTTCTCATGTTCGACTCTCACCATCCTAATGCACGAGGGACCTCTTTATTGGCATCAGTTTCGAAGGACAAAAGGCAGACATGGTTTGCTGACTGGTCAATGGTGGTGTTCATGCCACATTGGCCACCTGCAATAGGATGTTTGGAGCAAGACACCAGGTGATGGTAGAGGTTATGGAGAGAAAGGAGTTTCGAGGGGTGGTGCTAGATGGTGAGAGGAAGTGTTATGTGGAGGGATAAGGGAGTTATGACAAAAGGCACATAGAGATAAGGAGGTGCAACAAGGAGATGGAGGGTTGCAGGAGAGATGGGAGGAAGAAAGGGAGACCCAAGGAGGAAGCAGAGAAATGGGAGGAAGGAAGGAGGAGTGACAAAGGAAGAAAAAATTTGAGAGGAAAGAAGGAAAGCGGGAAGGAGGAAGAAGGAGGGGTGATAGAGGAAGTAGAGATACAGGAGGAAGGAGGTAGGAAGGAAGGGGTAATGGAGGAAGGGAGGCCCGAGGAGGAAGAAGGAGATAATAGTAGGAGGAAAATCAAGGATGTGTTAATACCTCAACATGTACTCAAGGATGGGGTCCCCCATTGTGACCCCACTAGTTTGAAGCTCCAGTCAAAAGCAATTACCGATCAAATATGTATATATATATTAATATATATATATATATTAATATTTAATATAATATATGGGGGACCCCATCCTTGAGTACATGTTGAGGTATTAACACATCCTTGATTTTCCTCCTACTATTAATATAATATATAATATATATTATATTTTTATATTATACATTTGAAAAAAAATGTCACCAATTGACCTGACCATCTATTAAAAAAATATAAAATAGGAAATGATTATCTGTTTCATGTGTTTAAAGTAAAAAAGAAAACTCGAGAGCTCATATAATATAATATAATATTATTATATAATAATATAATATTATATAATATTATAATATATTATAATATTATATTATAATAATATAATTTATTATAATATATTATATAATAATATTATATTATATTATAATATATATTATATATTATATTTTTATATCAAACATTTGAAAAAAATGTTGCCAATTAAACATAGGGTCAGGTCCCAAACCTGACCATATATTAAAAATAGTTTAGAACAAGAAACAAATATTCATTTCTTGTGTTATAAATTACGAAATAAAAAACCCGAGAGCTCACAATTAGCTAACTATGTGCAGGTTCTTTTCCTCTCCAACTCATATATCTGTTCCTAGGAGATCTTTTTTCCCAAAATCAATTAAATTTCAAAGGTATGTTTGTATTTTTATGTTTTAATTCAATTTATATTCTTTTTGCATTGTCTTTTTGTGAACTTTAGTTAAAATAAGGGTAAATTTAATAGGTTTTTTATTGCATTAAAATCATTGTTAATTTTTAAAAAAATTATCAATTAACAAGTTTAAAATGGATCAACATGAAAACCTTAACCCTACACAAGATGAAAATCCTAACCTCGCACTAAATGAAAACCTTGATCCCACACAAAATGAAAACACTCCAAATCCTCCTTCATCGCAACCGTTGTTTCCAAATCAAAATGTGCCAACAATACATGAGTATGTTCATAGAAATTTAGATCAATTAAAAATGTATGTCAAATCTACGAGAAACTTGATGAGCTATCAGACATGAAAACCACTTTGGAAACAATCATTTCAAATGTTGAAGCTTTGGCAACTCAGCATAATAGATTTGCATAGTGGTGAGAAGAAAAAAGACAATTTTATGCCGATGGGTTATCATATGATGAGGTGAAGGCACATGATATTGAGAAATCCCAATTAGCCTAGTTATTCATCGATCAGAGAATAGTTCAACCTGTTAATAAGTGGAAACCAAAATTTTCAATTAAATGGTGAACCCATAGAGGCATATTAGATAATTTTTGGAGACATTGGTGGATGGTTTTTGATAAACCACCCAACAACAATCTTGATGTGCTTCAATATTTTTTCTAAAAATTATATGTTGAGTTTTTGCTAGGGAAACATGTCAATTACTTTGACATGCGATATTTCTAGGGTGTTTGTAGAGGGATTCCACATGATAGATCCGCCTATTTCTGCCCTGACTCCACTACCTTATGTTGAGATTGTTGTAGATGCAGGGATATTGAGAATTTATGCATTACATTCATTGAGTGATGATTTCATCATGCAAAGCCATCATGTTTCCCAACCATTTGACAGTGCATCCCATCACAATGGTGTTGCAATTGATGCATCACATTATGATGGTGGTGCACCTACTACATCAACTCCCACTAGTACACCGTCATCAACTCCCATTGGTACACCATCCTCTTTGGGACATATTTGTGTGCCTCATCATTGCATGACGTGCAAAAATTTATGTTTGGGTCCTCTCTGACTATCCACTAAGGCTTCCATAGACACATCTGACTATGAGGTTCATGATATGTTAGATGTAGGAGTTGATAGAACACAAAGCATACCATTTGCAGGAGATACATTGACTACCAGGGATGATATCGAAGGACTAGTAAGACTTAAAGTAATTTCATACTGTGTTTTATGTAAATTCTTTCATATTTTATGAGATGTATTTATACTAATATATTTTTGTATTGGAATCTTTAATAGTTGTTAACAAAGGAGTAGATGTCATAAGTTCAGGAGGCTATGCATACTGCCATTTCATTTTCCCTAGAGAATCAGTATATGGTATTATTTAAATTTTTATTTTAGATGTTATTTTTTGAAATCTATTTTGTTTAAATACATGTTCTACATATATTGATATTCTAATGTAATCTTGTCTTTTTATGCAACAACTTGGTTCTTATACAACCTTTTTGACTAGGTCTAACCCATTGGATGAAGTTGCACAATAGGTATATATTTTTTTATTCTCAACATTATAATTATGTGTGCATGTGCATTTACATTCTTGTCATTTTTTATATAGGAAACCATCTTAGTTGATTCATCCACTATGATCCCATCTAGTGTTGTAGCATCACAATAGGTATGTGTTTATTTTATATTACAAATATTTATGTTTAGATAGGAGTAGATATGTGTTTATTAGATATGATTATTTATCAACAATTATATGTTAATTTGTATCATTTTTTATTTTATCTCCTATAGTCCTCTGCTCGACTCAACACTGTGACTAGTGTGAGACCATTACTTTATAGGAGGACTCTCGATCATCCTAAGGGACCATCATATGTAGACCGTCTTGTAGAAAAGAGAGCAAGACATGAGGTAAACAACAATTGCATTATTGATATAATATAGTACATGTATACTAATTTTGATGTTAAATTCATAATTTATAAATGATGGTATATAAGTTTCTATTTACTAGTATATCTTGTCAACCATTCACATAATTAATCTAATTTGT
The DNA here is from genome assembly GCA_007258455.2 of Sequoia sempervirens. Lineage (NCBI taxonomy): Eukaryota > Viridiplantae > Streptophyta > Pinopsida > Cupressales > Cupressaceae > Sequoia > Sequoia sempervirens. The sequence continues at coordinate 393,320,419 of VDFB02105785.1, read as the reverse complement.
GGTTTGAAATGTTTTTATGCAAGAAACTTCAGAGCAACTAACTTCTTCAAGGAGGCTCAATTTTGATGCTCTAGCATAGGATTAGGATATGATATAGATTGATATGTACTTAGGTTTTGATAGATCTTGAGATGGTACATGTGCCATGGTCGATTCCATAAAAGGATATAAAAGTCATGGAAAATCCTAACCTAGGAATTGAGCATTCCAGCAGGTGACTAACATCTTTTTATGGTCGTTCATTTACATTGTCAAACCAGGGAACATATACTTGAAATGGAGTGGCACTATATGTGCACTAAGAACTAGTTTTAGTCACAATTTACCAAAAATAAATGCTTAGAAGGAATTCTACTTATGTTGTAGGAATGTAGTGTAAAGTCTTCTTAAATTAACCATAACTTAATCAAAGTAGAAATCATGACAACTATTACTAAGAAACAAACTATGAACTGGCCTTATGTTGCAGGAACAAACACAGGGATGGATTCTCGATGCTGCAGGAACAATATAAGACTGAGTTTTCATTGAAACCTTCAAGAATGAAATCTAACTTATAATCAACAGGAGATAAATAACTAACTACAAATACTCACTAAGTGGGCCCCCTTAGCAAGCATCAACCAGTTTATGCAAGAATTGAACTCAAAACTTCATCAGCTTTTATTCACAAACTTGGAATCATATACATTGATTGTTCTGCTTGTAAGAAAACTAACACAAAACATTGTTTCTCATTATAATACTAACTTTAACACACTCTATTGCTCACTCACATAGGAGGAACACTTATTTATATTAGAAAAGAAACTAACTACCTAACTCTAACAGAGAAAGACGTGGACATAAATGCATCCTGAAACCGAGGAACAGACTTCTCATAAATGAAGATATATTTGTTCAACACGATTCAGAGAGAATTTAGTATTCCACTCTTCCTAGATTAATGATCATTTAGATTTCCTCCCAATGACCCAGTCAGAGAGTCTTTGCTAGAACAACTTCCTCGATGTCGTGTTGGAAATAGAATTTACTGGAGGGATGAGATCTGTTGTGCTTTGACTCGTTCATGCTTCCTTCAACAACCTGCGATGCACATAGCGACAAAAGTGAAAGAAAGCACGCGTGGAAAATAACATGATACGTATTCATTAATCGCATATTAAATCCATTTCATTATCCAAAAACCACATGCATTATATCAGTCATTCGGGAGGTCAAACAAGGCAATTAATATAGACATATAGAGATGTTAAGTTGTAAGAATATAGGAATGTGTTGCTACAGGATACTACCTGATTTTAGATAAAAAGTCATTAATCAAATATTTAAAACAACCATCAGCAATAAGAGTAAGGGTATTAAAAATACATCATAATATTCAAATTATGAGCATATTTTGAGCTCATCATTTTCCCCCTACTTATCCTAATGATGGTCCTCTAGCATTAAGCTTTCTAGTTGTTTCTCTGAAATCAGTAGGAGTAGTATGGCCCTGTAATGATGTTCCAAATTTGTAGTAGAAACCTCTAAAACTTTGCCATCTCTCATACCTACGGATTTCTACATCCTCATTAACATCTGTAGCCCAATAAGGGTAAAGTGGCCACATCAAAACTGGAGGTCAAAATTTTAATGGTAACCATAACTCAAACCTTCTCTGGAGACCAAGCTGCATATACTTCTCTGTCCTTTTGATGGCTTCCTTAAAGTTCAGAGAGCTATGAGGCTCAGATTTCCTCAGACCAATAGTCAATTTTTCCCATCTTGTTTCAATTCTGGAAGATGAAAGCTTCCAAAATAGATATGTTTGGTCTTTGAACTCATCATACACCTGCTTCCTAATATCAAATATTTTTATTCTTTCTATTTGATCATTGAATCCATACACAATGGTAAGCCAAGTTATCAGAATTGTGTGGGGAGCTGAGCTTTTAGGTCGCAGTGGAATAGGTTCATTTCTTTTAGCCTCTTCATAAGCATCTAATTGTCTTCCATAGTTAGTTTCATTGGCCACCCAAGACATGAGTGACCTCAGATGAATGTCACCAATGTAGAGAAGTGGATTCCACTATGTTTCAAAGGGAATTAGTAAGCCATGCAAATAAAACTCACATAAAGAATTTTTCAGCCAACTGGATGCTACTTGATATGCATCATAAAATTCCTTAGCTATGTGAATGACAGGGACTAAATTTCTTGAAATTCTCATCAATTGGAACCTAAGAAATTGCTCTTTAAGGCACATAGCATATACCCTAGGTGGTGGTCTACATTCCATAATTTTACCAGTTATCTTCATCATTTCATCCATTTTCTCTTTCATTTCTTGAATTTTCTATTTTTTGTCTTTCAATTTCCCTTTTCAATTTCTTCTTTTCTTCTTCCCAAAGACTTTGTTGAATTTCAGTTCTAGCTAAATGGCAAAAACTCAAAGTTTGAAATGTAATGAGCCTCCATATAGTCCTAAGATATTCCAAATATTCAATTAACAATAACCTTTTATAAACAACCAATGCTCGATAAGTTTCAGGGGGTAATGGGGTTTCATTGGACACTTCAGATTGTTGAAGTTGTTCTTCCTCTTGCTATAGGATGGACTCCTATTGCTGCTCAGGAGGAGATTGTGTTTCTTCTAAAACTTTCCTAACTACTTCAGCCAAGTCATCAAGACTTGGCATCCCCCTTTCATTACCACTACCATGTTGTGCTTCTTCATCTTCCACTATCTCAGTTTGCACTTCCGTAGGAATAACAAATGGACTTTGTGGAACATTCTCAGATACATTATGAGAAACATCATGACTAAATTCTTCAGATACCTTAGGAATTACTATAATTTTAGGTTGAATGGAGGTTGAGGTAACTTTATGCTATTTCCTTGATGAAACTCTTTTTGGAAATGTTTCTAAAGTAATAGCTGCAAGAGACACTTTCGTGGCTTTCCTCTTTCTAACCTGCCTAGAGGATTCAAACTCAGTAGGAGAAGATGATAGTGAAACTACAGTGGCAATAGACGTTGCTGTAGGAGAAACTGCTACAGGGGAGGATTGTGTAGGAAAGAGTGGAGTAGAACATTTTCTCTTTTGAACATGAGGGTTAGATTTTGGGGTTTGTTCTGCCCTAGATGACTCTCCTACCTTCATTTTCCCTTTTTCTTTTCTACTAGCAGACCTAGTTTGTACTTGGGTAGAGAGCTCTGGTGTGGAGGCTAGAGGACTAAGTGCTGTAGAAGCAGATGATTCTTGCTCTACTTCCCTACTTATAGATTCTACTCTCTTTTTCTTTTTCTTGTGTTGTGTAGGGAGTGCTCTAGGAGGCTCTGGAGGTTGCAGACCCTTCTGGGCAACAAATTCTTGCCAAGAAAGGGGTGATACATCCCTCAGGGAACACTCGATCAAGAATTTAATGAGGGCATGTTGGGCGATAGAGTTGTCCCTACACCTCTGGGTTTCATGGGCACAATGTTTCAAAAGGTTTAACAAAAAATTTAGAATATTGACAGCTAAACCGTGCCTCATATGACTCAATAGTTTAAAATGATAGGAATCCAAATAGGAAAAATGTACCTCACAAGTCAAGTACCTGATTATGAAGGTGGCATATTCTGAGTATGGAGGAGGCAGTTGCACCCATTTGCATTCTTGTTTGGAAACCTCCAAGGGTCCATCTGTTGGTATAGTGAATTCTACCCTAGCAGAGACAACATCTCTCCCTAAAGAAAAATTTTATCCTACCGCCGGAAGCCCAGTTACTTCTGTAATCCACTCTTCTATAACGACCACTGTCAAACCCCACACTGTAGCTTCTCCCTCTAAAAGAGTTCTCAAAACTCACCTACAACTTCCTCATTATAGGAATCTATCCTTAGAAAATAATTCAGCCAGCCGCAATTACTAAATTCCTAAACCACTTGAGGATTTTGCATCAAGGGTTCATGAGTTGCAGGCTCATGTCTTTCTAACTTGCCACCCATATTCAAAAATTATCCTTGCTGAGATTCCTAAAAATCAAACTTCTTCTGCCCTACTTCTTTTTGCCCTACTGCCACTTTTCTTTACTTTTCCAAGAATGACCCAAAGGATAATTGCATGAAATTATTGTTAAAAACTACTCAAATCAAGTAGTTAATTATTTTTTAGGATGGAAGCACGTAGTCGTACTTCGTAAGTACAAGAAAATAAAAATTTCTTAATAGTTGTGACAGTGGCATAAGGAAAAGTTGAAATGGATTATCCCCGCCCCTACTCAAAATTTGGCATGTGTCCACACATGTGCGAAAGGATAGGCGAAGAAAAGGCAATGATGAATGATATGTACATAGAAATTAATGAATAAATGAAATAAATAAATGATGTGACAATAAAAGATATCGCGTACCTTGTAATAAGTGCTTGTACATGCTGGGAAAGATCACAGCTCAGCATGAAATGATGGCTGGAATTGAAACTATAAATGAGGGCGGTATGGCAGGATGGATGACATGGATAGGTGACGTGGAAGAAGAGGAAATGAATGGTGGTGATGGATGAAAAACGGAGAAAGTGGCTTCCATAAAAAGGAAACCTTTATTATGGGCATGCAACATAGAATTTTAAAGAGATGCTACAGGAGAAAGGCCGAAGCCTTTTCCGGTAGGAAGATCAATGGAAACATCCAAAACAAACTACTTCATAAATTCTTCTTTGGATGCTGGCTTATGATACAACCTAAGATGGTGTCCATTAACCAGTAGCTTGAATTGGATAGGATCTATTGTAGCTAACTGAACTGAACCATTATCAAACACATTTTCTATTTCATAAGGACCAAGTCATCTTGTGGTGAGTTTACCTTGATTTTCCTTATACTTGGAGTCATAGAGCAGCGCCAATCACCGTCAGAGAATTGCTTAATTCTGATATGGTGGTCATGCCATTTTTTTCTTTGCTATTGGATAGCTTCAGTATGCTACAGGGAAGTTTTCCTTATCTCATCCAATACATTTAGCTACATGAGGCGTTCATTTTGGGCTTCTGAAATATAAATGTTAAGTTGGAGAGCAGTCATTAAGGTCTTATGCTCAAACTCTATTGGCAACATGGTAGTTTTTCCATAGAGTAACTCAAAAGGAGTGAACCCTATAGTTGTTTTCCATATTGTCTTATAGGCCCAGAATGCTTCAGGAAGGCAACTGCTCCAATCCTTCTTGTGTAATTCTACTGTCTTAGTAAGGATTGCCTCAATTTCTTTATTGGCAACCTCTGCCTGACCATTAGCTTGAGGGTGATAGGGGCTAGACTTTCTATGCCTGATCTTGTAATCATTCATCAATGTAGTGATTAATTTTGAAGTAAACTAAGCTCTTTGATCAGTAAAAATTTCCCTTCGGACTCCAAACCGAGTAAAAATTTGCTCATACAGAAACTTAGCAACTTTATTGTCATGGACATGTGTCATTTCTTTCACTTCCACCCACTTGGTTACATAATCAGTGCAAACCAAAATGTATGATTTTCCATTGGATGGAGGATCAATAGGCTCAACAAAATCCATGCCCCACTTGTCAAAGGGACTAACTACCACTTGAGGATACATGGGCATTTTAGTAGACTTTGTTGGTCTCCCCATGCGTTGACATCGGTCACATTTTCTAGTGTAGGCTGCAACATCTTTGTGTAGTGTGGGCCAATAGTATCCTATAGAAAACACTTTCATAGATGTTCTCTTGGCTGCAAAGTGCCCACCACATGGCTCATCATGACAGGCATGCAAAATGTCATAGGTCTCATCTTCCCTAACACACCTTCTCATGACTTGGTCAAGTCCTGTGTAAAATAAACAGTCTGGAATCCATGAAAAGTTAAAAAAATTTCTCTACCAAAAATTACCTTTCCTTTGGTGAGAAGTGGGCTGGGATCTTGTTGGCTACTAAATAATTTGCAATATCTACATACCATAGAGTTTGAGCAGCAATAGAAAATAGATGTTCATCGGGAAAGCTATCATCAATTACCTCAGGGGTGGCAGGTGTAGTTGTTTGAAGTCTTGACAAGAAATTAGCCACCACATTAGCCCAGCCTGGCTTATCAATAACTGTGATATCAAATTCCTACAACAATAGGATCTATCTTGCTAATCTACCAGATATGGTAGGATTATTCATGAGGTACCTTATTGTTGCATGATCTGTATGGAAAAATATTTGGTAACCAGTGACAATGTTGAAACTTGTTCAAGGCATACACAACTGCTAGCAATTCTTTCTCTGTGACATTATAGTTTAATTCAGGGTCTTGAATATTTTTTCTAATGAAATATATAGCATGCTCTATGGAATTCTCTTTCTGTCCTAAAACTGCCTCTATGGCATAATCAGAAGCATATGTGTGTATATGAAAGGGCAGACTCCACTTTGGTCCTTGAAGAATAGGTGTCTCAGTAACTAAGTTCTTAAGCTGTAGGAAAGATTTGTCACGGGCCTCAGTCCAGTTAAATTCAAAATCCTTAGTCAATAAGGCATATAATAGACTAGCTATTTTGCTAGAATCTTTATTAAATCTTCTATAATATCTAGCTATCCTAGGAAGCTTCTAACAACCTTTTGTTTCATAGGTGTTTGCAAAGTTAGAATGACTTTTATTTTTGTAGGATCAACTTGAATTCCTGCTTGAGAGATATGATGGCCTAAAAAAATTCCCTCTTGCATCATCATAAAGCACTTTTCACTATTCAAGGACAAATTTTTCTCCTTACATCTTTTCAACACTTTCTCCAAATTTTCTAATGCTTCTTCATAAGTAACTCCATAAGTGGTGAAGTCATCTATGTAGATCTCCATAGAATCATGAGAAATGTCAACAAAAATACTGATCACTACCCTTTGAAATGTTATAGGTGCATTACATAGGCCAAAAGGTAATAGAGAGTAGGAAAAAGTGCCCCATGGATTGGTAAAAGTTGTTTTGTCTTGATCCTCAGGGGAAATTCTAATTTGATTATACCCACTATATCCATCCAAAAAGGAGAAATATTTTTTACCAGATAATGAGTCAAGCACTTGGTCAACAAATGGTAGTGGAAAGTGATCCTTTTTAGTTATTGTGTTCAACTCCTTGTAGTCTACACAAACTCTCCATTTTCCACATTTTTTAGGAATAATCACCAATGGAGATACCCATTGACTATCTGAAATGGGGTAGATAAAACCAGCATCAAGCAATTTTTAGAGCTCATTTTTAACTATTTCTCTGAGTGCTGAATTTATCCTTCTTTGAGGCAGCCTAACAGGTGAACAGTCTTCCTTAATGTAGATCCTATGAGTACAAAGTTGAGGATCTATTCCCTTCATATCCCCATAGTCCCATGCAAAAGCTGTGTGTTGGTCTTACAGCATTGTGACTAGGGCAGTTTGTTGAGATTGAGGCAACTTACTATTGAAGTTCAGACAACGGCCTAGAGACACTTCTACTTGCTTGGTAAGATCATTCATGGAGGCTGCTGATAAAGGTGGTGTCTATATTTCATGTGGAAGAAAATTGAGATAAACTACAGGAAATTTAGGTGGCAAGATCTTAGGATTCAGTTGCTGCAGGAAACACTACTGAAGACAGCTATCTGGAACAGATGGGCTACATAGATCAGAGTTGGACTGCAAAATGTGTAAAAGAAGGCCATCCTCACTCTGAAGCTGGGAAAACGAATTAGTTTGCAGCATCATTAGCTGAGCCAATGAATTGAATTCAGTTTCCTCTCCTAAATCTAGCCAAATTAGTTGAGACAAGTCTAGCTGAGGCTGGGCAGGTGGGTATAAAGCCAATTTCTTTCTTCACTGACCATCAAAAATTGTCATGTCTCCTAAATGGAATCCTATAAAAGCATCAGCTGTGGCTAACCATGGTCTACCTAGGATGATAGGATATCCTCCCAAAGTTTCCTTAGTTTTCAATATGGTGAAATCTATTGGGTATTCCCAAGACTCAAGGATGACAATGACATCTTCTACCACTCCATCAGGTGTTACTATGGAACTATCAGCAAGCTGCAGGATGGTAGGTGTAGAATGAATGGTTATGATATTCAAATACTCCATAGTATGCTTGGTCATTACATTGATGGCTGGACCAAGGTCAATCAAAAAATTCTTTACTATCTGGCCATTAATATTTATTTTTACCATAGGACTCCCAAGGTCGGTATATTTTGGAATGACTACCTTCCCTAACATAATATCTGCCAACTGTCCTAGAACATGGATAGTTTGGGGATCCTTTTTCTTTCTTCCTAGTTTCTTTAAACAGGCCTCCTTAATGGCTTTTCCATAAATTGGGACATCTTTAATGGCTTAAAAAAGGGGAATTTGAATGTGTACATTCTTTAGTTCATCCAAAATATCAAAGGTAGGCTCTTCCATAGACTTGGATGTAGTAATTTGCAATCTTTGAGGAAAAGGCAGTTTGGCCTGATGCTGCAGGACAGGATCCTTAGAGACAGTATCTGATATAGGTATGTGTTTTGTAGGATTAGTAGGCTGTTTAGAGGCAGAGTCTAGAATCTCTGTAATTATAGGCAGCTATGGAGCAAGGAGAGTGGTTCCAGACCTAAGATGGATATCATTAATATTCAGGGCATAAGTTGGATACTGATTGGCTTCTGCAAAATACATAGGCTGATGTTGCTATTACTACTTATTATTAGGATTTGGCAATGGTTGAATAGGCATAGGTGTTTGTTTTCAAGGGCCAGTATTTGTTGCAGGTGCTGCAAGAGGTGGCATGAGGGCCGGAGTTTGTGGCTGTTGAAGCTGTAGGGATCCAAGGGATTGGTTCTGCCATTGTTGAGAACCTCTCAATTGAGGATTCTACTACCAATTACCTTAGGGTGGAGTCCATTGTCCTTGTGGCTGCTGCCAACCTCCTTGAGGAGATTTCCATTGAGGACTCTAATAGTTAGGCCAGTGTGGTTGAGAAGTATTCCAAGGTGGCGATAGGCGATATGTTGGTTGCCATTGGTTATTGTAATTAGAATAAGGATTACCAAAATTCAAAGGGTCTTGAGGCATACCTTGTCTTTGAGCCCATGGTCGCCTTTGTGCAATGAAGAATACTTGGTCATCATCACCCTCTACTATCTTAAAATCAGTAAGTAATTGCTTAGCCTCTAGGTTAGCCACCATCTTATATCTGCAGTCATGTTTCTTCTATCTATAATGTGGATAGAACTCAGCCAAGATTGCTTCAACTTCCTCATGTTTCTTCTAAGCTTGCATAGTATCCAACTGTGTAGCCATGTTATTTATGATATCCTGCTTGAAATCAGATAGAAAATGTGTGATCTCCATCCATGAAACTCCATTAGTAGAATACTTTCCCGTTGTGGCTTGATGACCTCTACCCTTCTTAACAATTGCTCAAGAGTAGTTGCGACATATTTTCTTGATATCATACCAAGGAACTTGGGTTATATCTCCTCTTCCCATCAGATCCAGGGCATCTATACAGGTGTCATTGATTCCCCTTAGAAAAAGTAGTTTATGAGATTCTTCATTGAGAGTATGGTCTAAATTCTTTTTCAAGGAAAACAAGAATCTTGAGATATAGTCTTCCAGGCTTTCATCCTCCTTTTGTTGAATTCTGAATATATCATCTCCCTTACTACCACTCTTACAATATTCCTTGTATTTCTCAAGAATTTTTGTTTGCATAGCTGCCCAACTATCAACAACACCTCTTCCCAAACTCATAAACCATCTAAGAGCTCCCTCCTTCAAAGTAGCAGGAAACAAATTTAGCCTGTGAGCATCTGAAGTGTAATCATAGCTGTGACAGAGGATGTCAAACTCAAACAAGCAAGTGTAAGGTTATCATTATCTTGCTGAGCAATGATGGGGAATTCATAAGCAGGAGGTTGATTAGGTGGATTACGTGCCATATTTGCTTGATGGAGTATCAAAGAAAATGGATTTTCTTGAGGTTCTTCGTTAGCTGGGTCAAATGGCAATTCAGCAAGCAGGTTTTTAGCAAATGGATTGATATCTTGGTCTCCTCCTTCCTCAAATAGATTATAAGCTGGTTCAAAATTGTTATCAATGAATGGAAGGTTAGGGATGAATCTTCCTAGAGTGTCTCTTCTATGCATGCAATAGAATTAATCGTAAATTGAAGAAATTTGAAAATGCTTGAATAAACACACTAAACTACTGCTAACAATGACTATGACAGGTTCTTAGCTTGACACAATCCCCACCAACGACACCAAAAATCGTCGATTCTACAAAAGGATATAAAAGTCATGGAAAATCCTAACCTCGGAATTGGACATTCCAGTAGGTGACTAACATCTTCTTATGGTTGTTCATTTACATTGTCAAACCAGAGAACATATACTTGAAATGGAGCGGCACTGTATGTGAACTAAGAACCAGTTTCAGTCACAATTTACCATAAATAAATGCTTAGAAGGAATTCTACTTATGATGCAGGAATGTAATGTAAATTCTTCTTAGCTTAAGCATAACTTAATCAAAGTAGAAATCATGACAACTATTACTAAGAAACAAACTATGAACTGGCCTTATGTTGCAGGAACAAACACAGGGATGGATTCTTGATGCTGCAGGAACAATATAAGACCGAGTTTGTGCTGAAACCTTCAAAATGAAATTTAACTTATAATCAACAAGAGATAAATAACTAACTACAGATACTCACTAAGTGGGCCCCCTTAGTAAGCATCAACCAGTTTATGCTTGAATTAAACTTAAAACTTCATCAGCTTTTATTCACAAACTTGGAATCATCTACATTGATCATTCTGCTTGTAAGAAAACTAACACAAAGCATTGTTTCTCATTATAATACTAACTTTAACACACTTTGTTGCTCACTCATGTAGGAGGAACACTTATTTATATTAGAAAAGAAACTAACTACCTAACTCTAACAGAGAAAGATGTGGACATAAATGCATCCTGAAACTGAGGAACAAACTTCTCTTAAATGAAGACATATCTATTCAACATGATTCAAAGAGAATTTAGTATTCCACTCTTCCTATATTAATGATCATTTAGATTTCCTCCCAACGACCCCGTCAGAGAGTCTTTGCTAGAACAACTTCCTCGATGTCGTGTTGGAAATGGACTTTACTGCAGGGCTGAGATCTACTGCGCTTTGACTCGTTCATGCTTCCTTCAACAACCTGCGATGCACATGGCGACAGAAGCAAAAGAAAGCACACGTGGAAAATAACACGATACACATTCATTAATCACATATTAAATCCATTTCATTATCCAAAAACCACATGCATTATATCAGTCATTCGGGAGGTCAAACAATGCAATTAATACAGACATATAGAGATGTTAAGCTGCAGGAATATAGGAATGTGTTGTTACAGGATACAACCCGATTTTAGATAAAAATCCTTTAATCAAAGAGTTAAAACAACCATCAGCAATAAGAGTAAGGGTATTAAAAATACATCATAATATTCAAATTATGAGCATATTTTGAGCTCATCATGCCACATTTTGTAAAACTTGTTATAAAACTTGTTCTAAGTAGGCATAGGCCAAATTTGTATAAGCACAAACACAATTATTCTATAGTTTGATATTTAAGAATTTATATTCAATCTAATTTGTTCCTCATGTGCATGTCTTTCTACTTTGAATTTTCAAAATGGAATGCATAATTATCTTAGAATGGTTTAAAGTTATGATTGATAATGTATGCTATAGATTAACGAAATTGCATTTTAATAGAACTTATGAATTACAATTGGTAATCCATTTATGCTAGAGTTCATTCATATTAAGGTTCACATACATTACATTCCATGACACCATATTTCATTGAGGAGTTTTTTCAAACAATTCATTGCAGGTTTTCTATTGCACCAAATTTTTCATACATGTCTACTAATACATTTTTATCAAACACTCAATTTGAGAATACCCATGATTTAAAGCTCTATTGAATGAATTTATATTTGACATTATTTTGTTTTTAGAACTTGTGTAATGAAGTGGGCAGCTAATTTTTATTTCAAAAGAAGTTAAAATTAATGAAAAACGGATACAACTTAATGAAATGCATGTCATGTTACAGTGTTCATTTGAAAGTAATATAATCATCTTGATAAAAAACAATGTCACTCAATGTTCATTCAAGCTTAATAACATGTAAAAGGTATAAAATCATCTTTAGTAAGAATCAATATCTTTCAACCATAGGGGTTTGATGCAACCTTCAAACAAAGTCCTTACAACTGAACAAGATACATGTTCATTAGATTGTTCATGTGAAATCTATACAATAATCACGATAAATAATAAATACATCACTCAGCAATGATGAAACCATTAAACAAACCAAATGAGTGTGATACTACAATTAAACAAACCAAATACAATTCCATGACATGCATGTTATTTGACCTTTGACATGCACTTTGTATTATCATAATGCACAACAATGAATTTTGCTAACCATAATGCATCAATAAGAAAACTAGGCATACTATATGGGTACATTTATGTTAGGAATGGTCCTTTTTTGCACCCAAACATGCCAAATCACTCTAAGCTACATTGGACTGATGATTTCCCTTAAGAGTCCAAAGTGCTAAAGACAACAATATTTGATGGGATATTACCTAGAAACTGTGACACTTATAGACTCTCCATCTTAGGCTATGGGATTGTGTTGGGACCCTCTACAATAACCTCTCTCAGTCTTTATTATATCAAAGGTGTTTTCCAATGGTAATGAGTTTTTAGTTGAGGAAGAAGTTGTTAGATGTAAGGAGTGTAAAGTTGCAGAGTGGTGCAACTTTCATTCTACAACTCATATGACAAAATGAACTGTTCCAACACATTCAGATGGGTATGTTTATGCTATAAATGGTCATCTTATGTACCCAAACATATTGAATCACTTTGAGCTACATTGGACTAACAATTTCCTTTGAGACTCCAAAGTGCTAAAATGAAACAATTTTTTAAGGGCTATTTCTCAGAAACCCTAATGCTTACAGACTCTTCGTCTAAGGCTATGGGATCATGTTGGGACCCTCTATAATAACCTCTCTTAGAGGAATTTTCCTATGGTAATGAGTTTTCAATTGAGGAAAATTTTATCATATGCAAGCAGTGTAAAGTTGCAAAGTGGTGCAACTTTCATTTTACAACACGTATGACCAAATGGATTGTTCCAACACGTTCGAATGGGTTCCAACCCTAAACCCTAAACCCAATATCTCTCCCACTCTCCCACTCTCTCTCACTCTCCATCTCTCCCACTCTCCCTCCCTCTCTCCCACTCTCCCTCTGTCCCTAAACCCTAAACCCTAAACCCACTTTCTCTCCCACTCTCCCCCTCTCGCTCCCTCCCTAAACCCTGAACCCACTCTCTCTCCCTCTCTCCCTCTCTCCCTCTCCCCCCCTCTCTCCCACTCTCCTTCTTTCCCTCTCTCCTTAAACCATCTCTCTCTCCCTCTCTCCCTCTCTCTCCTCATCCTCTCCCTCTCCTCTCCTCCCACTCTCCCTACCTAAACCCTAAATTCACTCTCTCTCCCTCTCCCTCACTCTCCCTCTCTTCCTCTCTCCCACTCTCTCTCTCTCTCTCCCACTCTCCCTCACACTCCCTATCTCCCTCTCAGGTCTCTCTCTCTCCCTCTCTCCATTTTAGGTCTTTCTCTCTCCCTCCCTCTCTTTATGATATAATGATTAAATATATATTAAAGATAAGAGAGGGAGATGGAGACTTCAAAGGGAGACTATGTATTAAATATATTATATAATATATTTAATATATATACAATATATCTAAATATATAAATAATATATATTATAGTATATATTATATATAATATATATTATACAATATATAGTATATATGAAATATATTATAATATATTTATATAGAATAAATTTATAATAGAGCAAACATATATCTATTTTGTTGAGGAGAAACCCTACCTCGTTTTCAAAGGGAGACTATGTATAATATATTTAATATATATTATATAATATAAAGTATATGTGATGTATACTATTGTATATTTATATACAATAAATTTATTATATAATAAATGGATATCTATTATGAACGGATATCCATTTTTTATTCCATTGGATTTGAAGCCATGAGGAATATAATATAGTTTTACAAAATGGATATCCATTTATAATAGATATATGTTTCTTTGAGGACTTTATAACGTGAAATATTCCTCATTTTCATGAACCCTACCTCATTTTCATCACGCAGCAGTCGAGCAATGACGTCTAGTGATCTCCAGTGAGTTCCAGGTATGTGTTTTTTGTTTCTTTTCTATTTTTTTTGGTTAATTAGTGATTAATTTAAGTTTTTATTTTGCATTATTTATACTTTTATTGATTTTTTAATTTTTGTCTAAACTTACTATTCCCTATTTTTCACCTATGGCCTCAATCATGCAGGGCAATCTATGTTTCAAGTGTTCATGAAGGCCAAATGGAGACATTTGCATCAAGGGTTAGATCATACATCTAATGCTATTTCACAAGGAAGTCTATTGGAAAGCCTCACCTCAGTCAGATTTGGCATAAAACTCACTAGAGAAGAAAGTCAGAAAGACCCTCATGTGGTCTTGCCGACTAGCTGTGCATTCTATTTGTTTGAATACACCAGTTGCCAAGACTTTCGGGTCACCATGAGTTTTTAGGTATCTCTCCGCTTGGGATGTCTCACCGATAGTAGCTCACAATTTGGCACCGGGGGGAATGGTTTTCCTTTGGCAGGAGGTCTCGGCGACCATGTAGAGTCTCGCTGAAGGAGATTACCTTCGACATGACATCTTGCCGAAAGATGGAATTCTTGGCAAGGGAAGGCATCATCAATACGGGGTCTCACTGATAGAAAAAGTCTCACTGAGAGGGGTTGATATTAGTGTAATGTCTTGCCGAAGGCCAGAGGTCTCATCAAAGAAATAAGAGCTCGGGGAGATGTCTCGGCGACTAATGAAGGTCTCGGTGAAAAGAGATGTCAATGGGGAGAAAAGGTGGGCCTCGTTGTAACATCTCGATGACCGAATGATGTCTCACTGAAAGGATGGTGCCTTCAGTATAAGATAATGGTCTCGGTGAGATGTCCTATCGATAAGGGGAAGTCTCGGTGAAAGTTGTGAGCTCGACATAAGCTCCTGCTGACCTGATAATATCTCGGCGAAAGCTTGTACCTTCGCTATGGTTGAACCAATCAAAAAGAACCAAAGGAAAACCATTAGCCGTTTGACTATTTGACTACCCCTAAGAACGAGATCAATAGAATTAAAGCAACACGGACTTGTTTTGAGATCAAAGGATGATGGAGCAACTCGTGAAAGATGGTGTGGAGATCTAATGGGAAAGTCTGAAGCTACTTGTAGAGGAAGTCAACATGTAGAAGATCTTGAATAGGAAGAAGGCCGAAGAGAGAGTAAGCTGTCAGTCTCAGGGATAGCTGTGAGGTCTATTGGAAAAATGAAGATAGACATTAATGATAGAGCTCTAGGGGATTCAAGATATCTCTTCATGGAAGTTCAAAAGTGAACACGAAGGCTAGAGGTTGGCACATTAATTGCATTGCAAAAGATTAAGGAGGCCATTCCTAAAGTGACTCTTCACAGACATAGACAGCGGGGATGCAACATTAACTTCATTCAAAAGATCTAAAGGAAGATCTTTCTGAAGGTCAATATTTTGTAAACCCTAAAAACTAAGGGGTGACATTTTTGGTTCTCATATATATGGCATTTTTCCTTTTTGTAGATAGTTCTTACCTGGTGCTTTTTCTACTTTTTGTAACTTGTGGAGTTCTTTGCAGAAGAGAGGCTATGTTTTGTAACTCATGACAGGCATGTATATCAGTGTTTCACCATTAAAATTAATGAGTATAAGCACTTTACCTTTTCAATCTCTCTATTAAATTGTATGCATTCGTATAATTGATGAAACTGCCTGTGAAATTGTATGATTCCTTGTGGTTATGTCTTATTTCAGCACCTTTTCGTAGAGCAATATGTATTTTTGCAGGTTGTGAGATGTGTTCAAAATGCAGTACTCTCTAGTTGTGAAGTTATTTCTTCCTTCTAGGAGTGTAGCCATATGAACCTTTTCATGAAATGTTTTTGCAGAAAACATATGTGATTGAGTTGTGTACAACTAAGCTTTCGTCATTGACTGAAATTTTGTGTGTAAACTGTGTTATATGTCTTGTTAGTAAATGTTGGTGCATCGCCATATAGATAGTGTTTTCATTAGTTTCAATATATTCTCCTTCTACTCTTTTCATTTACAAGATCAGTAGTTAGGTGACACCATAGGAAGCTGACCTTCTCTGGAGGTTGACCTCTATTTACAAGAAACCCACATCTTTAGAGGTCTTCCCATGTTACACAAAAGTGTTGAAGGTCAGGTTCAATAGGGTGCAATTTTAGGTGATAACAGTTTTTGGCACACCTGGTGGGACTTGAGTCAGAAGTAAAATTCTTAAGTCTTGATTTTTTGATGTGCTGACACTGAGCTAATAGCCTTTTAGAGGTCATTTTTAAGCATATCTGGTGACTCTGTGTGGAGCAAAGGATCAATGTGCTTGTTTATATGAGAAAAATAGAAACCAAAAGTTCAAAAGTTGTAGAGATTTTGCATTTATCTCCTCCAAGAAGAAAATGGAGAACTCTCAGAAGGAGTGATCCTTCTCTTAGGATTCAGTCAACACCAGCTGGTGTTAGTGACAAGGCACTATTTTCATATGAAAGGAGAAGAAGAAGAGATCCTCTAGCTAGGTGTTCAACATCTCCTACTCTTAGAACAAAAAATTTTGCCTGCTCATTTGGGATTTTCAATTGTTCAACAAATAGTATTTCTGCTATAGCACATACTTCTCAACCAAGTTCAAGTTCAGTACCAATCAGTTCAAGTTCTACTTCAGTAAGCATACCAACACATTCCAGCTCAATGGCAGTGCCAAGAGCCTTTACTTTCATACCGTTCAACTAGGGTATTCCCCTTAATATAGTGCAACATGATGACATTCCATTGGCGGCGTTAAAAGGGTTACCAGAGTTTACTGGAGAAGGACAAGTAACACCTTTTGAGCATATCAGAGATGTGGCAGCATTGTGCAATGTGCATCATGTGACACAAGAAAATGTAGCTATGAGATTTTTGGCTGCATCTTTCAAGAAGAAGGCATTGGAATGGTTTAGAAGCTTGCCGGTGGGTTCTATAAGAACATGGGATGAGCTTGGTGATGAATTTACTAGATTTTTTGAGGAAAAATATGATCACTTATCTTTGGTAGAGTAGTTAACAACCATCAAAAGAGCCCCACAAGAACAAATGGCAGACTTCAATATCCAATTTCAAAAGACTTGGAACAGAATACCTACTACGGTAAGGCCTTCTGCTGATTATGCATTTTTGTACTATTTGAAATTTTTAAATAGTGGCATCTTAGTCATGATACAGTCCATGGGGGCACTTCTTTACCTCAGGCTTATGGTATAGCTATTAAGGAAAAAAATAATCTCATTCAAGCAGGCAAGTTAGCACCTAGGCCACCTATGCCCTACTTCCCTGAAATTCAATCAAATATGCCATTGCAGATGCCATCTTTAGCCCCCCTACCTATTGTTTCAACATTACCCATTGTTGTGAGTCAGGGATTGTTAGCTGTTGGACCATCAAGTGAATTGCAAGGATTAAGTCTAGTTAGCGGAAGATAGAAAGTATTTTATAGACTATGGGAAGTGAATTGATCAGCATGAAGAAATAGTATCAAGGGGCAAGGTCGAATTTCCAACAGTAGAACCAACAGCAAGGTCAGAATGCAAATCAGTCTTATCAAAATCAGGGATACCAGTATCAGCAAAATAGGCAGCCCTATCAAGGTGCTTATCAGAGGAAAAATGTTAATCAAAGACCATTCCAATCTTATAATCCTACTCCTCTTAATGCTGCAAGTCCAGTGAAAGATATGGTTCTAGCCCAGAATAACTTTGTGATAGAAAATGAATGGTGTTATTTGTGTAATCAAGCGCATAACCCAGTCTCATGCTCAAATGGGTTAGTCAATTAGGCATTTATGGTCCAAAATGTTGTCAGTCTATAGCCAAATGCACCTGCTAATATACCTAAACAACAACCAGATATACATTTTAATGAGAGTGCATTTTTAAATTGGCAAAGTGAAGAGTTATGTGGTGTGAATGTTGATTCTGCAATTGCAGCCAATACACGAGCTAATAAAAGAGCTCTGGAGGTGGAGCAATCAACTGATAAGAACAAGGGGCCTGCAACTATAGAAGCACCATCCACACCTATTCTAAATGTTCCAAAAAAAACTATTGTCTTTCCAATCAATGAGCAGCCTCATAAGAACAAGGAACCAGCTGCTAAAGTATATCAGAAGGTACCTTCAACTTTACCTTACAACATTGTGGATAGTATGAAAAAGATGAACATGAATATAACCATGTGGGATTCCTTAAGCATTCCAGGACAGGCTAATCTACTTAAAAAAGCATTACTTGAAGATATAAATCTTGAACAAGTTGTTGTTGATTCCCAAAAGGTCGTAATGGCTAATGATGATCAAGGGAAAGTTGCTAATCCCAGTAGCAAAGAGAAATCTACAATTCAAGGTAAGAGTGTGAGACCTCCTCCATTCTATGTTTCATTGATTATTGGAAAAAAATTAGTGCACAATTGTATGGTAGATAGTGTTGCTACCTGTTCTGTGATGCCCAAGCAAGTAGCTGATCAGTTAGGTTTAAAGTATGAACCTTTAGAAAAGGGAGTAGTCCAGTTGGATGGCTCATTTGTTAACACAGTGGGTCTTATCAAAGATGCTAGCTTAATTCTACAGGCTTTCCCTAATTTTTCAATTTTCCAAGACATTTATGTGGCAGATGTGCCTCCATATTTTGGGTTATGTTTGTCAAGAGAGTTTATGGCTAAAATAGGGGGATACCTTTTGTTTGACTAGTCTCACATGTTGTTCCGTACTAGGTATGGAACTATAGTAACCATTAAGTCTGAGTTACTTTCAAAAGATAATATAGAACCCTATATACCTAGTGCAATGAATACCAATTGCATAATTTTTGAACAAGATGAGCATGTTGTTGTCTCTGGTCCTCGCATTGTTGCCGATGATATTCCTGATATACTTCTAGATGAGTGGGCAACAAGCCAAACTTCTAGTGCTGAAAGTGGCTTGGTGTCAGATGCTAGTATGGGTAATTACATGTTTCAAGAAGCTGATATAGTGATGCCTAACTTGGTTAAGAGGCCAATGAATGATTGTCATCAGCAAGATGAAGTTTGGGAAATGTATTTTGATGGTTCAAGGTGTAGGCATGGCACTGGTGGGGGTGCATTATTGGTTTCCCCAAGAGCTTAAAGATATTATGCAGCCTTTAGGTTTGTATTTTCATGCACTAATAATACAGTAGAATATGAAGGTCTCATTCAAAGGTTGGAATGCGCGAGGAGACGTGGAATTAAGTTTTTAAAGGTGCATAGGGACAGTGAATTGATAGTAAATCAGGTCAGAGGCCTGAATGTTGTTAAGAATGATATTCTTAAATTGTATAAGCATAGGGTTTGGGACCTCATTGAGAATTTTGAGGCTTTCAATATCATTTTGATTCCAAGAAAATAGAATCAACATGCTGATAGATTAGTAGCTATGGGAGCCCAGTTTTACATCCCAAACAGCGTAAGGAAGGAGTGTTCAGCAGCACATCAAGGTTATTATCAGGCCTTTAGTGCCCAACAACAATGTTAACTGGCAGGTCTTTGAGAGTGATGAGCAAATTTTGTAGTTTCTACTTGAAGAGGATGTGTTTGCAACATCAAACCAGGAGAGAATTAAATAGCAGTATGGAGACCAGGTACTGTAATTAAAGAATAACAAGTTGCCTAAAGGTTTGGTCACCTTGGAAAGTATTTTCAACTCTAATGATCAGGCTAAAAGTAATAAAGCCAATTTACTGGTTCAACAAGATCATTATGAGGACTTAGAAATTGCACCCAAGAGAAGCCTCAAGATAGAGAAAATAAACAGTGTTGTTGAAAAGCAGTCTTTCTTGCAATTATTCCATGAATTCATTGACATATTCACCTGAGAATATGGAGATTTGAAGGGATTTGATCCATTTCTTGCATGGCATACAATAGAATTAGAGCCAACAGCCAAACCCATAAGGCAAAAACAAAGGCCAATTAATCCCAAACTAGAGCCATTAATGCAGAAAGAAGTTTTTAGACTTATAGAAAGTGGGATTATTTTTCCCATCAAGCATACTAGTTGGGTTGCCAATCTAGTTCCCGTCAGGAAGAAGGACGAAGAGCTTAGATTATGTGTAGACTTCAGAGATTTGAACAAAGCTTTGTTAAAGGATAGGCACCCTCTTCCGTCTATGGAGCAGATTCTTCAATGTGTGTTAGGTTCTGAATGTTTTTCTTTACTAGATGGACATTCTGGTTACAACCAGATTTTGGTAAGGGAAGGAGATCAATTTAAAACTGCCTTCACCATAAAGTGGGGCACAATGGTGTATAGGAAAATTCCATTTGGTTTGTCTAACATTGGAGCAACCTTCCTAAAGGCTATGGACATGGCCTTTAACAACTTAATGTATAAGTTTGTCTTGGTATATCTTGATGACATCACTGTCTATTCCAAGAAGATAGCAGATCACATTAACCATTTGAGGCAGATCTTTGAGCGTTGTTGAGGGTTTGGTATATCATTGAACCCCAAGAAATGTGTTTTCTCTATTCATGAAGGAAAGCTTCTTGCGTATGTAGTATCTAGGAAGGGAATCACAGTGGATCCCAAAAGAGTGGCAGCAATCTTAGAGCTGCCTTTACCTCCGCATAAGAAAGGACTTTAGAGTTTCATTGGTCGTATTAATTTTGTTAGGAGGTTTCTCCCTGATATAGCAGCCCTGTTAAAACCCCTTATAGCTATGTTAAAAAAGAATGCAGAGTTTAGATGGACCCAAGAAGCAAGGGAAAATTTTCAACTAATCAAGGAGGCGTTAGTTTCAATCCAAACATTAGTTAACCCAAATTTAGCAAGGATTTTACCTTGTATGCTTTTGGTAGTTTTGATGTAATTTCTACAATCTTGGTACAGAAAAATGTAGAAGGGTTGGAGCAGCCCATTGCCTTTTTCAGGAAGGGTTTGGAAGACTATGAGCAGAAGTATACTTTCGTAGAAAAACATGTGCTAGTTGTTGTGAAAAGTTTGAAGAAATTTAGACATCTATTGTCTCATAACAAAATTCATCTTCAAGTGGCACATTCCAGTGTGAAAGAATTTTTACTTAGCAAAGATATAATTGAAAAATAGGCTGGATGGATCACAAGAGTTATGGAATATGATGTGGATATTCAGGTCACTAAATTGGTGAGGGGAAAAGGTTTATGCCAGTAGCTGGCTAATGAAGACATTTCAACAGTAGAGGATGAATGAGACTTAGTCTTGGTTAATATTGGGACGACAGATAATGAAGCTACCAGTTGGTTGCAGGAGATGTCACATTTTTTGAGAACCAGAGAATGTCCACCTAATATGAACAGAATGAAGAGGAGGTACTACTGACTTCAGTCTATTCCTTTCATCTTGATTGATCATGTGTTATATAGGAAAGATCACAGTGGAGTACTGCTCAGGTGTGTTGATAATGATCAAGTGGATCAGATATTATATGAGTTCCATGACAAACCTTTTGGAGGTCACTATGCTGTAAGGACAACTGCCTATAAGATTTTAAGATCAGGCTATTATTGGCCTAATTTTTTTAAAGATGCACATACATATGTTAGGAGATGTTCCAAATGTGCCTTTTTTCAGGCAAAGAAAGACTTACTGCTTTTCCATTACAACCAATTCAGATAGAGAAGTCATTTATGAAGTGGGGAATTGACTTCATAGGGACAATTAACCCACCCTCAACTATAGGTCATCAATGGATTATCACGACAACAGACTACTTTACATGATGGATAGAAGCTTTACCTCTGAAGGAAGCTAATGAAACAACAGTGTTGAATTTTTATAAAGACATTGTTTGTAGATTTGGAGTCCCAGATTCTATAATTTCTGACAATGCCCTGGCATTTGTTGGTTTGAAGGTGGTTGATTGGGAATTGAAAAAATGGCATTTACTTGAACACAAGCTCCAACTATTACCTCAGGGCAATGGACTTACAGAGTCCACTAATAAAAATATGATTAACATTATCAAAAGGACGCTTCAAAGCAATCAGAGGGATTGGCATGCCAAGCTAAAAACTGCTCTTTGGTCGAATAGAATTACCCCTAAGAAGGTGATTGGGAACTCACCTTACATGTTGGTGTATGGTAAAGAAGAAAAATTACCTATCTATACTAAGTTGCCCACCTTGGACATTGCTAATCAACTGGTCTTGTTTGAGTAGACTGACCCACTTGCCATAAGATATACTCAGCTGATGGAGTTAGAAGAAACTAGAAACAAGGCTATGAAGAATATGGAATGTCAGCATATCCTAACTAAGAGAACATTTGATAAGAAAACTAGATCAAGAAATTTCATGGTGGGAGATCTTGTGCTGAAATGGGATGTTCTAAAAAGAAGGTCAGGCCATCACACTAAGTTTGACAACATGTGGATGGGCCCATTTATTATCAAAGATTGCAAAGAACACAATGCTTACCAACTGGCCACAACTAAAGGTGAAGTGCTTCCTATTCTAGTTAATGCGATACACCTCAAGCCTTGTTTTGAGATTTGATAAGTTCCTCCATTGTACATATTAGGTTAGGTTTTATGTTTTCAATAAGCTTCTACACTTTAGTTTGATTATTATTTTCTTTCCCTAAGTGTTGTTCTAGCATAGTAAATAGTTTCTTTTAGTTTCTCTTGTTTTGCCGGTTCTGGCAACCTGTTATGTTCTATGAATCTCAAGTGAGTTGCAGCCATGTGCAACAGTTTTTGATTTTTTTTGAGTTTTCCTAATGACTCCATGCCTAATGGACAAGTTTTGGCTACTGGTTTCCATGTTTAGCAGGCAAACATCCAGCAAAGGTCGCCAGAAATGTTACCTATTTTTCACCTGCGGCCTTAATCAGGTAGGGCAATCTATGTTTCAAGTGTTCATGAAGGAAAAATAGAGACATTTTCATCAAGGGTTAGATCATACATCTGATGCTATTTCACAAGGAAGTCCATTGGAAAGCCTCGTCTCAATCAGATTTGGCATAAAACTCATCAAAGAAGAAATTCGGCAAGACCCTCCTATGGTCTTGCTGACTAGCAGTGCATTCTATTTGTTTGAATACACCAGTTGCTAGGACTTTTGGGTCACCATGAGTTTTTATGTATCTCTCTGCTTGGGATGTCTTGCCGATAGTAGCTCGCAAGTTGGCACAAGGGGGAATGATTTCCCTTCGATAGGAGATCTCGACGACGATGTAGAGTCTCACCGAAGGAGATTACCTTCGGCATGAGGTCTTGCTGAAAGATGGAAGTCTCAATGAGGGAAGGCATCATCGATATGGGGTCTCACTGATAGCGAAAGTCTCACTGAGAGGGGTTGATATCAGCATAATGTCTCGCTGAAGGCTGGAAGTCTCACCGAAGAAATAGGAGCTCGGGGAGATGTCTCGGTGACTAACAAAGGTCTCGGCGAAAAGAGATGTCAATGGGGAGAAAAGGTGGGCCTTGCTGTAACATCTCGGCGACCGAATGATGTCTCACCAAAAAGATGGTACCTTCAGTATAAGATGATGGTCTCGACGAGATGTCCTACTAATAAGGGGAAGTCTCGGCGAAAGTTGTGAGCTTGGCATAAGGTCCTGTCGACCCGATAATATCTCGACGAAAGCTTGTGCCTTCACTATGGTGTCTCCCCGACTGAGGGTGGTCTTGCCAAAATGAAAAGGTCTCGGTGTAATGTTTGGCACTCAGTGTAAGGTCTTGTCAATTGCTGATAGCCTTGCCGAAATAGAAAGGGACATCGGTAAACTCTTGCCACCCACTGTGAAGTCTTCCTGACCAAGAAGGGGTCTTGCCAAAATGGAATGAGCTCAAAGAGAAAGGAGGAGCTCAAAATGATATCTCGCCGACTGCTGAAAGTCTTGCCAAAGGTTATGCCTTTGGTGTAATCTCTTACCGACAAGGAAGCTCTTGTTGACAGTGGTTTGCAAGCTTGAGATCGGGGAAACTCTGAGCAGAAGTTTTGCACTCAGTAGGATGTCCTACTGACAAGCGATAGTCTTTCCGATGGTTTCAAGGATGTCGATATCACTTTTTCTGCTCGATATGAAGTCTCACTAACAGATGTATGCTATGTCGATGCTGCTATAGAGTATAATCACATCGGGGAGACATGGTCAATGTCTCATCGACATGCGATTCTTGCTGAATGACCTTTGACCGCCTAGGATCTTGCATGGCATATGTTCAACCAATCAGAAAGAAATAAAAGAAAACTATTAGTTGTTTGACTATTTGACTACCCCTAAGAATGAGATCAACATAATGAAAGTGACACGGACTTGTTCTGAGATCAAAGGATGATGGAGCAGCTCATGAAAGATGGTGTGGGGATCTAATGGGAAAGTCTAAAGCTACTTGTAGAGGAAGTCAACATGCAAAAGATCTTGAACAGGAAGAAGGCCGAAGAGAGAGTAAGCCGTCAGTCTCAGGGACAGTTGTGAGGTCTACTGGCAAAAGGCAGATAGACATTAATGATAGTGCTCTAGGGGATTCGAGACAACTCTTCATGGAAGTTCGAAAGTGAACACAGAGGCCAGAGGTTGGCACATTAAATGCATTGCAAAAGATCAAGGAGGCCATTCCTAGAGCGACTCTTCACCAACATAGACAATGGGGATGCACATTAACTTCATTCAAAAGATCTAAGGGAAGATCTTTCTGAAGGTCGATATTTTGTAAACCCTAAAAACTAAGGGGCGACATTTTTGGTTCTCATATATATGGCATTTTTCCTTTTTGTAGATAGTTCTTACCTGGTGCTTTTTCTACTTTTTGTAACTTGTGGAGTTCTTTGCAGAAGAGAGGCTATGTTTTGTAACTCATGATAGGCATGTATATCAGTGTTTCACCATTAAAATCAATGATTATAAGTGCTTTACCTTTTCAATCTCTCTATTAAATTGTGTGCATTCATATAATTGATGAAACTGCTTGTGAAACTATATGATTCCTTGTGGTTATGTCTTATTTTAGTACCTTTCTGTAGAGCAATATGTATTTTTGTAGGTTGTGAGATGTGTTCAAAATGTAGTACTCTCTAGTTGTGAAGTTATTTCTTCCTTCTAGGAGTGTAGCCATATGAACCTTTTCATGAAATGTTTATGCAGAAAACATATGTGATTGAGTTGTGTACAACTAAGCTTTCGTCATTGACTGAAATTGTGTGCATAAACTATGTTATATGTCCTCTTAGTAAATTTTGGTGCATCACCATAGAGATAGTGTTTTCATTAGTTTCAATATATTCTCCTTCTACTCTTTTCATTTACAAGATCAGTAGTTAGGTGACACCATAGGAAGTCGGCCTTCTCCAGAGGCTGACCTCTATTTACAAGAAACCCACATCTTTAGAGGTCTTCCCATGTTACACTGAAGTGTTGAACATCAGGTTCTACAGGGTGCAATTTCAGGTGATAACACTTACCAAAAAAAAATTGAAACCCTAGTTAGTGGAAAAAAAAAAATCAAACAAAAAAATGGAACCTTCATTACTAGAAAAAAAAGCATAAAATTGAACCTAGCATACTAAATAGAGATTAAATAGAACCTTCATTTCCCCCTTTCTACATTTTTTTAAACTATCTTACATTTTTGTCTATTTTTCCTTCTTCTTTATCACTTATTCTCATGTTTCTTAAATTCTGGCTTTGCTTCTTATTCTTAAGTTAGTATTTATTTTCTAAACAATTTATTTTTTTATTTTTTAATTGTTTTGACTCTCCTCAACTCTCAAAATAGAAAGGATCCTTGTTGGAAGTACTCTAAATTTCCAATAGTTGGTGCATTTGGATCCATTGTTAGTACTAACCAAACAAAACTTGTCCCTGCAACCATAGGGAAATGGGTGCAGTGAATGGGTAATAATCAATGGGCTATGTAGGAGGCTATCATACTGTATCATATACAAATGATAGCCTCCTACACAACCCATTGATTATTTCCCATTAAATTTTCCCATTTCTCTATGGCTCCAAGGACAATTTTTGTTTAACCAATACTAACTATGTACACATAGTCACTATGTATTGGCAATTTGGAGCTTAACACTTCCACCTTTGTTGAATAAATTTGGAGCTTAACACTTCCACATTGCAATGAGGTAATAATTTAATGTATTTTTAAATGAGATTTCACATCACTTTAAAAATTATTTGTTTTCCATTTACTTGCCTTAGACATAAATGATCTTTACACATTTTTTCATTTGCATTCAATTAAGTCATTATATGGAATGGTTTAAGTTGATTTTTAAACATGTATCTTACATTTTTAAATTACAAATTTTATGCAGGTTCACTTATATCTGAATCATGTATCCACGCCCTCTAGCTCCAACCACTCCAACTCCACCCACTCCACCTCATAACCCCCAACCTCCAACACCTACATCTGATGGTGCTTGATTTTGAGAACAAGTCAATATGAATGTTAAAACCATTCAAGATCAAGTTAACACTTCAAAATGAAGAATGTGCTCACCCATTATTGAGGTTTTTTGCATAAAAAATGAAAATTGTTGTTGATGCGGTTAGGTCCATGGAAGTGGACTTAGACAAGCATCAATGATGGCTACAAGAAAGGAGATAATCCCAATCTAAAGAGGAAAAAACAAAGAACTGAAGAGATGCAATTGAGAGTCGCAAAACATTATTAAGACAATGATCTTATATTTATAAAAAACTTGATCTTTGATCAATATTTTATAAAGAATTTTGTTGGATGGATATTTATAAAGAATTTGGTTAGATGGATATTTTTAGTGTTGAATTTATAAATATAATAGTATAATGATGAGAAAAATTTTTAGTAATAAATATTAAATAATCTATTGATTTAGTGTTTGTTCATATATAGTGTGCATATATAGTGTTTATTCATGCATCATGGTTGACTAATGTCTTATTTGTTGATCATAATTAGAGTATGGATTTCACATGAACAATCTAATTAACATGTATCTTGATGTCTTCTAAGGATTTTTTTTGAAAGTTTCTTCAAACCCCTTTGGTATACATAATGCTCTTGTTTATGTATCATGGCTGGAAGATAGTGATTCTTATTCATGATGATTTTAGACCTTTTACATGAGTGATCTAATGACATGTTATTAAACTTGAAGGTTTTAATGGCATGAATGTTGAATTGAGTTGTAATGGTTTTTTTTAATGGTTGTATAACTTCTTATTCTAGAGGATCCCAACACGGGAAAACACTCTTCCTCTCTCTCTCTCTCTCTCAGGTTTCTCCCTCTCTCTCTCTATCTCTGTCCCTCTCCCTCTCTATTTGTCCCTCCCTCTCTTTGTCTCAACTCTTTTTCTATCTCTCCCTATCACTCTCAAGTCCCTCCCCCCTCTCTCCCAAGTCTCTCAAAGCTTCCTCTCTCCCTCCCTCTCTCTGTCTCAAGTCTCTCTCTCTCTCTCTCCCTAGATCAAGTCTCTCTCTCTCGCTCCCTCTCAAGTCTCTCTATCTCAAGACTCTCTCTCTCTCTCTCTCTCTCTCTCTCTCTCTCTCTCTCTCTCTCTCTCCCTCTCTCTCTCTCTCTCTCTCTCTCTTAGTTCTTTCTCTCTTTCTCTCTCTCCCACTCACTCTTAGGCCCCCCTTTATCTCTCTCAAGTCTCTCTCTCTTGTACTATCTCCCTCCCTCTCTCCCCCTAAACCCTCCCTCTCTCCCTCTCAACTATCTCTCTCTCCCTCTCCCTTTCAGCTCTCTCTCTCTCTCTCCATCCCTCACAAGTCTCTCACTCCCTCTCAGGTCTTTCTCTCTCCCTCTCTCTCAAGTCCCTCCCACTCCCTCTCTCTCTCTTGTGAATTAACCACACATCAATAAATATATAATATTTACTATGTATTAAATATATTATATAATATATATAATATATATTACATAATATTAATATAATATATAATATTTCATAAATATACTATATACTATATATAATATATTATATAATAATATATGTATTATAAATAATATAAGTAAATATAAGTAACGAATATCCATTTATCTATTTTGGTTTGGTATTACCAAAACAAAATGGATATTGGCTTAGGATTTGGTTTGGGATTGCTTGACCTGGAAATTCAACCCAAAAAATGTGTTTTTGAAAATTTGTTTAGTTTTTTGAAGTTTTCCCTTGTGGTTGACAACTTTTTTTTAACCCAAATTTTATCAAACGAAAAGGGTTTATAGAAACAATTGTCAGCTTTCCACCAATATAACTTTTTCCTTATTTTGAATTTAATAAATAATTATTTTTATTTTCTACCTACATTACGTCTAAAGTCCTGATTCATAGGTTGATTAAAAAACTTCTATAACTTTTAAACTACTTAACATTTTTCAAATCTACAAGATGCACCACGTTCTATGCTTCTCATACTATAGGATTAAAAAAAATGAATTTCATAATTTTTTGACCAATTTATGGTGGTCAGACACAAAAATTTTAATAATTATGGAAAGTTCTAATAAAAAAATCATAATTGATTATTTACATTGAAAAAAATTACAAAAAAAATCTGGCAGATTTGGGCATGTGTCCTCTACTTAGGGTGGTTAGACATACACCTGCTTCTTATCTTTTTCCTGAAAAATTTAGTACCACTACATTGAAATTTCAAATTTTCTCAAAACAATTTTTTTTTTTCCAAAAAAGGACTAGTAGCCTAGAAACTACATTTAATTTGCCACAACTTTTGTTCTTACATATTTTTAAAATTATGTTAATAAGCTATTCAAATTTTTATGTCAAGTTGCCTAACTTTGATTTTTTGAATTTTTATCGCCACTTAGAGGCCTATCTTGGACCCCCATGATCCTACATTGACCCAAAACAATTTTCATTTTCATTTTCAACAAAAGGATTTTCATTTTCATTTTCAACAAAGGAATTTTCATTTCCATTTTCATCAACATTTAAACGATTTTTGAGCCTTGGGCCCTTCCTTTCAGGGATATTTGTGTACGGAGGTTTGAAAGATTTGTTGCTAACTCTATGGATGGGGCTCATTGGAAAAGGCTGAATGAGGTGGAAACAAGGTTGGAGGGTCTCTTTAATGCTCTATCCTCAGTTCATTTTCCTTCTTATGCTCCTATCGATAAGATTGTGCGGAGGCCCTCTTCCATTGGTAAATTTTTTGTTTCATCGACCTTTCATCTTCAAGTTTCTTTTGTTGGCCCTACTCCTTTTTGGTCTTCCCTATGGTCCTCTAAATTGGTACCCAAGGTTAACATTTTGTTCTAGCTTTATTTCCAGAATAAGGTTTTAACTACTGATTATCTTGTCAAGAGAGATGTTGTGATTCCTAACAGATGCTTTCATTGTGAAGAGGATCCAGAAAATTCCTTTCACCTCTTGATTGGTTGTATATTTGTTAGAGAGGTGTGGGCCCATGTTCTTTCTCTTTGGAATCTTAGCTATGTGTTTCCCTCCTCAATTGTGGAAGTGTGGTCTTAATGGGTGGGACCTTCCTCGAATCCTACTTTTCTTTTTCTTTGGTCTCTATCTCTGACTCATATTGCTTGGGGTATCTAACTGGAATGCAATAACAAATTTTTTAGGAGTTTGGCTCTTCCTGCTATTTTTATGGCTTATAAACTTTTTGTTGCCATCAAAGAGAATATTGTTACTAGGGCTTCCTTTATGAATGATTTGAGGATTACACTCAAACTGGGTGATATTTCTATAGCACAAAATTTGAAGTTTCCTTGTGATATTTCTTTTCCTTTGACTAAAGGTAAAGCCTATAGAGATGATGCTATTTGGAAGGCTACCCAATTGGGTGAGTGAAAGTTAATTTTGATGGAGCCACTAAAGGTAACCCGAGACTTGTTGGTTGTGAGGGAGTGTTAAGAAATTCTAATGGTAGGTTCATTTTTGTTGTGGCGCTCCTATTGGGAACCTAGATAAACCACTTTACAGAAGCTTATGTAGCCTATCATGGCTTGAAGATTGCTCAATCTAAAGGATATAAAAAGGTGTGTCTTGAGGGAATATCTTTAAATATTATTAATAACCTAAAGAATTCTTATGTCCCCTCATGGAGTATTGAATCCCTTATCATGGATGCCATTGAAATTCTTAATTCCTTCTATGAATATTACAAATATTACATTCTTAGGGAAGGGAATGGTTTAGCAAATGTGTTTTCTAACCTAGTTGTTATTAGTTTTAGGGTGTGGGATGTGGATGACCTCCTCCCAATTGAGACTATTGCTTGTTTAAACCATGATTATCAAAAAGCTAACTTGGATGGTAGCCTCATTATGCTTTGGGTTCACATGACCATAATCACGTGGCAGTTAATTATGTGGAATAAATGTGAGCTAGATCTTGCTTGGGTTGATAATACCTTGAGTATTCTCTATATGGGTTGGTGTTCTAAGATAATTATTTCTCTCTATTGCCATTTCATTGTCACATAAATTGTGGGTTTCTTTTGGCCTTCCTTCTTGAGGATTCTCTTAATCATTTGCAAGATTATCAAGCTTATGAGTTCTAAAAAGTTAGTGACCATAGGAGGAAATAGAAATAGAGTGGATCCCTTCTCCTATGATACTGTGAAAAACAAGGAGGTATGGTGAATATTGCAGAAAGGTGGGCTTACACCATACTTGAAGAGGCTTCATGGACATAACCCACAAGCTTTGGCCTCATTTGTCAAAGGATGGAGTAGTAGGATTTTGAAATTAGGGGGCACTGAATTTGATGTTAATGAGGAATTCATTGTGAATATCACCAATCTCTATATGGAGGGAAAGAAGGTTTATAAATATAAGAAGGAATCTAAGGTGGCTATGCATATTTTTTTCAAAGGGGATGAAGAATAAAAGCTTAAGTAGGCAAAGAGTGGTGGGTATCAGCGCAGTTCCCTCAAATCTCTGTGAGGTGACATGGCTGAGGAATTGATGAGGTTCATTACTTTGGAAGGTCAATTTTCTATTGTTAATTCTTATCATTTTGTTCTTTTGAATCATTTTCACCATAAGAAGTAAATCTCCTTTCCTTTTTATCTTTTTGAATCTTTGGAATATGGGTTCAAGGATCATTAAAGGAACCCTAAGAACCTTGTGTTGCATGTTGACCTTATTCTACTAATTATGGATTATGCTAAAGTTTTTTTGGTGCCTAAGCTTCCTATTATGGCTCCTAAGGGTAAGAAACAAAAGTTGGCCTTGGAATAAGAGACTATTTTAGAGGAAGATTCGGTGCATTTGAAAGGGAAAAAGAAGAAAGTGGTTCTAGAGGAGGATTTTGATTCAGATGAGGATGTGGATTTTGTTCTAGATTCTCAAGCCTCTATGGAAGTGATTTCTCAACCTCATGCTCCAAGTAAAATTGATAAAGGGGACCCAATTCCTAATTGAAAGGATTATGAGACCTATAGTGAGGAAGAGGCTGGTGAGCAACCAAATAGACATATGACCCCTTCTACTATCTTGAAGGATAGGATTGAAATTTTTGAAGATGTTTCTTCACTACCTCAGCTATTTTGGGGACTAAGAGAAAGGATTCAAAGGAGGGAAGCAAAAATAAAGTGGCCATTAGGTTTGCTAGCATGGTACAGGAGGCGCATGTTGCCTCTCCTTCAAAAATGGGTGTTGGGCAGGATGCTTTGGGTTCTAAGGGTGTGGAATTGGAGATGCAAAATATAAGGAGGTTGGTGGTTGAGGACATTGTTAGCTCTCTTCACAAGATTAAAATGCCTATAGCTGTGGTTAAAGGTAAGGAGGTTAGTGCGAGTGAGGAAAATATTATTTCTTCCTAGGAGCTCGGTGATGTGAAGGATAAGGATGTGTTTAACTTTGATAGAGAAGATTTACCCAATTTTTTGGGCATGGCTAAGGAGGGCACCATTTCTCTGTTCAAACTTTTTAAATGGGTTTTTCATGAGCTCAACATGACTAATGTTAGGGTTCAGGGTGTTGTTAGTAAAGTGGGGGAAGATTCACAATCTTCTATTCAGAGTCAAGTTGATGAGTTATTCGATTCCCTGAAAATTGTTGCTGAGGAGATGCTAAAGATGAAGCAGGTGTTTGAGCAAAGAATTATGACCTTGGAAGAAAAAATGGAAAGGATTAGTATGAAATTGGATAAAGTCGTGGAAGGGGCTAAATTTTTTGTGAGGTATGAGGCTAAGGGCTTATCTAATTTTAATGAGAATTCCATGAAACGTATGGAGGTTTCTCCTGGTGAGAAAGAAGATGTTGGTGAGAGGAAAGTGGTGGAGGAAGCTTCAGTTGACAAGGTTGTTGGTTCATAGAATGTTTTGGTTAATGAGGTAAATGTGGTTGGGCCTAATGCTAGAAATCACAATAAGACCAAGAAGCAGGCTGGGGTCCTTGATAAAGATATGTCTAAAGTCATGGATGAACATTAGAAGGCTATTGAGAGTGACATGGTTGCTACCAATATTCTGAAAAATATTTAATTCTGCTATTTTTTGTCCTTCCTTTTTGGCTACTGTCATGTTAATGGTTTGTTTCTTTTGGGTTTTTGTTTGATCTATTATCTTTCACTTCATCTAGTCTTTTTTGTAAAGGGTTTTGGGGCCCCTTCAAAAAAAAATTCCCTCTAATCGAAAACATTTAAATAATTTTCATTTTCATTTTAAAATTCATTTTTAACAATTTGTATTAAATCTTCTCTACAAATATTATCAATGTCAACATCCTTAAATCCAACATCTTGTAAAGATTCTACAAAAAAAGGTCTCCATTTCACTAAAATGTGGATTTGAAGTATTTGGATTTGTGCCTATTGAAACATTCTCCATAGCATTGAAAGGGGGATTTGAAGACATACTAGGACTAGTTTGTATAATCATATTATTTTCCAAAATAAATTCTTGCAAATTAGCATTATCTACAACCATGGTCTTCTCAATGTTTTACCTTCAATAGTTGTGGAATTGGATGCTTCAGTATTATTCATTGATTGAATACTCATTCTTCTATCTCTTTTCCTTTTTGTCTCTTTGTCTCTTTTTGCTTCAGTTTCTTCAGGGGTCAATACTTTCCTATCTTTCCTCTTATTACGAACTTGTGAACCCATGATTATAAAATTCTCCAGCACAAATGAATGTCAATAATGAAATTATTCATCTTTTGTTCCTACAAATGAGTAGAAAATCAACACAAATCCACTCAAACAATTATTCCAATGATGTCTCCTTTCAAAAAATCAATTTAAATTGCAAGTTGAAGACCTGTAAAGACAAAACTTGATAGAAACTATGTGAATTTGTCATAGTAGATCGTACATGTCAAATTGCAAAATTCATAGTAACATTTTTCTAGTAAAATTTATAAAAATGGTCAAAACAAAAATGGATCCCATTTAATAAAATGGGATCTCATAGTAAACGAGATCTCATTTTTATTTCAATGGTCCAAATAATAAATTTTAGCAAACAAGATATCATTTCTTAAAATTTGAATTTGTGCTTGGTTTTTTGGCTTTTTGTTTTGTTCAAGAAAATCCTTGGGGACTCAAACCTGGCTTTGGACCTAGTTTGACCTACAAGTTGAAGGTCTTTAAAATGTTATAAGAAAATAGTGACTTTGGACATATGTCTAAAGACCTTTCTTGTAGAATTTTTTCATGAAATTAAAACCCATTATAGATGAGACAGTGCAGATTCCAAATATGTAATTTTTTTTACAATTGGATTATTTTTTCTATTTTTCAATTAATTTCTAATGAAACTATTCCATAAAATTGAAATATCAAGGTCTTTTACTATTTTAATAACTTTTATTAATTTATTTTTTTGTAAAACAAATTGCATGGAAATGTACTTCAGACAATTCTTTTCATTTTTTTTATTTTTTTTAAAAGATAAGTTTAGGTCATCTTATGTGTGATGTACATGATTTTTCAAAACGACAAATATGGCAAGTAAAAATTTAACAAAGAAGTATTTAATAAAAGAATACAATTTTTTTTTGAAAACGTGCTTCAGTGAGTTACAAATCTTTTCCCAAAAGGATTTAGAAAAATACAATTTTAGGTCAAAATATATGGATGACATACACATGCATTGTATGGTAAAAAAAGTGACTTTTCAACAATGGTTTTTAGAAATGCCTAGTGAAAATCAATTTGTAGCATCTGGGTATTGAAATAAATTACATATTTGGAAGCTAGAATCCAAGTACTACATTTTATGATTTGTGACTTTTTTCAAGATTTCATCTCTAAGTGCTTCAAATTTTAAGGTCAAATGTGTCAAATTCTAAAAATTAGGGGAACACTTCCACTTTTTGGCCAAAAAGAAGACTCAACTTCTTGTCAGCACCCAATTATCTTTTACTTTTTCTCTTTCTCTCATGATATTATCAACAATATTCTATTTTATGACATCCATTTCCATATCCTTGTTCTTTTAACTATGAGTACACTTATCACTAATATAATAGATAGATTATCTATTTTATGTACATTAATACAAATTTCAAGATGACTAGTAATAGACACAAAGGAGTTAATTATGCCATTAGTTGTTGTGATGTTCACTAGAAAATAAGAGAAAATTAATTCTCTCCTTCACTTTTGCAAAATCTAAGGGGTGGCACTATCAATCACATTAAATTATATATAAGATCAATAGTCAAACCAAAATGTGAAGAAGATAAGATATCCATACAAATTACATAAGTATTTATAAGATTTTAGGAGCTATTTATATGTTCCTTATACCCTTAGTATTTATTTATGAATAAAATAAACTTACAATAATAAATTAATTATCTATTACTTATGATTTTTTGAATATGAGTGGTTTGGGAGGGATTTCCTATCGACTAATTGGTGCTTATTTAAGGAAATATAGATTCTTCACACATTACCATCATTTTTCCTTGAGAACAATAGTTTTAGTGGCTTAAGATATATTTATCATTTTTTTAAAATGATAAATTTGATGAATATGGCTTAATATAATATAATCCTACTTAAAAATTCTTTATGAAATTTATGCTCCTCATTACTATTTATGAAAGATTTATAGTATTACATGCAAATAAACCAATTGAACTAGAAATTCAATACTATAAATGAGTATAAAAGTAATTATAACTCTTAGTTATTCTTATTATTTAAGATAAAAACATAAAAGAGACAAGTATAAAAGCAAGTATTCATTCATATTAGCTAGAAATAAGAATAATATTAAAAGTTGATAGACAACACAAAATATTTTTTTCTTCAAACAAGTGTGGTGTACAATACAAACGATTATTCCCTCATTAGTCCAAAGTTTTTCCAATTGAAATATGAATTCCATATATACAAAAAGATAAAGAGAGATTCCAAATTCATATGCCTGACACTTGTCATCTTAAGACTATAAGATGAACTACTAGAAAATAGCCTAGAAAAGAACATGTGAATTCCTTGTGAGGAATTCACAACTTCATAAAAGTTGTCACAATCATTATTTAAAGATAAATAATCCTCTAATTTCGCATACTAAGGTGCAAATATTTCATATGGAATGTCATTACAATGACAAAAAGGGGGTGAAAAATAGTAGATAGTTGGAATTTCTTGCACTAATGATGTGGAAGGGGATGGTGGGAGTGTAGAAGAAAATAATGTAAACTAAAATATAGCCACTAAAGATAGGAAATTATTCACCATCTTACCTTGTTAGTTGACCAATAGTCATAGGGTCATATGCACATGCAACTGTTAGATATTTTCTAGTGTTTCCATTTACTTCAACCCCTAGTGTGTGGAGATTGGTGGAATTACTGAAGAGTGTCGCATGAGAAAGAGTTCTAATTAAACATCTAGTATGGTCAAGTAGATTGTTGGAGATTATTGCACTATGTTGGCATTAGTGTTGTGATTTGATGTCAACCTCTAGTGTGGTCATGTTGAGATGTGTGTGTGTTATTAAGCTAGTGTTTTAAATGTTGTAGATATGTTGAGTAGGTGTTTGTGGTGTTGTTGATGTAGATGGTTCACTTTTTTTCCAAGTACTTTTGAGAAAATTTGAGGAAAAGAGTGTGCAATGTGATAGAGGTGTGTTAAGTGTTGTGCTCTATATTTCTTCATGGTTGAAGATATTCTAATGAAATTTGGATGTGATGATTAGAGGTTCAAAGGTGATATATCTATAGTTTTAGGTTTTGGATCATGCAACAGTGGAGGATGTGTTTGATAGTGTGTTGCCTATGAAGAAGGTGGTTTGGGAGAAATGTGATTGCTCCACATTTCTTTGTGTTTTGGTTTTTGTATTATGGATTTGGGAACATGCTTATATTGTTTGTATCTACCTTCCCTTGTATTTTTGTGTGTTCAAGTGTTTCTTAAGGTTGGTTAGTGAGTTTTATGCATGTGGAAATGTTGTTGGTTACACGGGATGATGGTGTTCTTAGTTGCAGGTGGTTGGGGAAGTGTTGCAAAATATCTTGGTGATTCTAGAATATTTTGGGATGTTGTTGAGTGTTTCTTTGAATTTTCCATGATCTTTCCAGAAATGGAGAGGTGTGTATATGGTTTCTTGTTAGTGTTAGTGTAGGTTTAGTTGACTTGGCATGCTAGCACTAATTATGGAGTTCGTTTATTGTTTTTGGAAGCATGATGAAGTGTTTCAGTGTAGATTTGGGTCCTATTTAACCCTTTGTTTGGTATTCCTTGACTTCTTTTTACTATAGAACTATTTGGTGTTGATATATTTAATGGTTACACGCTTGAGGTGGATACATTTCAATGTGGTTGACATGGAGAAGGTTTTTAAGGTTATGCAGTAGATGTGTGAATATTGTATGATGCATATGTGATCAGGTGTGGTGAACTGAGTGTGAGATTAAATGTCTAAGGCTATCAAATGCAATGAGAAGAAGTTGTACATATTCAATGTTCCTAAATTTTCTAGAGGTAGTGAGCTGAAGGTTATGGATTGTGCAAAGTTGCAGTGATGGATTATTCTTGTTGCTTTCAGATAGTGAATCTCTTTATTATAGTCTTCTTCTATTCGTCTTTCTTACCGTGCCATAGAAAATTGGATCCTCTTGAGAAAAGAGACAGTTTCATGCATAATTGGACCCACTTTTGAGTCCCTTTACATCATTTACCATTCAAAATAGCATTTATAGGCCCCTTAGACCCATTAATTTTGATCTAAAGGCTTGTTTTACCTGAGAAATCGCATAAAGCCCAACAAACAACATTTAATTATCTCAAACCCCAAAAACCCACCTTCAAACAATAGTAGTGGGACCCATTTGCCATCATGGGTGAATGAGTCCCCTCTAGTGGGGCCCATTCACCAAGGGTGGCAAATGAGTCCCCTTTGAGGGAAAATTCAAATTTAAGCAGGAATTTAATCAATTTAACTTTAATTTCTAGTGAATGTCAGTCTCTTAGGTCTAATTAATAGGAAAATAAGGTGTTGTTTCTTATAAATACTCATTTCAAGTCATTTCACACATCTTTTTATCATCTTTTCTTATCTTTTTATCATTCCTCAATAACAATTCATAAAGTCAAGTGTTCCACAACAAGTTTCATTAGCAAAAGTTGAAGTTTTAGGGAAGCAAACTAGGGTTTTTGTAGGTCTTGAAGATCACTTCTCTTGTCAATATTCAACATTGCAAAGGATTGATGATGGATTCCTATGGTGAATCATCAAGAAATCTAGGGTGAAGAGGTGCAACTAGCCACCAAATAACACCTAAGGACTTGGTTTCCTATTGATTCCATCTTCCATTTTCATTCTATCTTCAGATTAAGGTTTGCATCTTGTTTGTTTATCATTTGCATGTCATTTCATTCATATTTTTAATGTGTTTTAAGGTTTCTTGGGTTGAGATCTTGAATCATATAAATCATTCTTGCATGTCTTATTCTAGAGCAATAGAATAGGACCTTTGTCATGTTTCAACATTTTCCTAGTATTTAACACATCTAAGGCTAGGATTTTTACATATTTTTATCCATTCAAGGTTTAATTACCCAACTATGGGTTTGACTAAGGAAAGCCCCCCATTAGAAAAAATAATTTTAAGCTATTTTGTAGGAATTTTCTGAGATCCAAAATTGGGTTTCTGTCAGAAATTATTGTGCAAGTGTCAAGGTGCAGGCCAAACCTTTGAAATTGTAGAAATCTAAAAGTGGAATGATTCACCATGCATGGTGAATGGGTCCCTCTTGAGATGAAGATTTGAGTTAGATGTAGATCTAGGCCCTCATTGTCAGAAAATAGCTTATGTGCTAAAAATTCCCGATCTGGGATTGATTTGCCCAATGTGGCAAATGAGTCCTAGTCCGCCTAAATTCAAGTTTCATTAGTTTTCTAGATTTTTTTCCAATATTCTCCAGTTTACCAAGTGCACTCATTCTGAGAAACAACCTTCTGTTTAGTTTAATTTGCATTTTTATTCATTCTTTAAAGCTTCTTTGCAAAAAACACTATGTTTTCAAACATAACATAGATCTTAGTTTTACATTCATAATCTATTATATAGATCATTAAATTGCATTTATTTTACTTCATTTAGCTTATAAAAAATCCTAAATAACATAATTTGAATGAACCTACACCATTTTTGGCCTAACTCTCTCCATTTAGGTGAAAAACCCTAGAAGAGTAAGAGAAGTCCTAAGAGCCAAAAATCTATGGTTCATTTTGGTGAACTTGAATTTTGAGCATAACATCATTTGGATTTACATTTCTATTTTCATCTTAGGAATTACTCCCTTCATCATTTTGCATTGTTTTGCATCTTTAGGTTTCTTAAACATTGCATTAGTGAAAGCATTATTTAGATCTCATTAGTACATTGTATTTCATCCAATCATTTCAACATTCTACATTTTCATTTTTTTTATGCATTGTACAGACTTAAAAATCTCTAGAAAATGCAAAAAAAATCATCTCCTAGGACTCATTCGCCACCTAGGGTGAATTGGTCCCTCTATAGTTCTGCATCAAAATTTCCAGATTTCAATTTCCTGCATTGCATCTTTTTGTTTTTTATAATTATCTTTCTGTTATAGTTCATTTGTTTCTATTTTCGTTATCATAAATTTCATTTCTTTTCATGGAATTCCTGGATATTTTTAGATCTTTGAAAATTTTCTTTTCCATTTTCATTCATGTTCTTTTAGATTAGATTCAACGATACATAAGGATGCATAACTAAAACATCAAACCTTCCCTTCAAACACATGATTCAAATTAGAAACATCTCATCTAAGCCTCTTAGTAGTAATGATGTTGACAAGTTAGATGAAGTCTTTCAAGACTTCCTCTCACTCACTTCATTCTCTAATGCTTGCAATGAGAAACATAAACCTCTTAATGATAAAGTTTCCCTCCAACCTTTTGCTTGTGATGACTTTGATTTGTTAGATGAAGCTCTCCAAGACTTCATCTTGCATAATCCATCCACTAGGGTTTATGGGGACCAACTCATGGTACCAAAAATTACAACCTCTAATGCTTCTCTTGAACATGGGTAAGTGCCCAAAGTTGAGTCCACGAAACATGGAAGTTTTTTCCTTAGCCAAAAAAATGAAATCCGCATTGTAAAAATGGGATCCCGATTTTTATAAATGGGATACCGATTTTTAAAAATTGGGATCCCGTTTAGCTTCGGGATTCTAAGCCTAAATGCCAAACAAGATCCTACTTTTTAAAAATCAAGATCCCATTTGTTAAAGGGTCTTGAATTGATGGACATGGAATGAGATCCCAATTAGTACGAACGAGATTCCGATCTATAAAAATTAGGATCTCGTTTTGTAATAATCAGGATCTTGTTTTGTAATGGTATTTATTTTTTAAAAAACGAACAAAGAAATAGGATCTCATTTATAAAGTGAGATCCCATTTGTATTTCAATGGTCATCGCATTTACTATTGGGGAACAATATCCCAATTTACAAAATAGGATCATGTTTTGTAAATCGAGATCCTGCTTCTAAAAATTTGAATTTGTATTTTCTTTGTGGTTGGTTTTTTGGTTTGTGTTTTGGTTCTGGAAAATCATTGGGAATCCAAACCTAGGCCTTCAACCTAGTTTGACCTACAAGTTGAAGGTCCTAACAATGTTAGAGAAAAATATCGAGTTTGGACATATGGCTGATGACTTTTTTTGCAGAATTTTTTGAAGAAATTAAAACCCATTTTAGATGAGACAATGCACATTCCAAATATGTAATTTTTTTTGCAATTGGATTGTTTTTTCTATTTTTTGATTAATTTCTAATGAAATTGGTCCATAAACTTTAAATATCAGGGTTTTTTACTATTTTAATAACTTTTGATCAACATAACATTTTTACAAATGGATTGAATGAGAACAAACTTCAAACAATTCATTTTAATTTAAAAATAAAAATAAAAAAGATAAGTTTAGGTCATCTTATATGTTTCGTACACGACAATTTTTCAAAATGACAAATATCCCTACTAAAAATTTAACAAAAAAAATAAAAAATAAAAAATTACAAAAAAATATCAAAAACAAGCTTCAGTGAGTCACAAATATTTTACCAAAAGGATTTAGAAAAATGTGATAATTTAGGTTAAAATATGGATGTCATACACGTGCATGGTATAGTAAAAAAAAAGTGACTTAAATAGTGGTTTTTAGAAACTCCCATTAAAACTCAATTTGTACAATCTGGGTATTGAAATAAATTAGATATTTGGAAACTAGACTCTGAGTACTACATTTTATGATCAGTGACCTTTTTGAAGATTCCATCTCTAAGTGCTTCAAATTTTAAGGTCAAATGTGTAAAATTCTGAAAATCAGGGAAAACACTTCCACTTTTTGGCCAAAAAGTGGACTCAACTTCTTGCCAGCACCCACATCTTAAACCAATTGATGACAATTTACCCCTCAAACCCCTTAGTCATGATGATTTGAATTTGATAGATGAGTCTCTTCAAGAATTCATCTCACCCAACTCATCTGCTTTGGTTTGTTGTGAGACCTCTAACATCAAGGACGTTAATTTAATTCAACCTAAACTTATCCTTTACCCACCCTCACATCTGCTTCACCCCTCTAATCAACCCTGGTACACCCTATACCCCCTAAAACCAATGTATCACAACAATCTAGTATGGATACTGTTGCTCATACATATAACACCTGAAACAACCTGCAACCATCACAGCCAACCCCAACCTCTTTACCTTTACCCAATCCACCTAATGCTCCTCACTATAGCCAACACACAAAGGAGTATGATCTTCTTGAACAATTAAAGAATACTCTTGCCAAAATTTCCCTTTGGTATTTTCTTCAAAACTCACACATTATCACAACATTCTTCAAAACACTCTAAAAAAAGTTGCAATTCCTCCTGGTACCACTCTGGATGATGTGGCATCTCTCATTCACAAAAATAATCTTGGCATTACCTTCCTTCAACATGAGCTCCCTCCTTTGGAGTTGCGTAAACAACATGATTCCTTTATGATAATTGCTAGACTCAATCACATAGGTATCAAATGCACTCTCATAGATAATGGTTTTTCCCTTAATGTGTGTAGTGTGAATCTCCTTGATCAATTAGATGTTGACAGGTCACAAATAATACCTAATTCTGTCTCCATTCGAGGATTTAACAATACAACAAAGCAACCACTTGGGATAATTACTTTTCCTATTATGGTTGGGGTGGCTACTTTGCAAACTCCTACCCATGTCATGCCTCATGATCTTTCATATAATCTTTTCTTAGGCCAACCATGGATTCATGAGATGAATGTAGTGCCTTCAACCCTTCATCGTATTATGAAATATGTCTATAACAATCACATCTATCAAGTTGAAATAGACCCCGAGCCTAAAAGTTTCTCGCACCTTGAAAAAGGGGTTACAAGTCCTTTGAAAACATTAATTCCAACATCCAATATAGACCCTCTTCAAATTGACCAAAATGATAAGGAATCGATATCTAAATTATTTGGTAATGATTGGGGATCCTTAGAATTCATACCCTCATTTATGGGAGAATATATATTCATACAAAAGAAAGATGAGAAACAAGATCAACCAACCATCATGTCCAAACAAAATTTTGAACAATCTTCTCAAACATCTATCTCCTATAATTTGGATGACAATGCAACATACACAACAAATTTTGATGAGATAAATTATCAATTCATGCCTACTCCACACGAAATGGGAAGACTTTATGGAAAAGGCTATAAATTTGTAAAACAATTAGGCTATACTGGAAAAGGGTGTGGAAAACATGAGCAAGGTATTCGTGTCCCTATTGAACCTACTACAAAAGAAACAAAAACTAGATTGAGATATTCTTTTTCTAAAATGACCAAAGCTACTCAACGACCATCCTTGAAGATTAATGCTACAACATGTCACCCACAACACAAACTTACAATTAAACATCTTGATTTTCTTGATATAACCTTACCACCTTCATTGACGTATGTCGATAGCGATGAGTCTTTGAAACAAATGTTAGGTGTTTATTATACCCCATTCTCACTTACTTACATGAACAACATTACTCGTGCCATGAACGTTACTGAGCAAGAAGCAAGTGATATCATTGAAGAATTTTTGAATTTGAAAGTCCTAAGTCCAACACACTCCCTTTAGGAGATACAATTGATGTTCCAATGGATATTAATGATAAAGATAAATTTATTAATATTGGGAAGTGCCTCGATGATGAAGAACAAGAAGATAATACAACTTTACTTTATGATTTTCCTAAATTTTTTGCTTGGAAATATTTTGATATGCTAGGAAT
Organism: Sequoia sempervirens; assembly: GCA_007258455.2. Lineage (NCBI taxonomy): Eukaryota > Viridiplantae > Streptophyta > Pinopsida > Cupressales > Cupressaceae > Sequoia > Sequoia sempervirens. The sequence continues at coordinate 393,277,379 of VDFB02105785.1, read as the reverse complement.
TGACCTAAAAATTGTGATGCCTAACATTTTCCTTTTTGAAAATGCTAAACCCGTTCGACAAAGATCCAAAAATGCATCCTAATATATCCTTGCATGTTAAAGAGGAACTCAAGAAACTTTTTGATGCAAGCTTTATTAGACCTATTGAGTATTCTCCTTGGATTTCAAATATTGCCGTAGTTGCAAAACTTGATAATCATATTAGGATATGCATGAATTTTTGAGACTTGAATAAAGCCTCTTTAAAAGACGATTTTTCAATTCCTAATATAGACATGATCGTGGATTCAACTACTGGGCATGCTTTGTTGTCATTCATGGATGGATTTTTTGGTTATAATCGAATCCTTATTAACCCTCAAGATCAATATAAAGCTTCCTTCACAACTATTTGGGGAAAATTTTGTTGGGTTTTGATGCCCTTCGGTCTAAAGAATGTCAGCCCAACTTATCAACATACAATGACATTAATATTTCATGATTACATTCAAAAAAATTTGGAAGATTATGTCGATGATATCCTAGCTATATCATTAACATGACAAGACAATGTAAATGTCCTTCATAAAATCTTCAAACGAATGTGACAATACAACATGCGATTGAATCCAAAAAAGTGTCTTTGGCATAGATAGTGGTAAAATTTTGGGGTTTTCCATATCTCACAGAGGCATTAAGGTGGACACAAAAAAAACTGATGCAATTATTAGCATGCCACCTCCTAAGAATATTTCTCAATTGTGCACATTACAAGGTTGAATTCAAGCTATCTGTTGTTTCATTGCATCTTTAGTTGATTACACATTACCTTTCACACATCTCGTTAAAAAGGGTGTCCCTTTTGATTGAGATGAGTATTTTAAATAGGCTTTTGAGAGTCTCAAGGAATATCTAGCCACTCCACCTCTTTTACAACGTGTTGTACCACATAGACTATTTATCTTGTACATTGCCACATCGGCCCATGTTCTTGTAGCATTGTTGGCTCAATATGATGATCATGGTAAAGAACACCCTTTTTATTACATTAGCCTCACCTTAATTGATTATGAGACACAATATTTACCAATTGAAAAACACTGTTTGGATCTTGTATTCACTACTAGTAAGTTACGACATTATTTACTAAATACTGAAATACAAATCATCACAAAATTTGATCCTCTTAAATATCTTTTCAACAAAACAGACCTCTCCTAATGCTTAGCTAAGTGGGTGTTGTTGTTAACTGAGTTTGACCTTAAATTTGTTTCACAAAAAGCAATCAAAGGCCAAGCCTTAACCAATCACTTAGTTGATGCTCCTTCTCCATTTGCTTTCCTACTCCTAATTCCTTTCCTGATGATCATGTCTTAGCCACTAACATTAAACCATGGGAGTTATTTTTCAATGGATCTAAGTGTCAAACAGGTCCTAGTGTTGGAGTGGTACTGATTTCACCTGATGGAAAACCTATTCCCTTATCCTAGATCGATTAAATTTCCTATGCACAAATAATATAGCTAAGTATGAGGCATTGATCGTAGGTTTGCAAGATGTTTTATCTCTAAATGCTAAACATATCAAGATCTTTGGCAATTCATAATTGTTCATCAAAAAAATCAATAGTACTTATCAAACTAAACATGAAAAATTATTAAAATACAAGGATCTTATAATGAGACTATTAAAAAAATTTGACTTGTTCACTATGATATCATCCCATGTAAAGATAATTAAAATGTGGATGCGATAGTGAGTGCAGCTTCTCTCGCATTCCCACATGATCCTTCCACAAAATTCACTTTCGTTATCCATCCCATCATGAAACCTTCGATTGATACACCGTTAGAAGACATTTTGGCGATAACTCAAGATGCCTCATGTGAATGGTACAATACAATATACAACTATTTGAAAGATGGCACCATTCCTGAACCTACCACAACGAATACTCGAAAGTGTCTACATAATCTCGAGACCAAATATGTAATCCTTGCAAACGAATTATATAGAAGATCTTTTAATGGTTTCCTATTATGATGTCTTAAATATTCTAAAATCCCTTTGGTGCTCAAACAGGCTCATGTTGGTGCCTGTGGAGGTCATTTTGGAGGTCGCTCGTTAGTGCAAAAACTTATTCGTATGGGTTATTATTGGAGACATGTGGAGAAGGATTGCTTCACCTGCATTAAATGATGTCACAAATACCAAGAGCATAGAAATTTGATCCATGCTCTTATTGTTGAGCTTCGTGCTAATTTTCCTCTTTGGCCATTTTCAATATCGGGGTTAGATCTTATTGGAAAAAATTCACTACCTTCTTCTGGTGGACATACGTTTATCATAACCGCAACAGACTATTTCACAAAATGGGTGGAAGTTATTCCCCTCCATTCTAAAACTATTAAAGCAATATGCCGTTTCATCTTGGACCACATAATTGCTTGCTTTGGAATCCCTTCCACAATCATTTCAGACAATGGAACTCCATTTAAGAATAACAAACTTTAGAATTTTTTGAAAAATTCAACATTCAACATCACTTTTCTAAACCATATTATCTGTAATCCAATGGACAAGTTGAAAATACTAATAAGCTTCTCAAACAAATCCTCAAGAAAACTGTCACCAAGCATCATAAATATTAGCATATGCAACTATCTTATGCGCTTTGGGCTTATAGAACTAATGTTCGATCATCCATAAGAAATACCCCTTATAGCCTTGTTTATGGAACTATTGCAGTTATGCCCATGGAGTTAGAAATTCCTACTTTGTGAGTTTCTCTTTGCAATTTTTTTGACAATGACACTTATCAAGATCAATGATTACATCAACTCAAGATGCTCGATGAACAAGACATTAACACTCTTGAACATCTCCAAGCTCACATCAAACAATTACAACACAAACACCACATTCATGTTATCCCTTGATTGTTTTCTAAGGGAGATTTTGTTCTTATTGAAAATCAACAAAATGCTAGTGCTGACAACAAAGATAAAGATAAGTTCAAACCTAATTGGTTGGGACCTTACATAGTTGATACCAATTATGGGTTTGGTGCTTATCTCTTAATGTAGCTTGATGAAACACCCCTTAGGGAACCCATTAATTCCACACATTTGTGTCAATATTATATCTAATCCCCTTTGAATAGTATGGTTGATATAGCAGTGTTGTTTAAACTTATTTGATATTAATCTACATAACTTTCACATTGCTGCATTCTTGACAACTAAATTTGTGTTTGTCTTGAACAGTAAGGTAATTATTTAAATTTATTTTATAATTCATTTAGGCTTCATACTATTCACATTCCTATTGGGTATGTGCAGGATCATGATGGGCCAAAAAGTGGCGACGCGATGGGTATGTGTAGGGTATGTGGCTAACAACTTTTTTTTAACACAAAATTGATGAAACAAAAAGGGTTTTTAAAGGAGATTCTCAGCTTTCAACCAATATAAATTATTCTTTACTTTGAATTTAATAAATAATTATTATTCATTTTCTATTTGAATTATGACGAAAGTCCTGATTGATAGGCTGATTGAAAAACATCTCTAGCTTTCAAACGGTATAAAAAAATTTGAATTTGAAACATGCATCACATTTTATGCTTCACATACTATAGGATTAAAAAAATAAAAATTGAATTTCATGAAGTTTTGACCAAGTTAAGGAGTACAGCAATGGAAAAACCAACCAAATAGTTACATGCAGCCACCTTCTCATCCCCAACAACCTTCTATAATGCCTCCTCCTACTAATTCAAGCTCAAACCACCTAAACCTACTTAGCTACCATATCAGCCCACACCCAATCCAAATAACAAACCACAACAACATCCTGTATACTCTATTGATTCAAATCAACTCCCTACATATGTTGTGAGTGTGAGTGACATCCACCTACGTTCAGGAACTACTATACCAACTCCTTCCACACCCATTATCATTGAGCTTCCTGTGGAAGAAGATGATCCTCTGAATACCCCCATTCAACCCAATGCACCTAAAAATCCTGAACCAATCCCAGTCAATCAGAGTGAACAAGAACCACCATTTCCTTAGATATAGGAAGTTTCCAAGAAGAAGGAACAAAAGGAGGACATAAATTTTGACATTATAAATTAGCTAAAGCATATATGTGTCTAGATACCCCTATTTCAAGCCATAAAATATGTTCCAATCTATGGCAAGGTAATCAAGGAAGCATGCATCAAGAAACTAGGTAGAAAGAAGAAAAACCCCACTACGGTTTATGTGGTGGGGTAGCTAGCTAACATCATGCTTCAAAAAGTGACTGTCCCTAAGTACAATGACCCAGGTAGTCTTGTAGTAGGAGTTGTTATAAATGGGGTCCAAATAAAGAATGCTTTGATTAACTTGGGAGTAGCAATAAATGTAATGACTAAGGATATCCTACAAGAACTAAATGTTGCAAGCATGAGACCTACTCCTACTGTCCTATAGCTTGTTGATAGTTCTACTATTAAGCCTTATGGTATAGTAGAGGATCTTGTGGAGATACTAGATTCATGGGAGTACCTAGCAGATTTCATGATTCTCTCTCCTAAAGCCACACTAGACGGGTATCCCATCATTCTTAGAAGGCCATGGTTAGTAATAGAAAATGCATATATTGGATGCAAAATAGGATACATGACCATTTTTTTATGGGAAGAGCACCAAAAAGATTGCTCTTTATCCTCCTACTCAACCATCCCATGATGAGGATAATCTTGTATGGCCACATGTTTGTGAAGAGGCCGAGGAAGTTAATTTTGTGGCATAGCTTATGATGTTAGGTAGAATCTCTTTCATGCAGCTTCAAGATGAAGATGAAGTATTGGCTAACATCATTCAAAATCATTGTGAAGTGGAGGAAGTATCACCTTCTCATTCTATTGTTCTAGTCAGGACACTTCTTCCTGCTCTTCCTGAAGTCATTCTTCCTACAAACACACTTCCTACCACAACAGGTATGTCCCATACATTGCTATCATATCAACTCAAGGTACCATGTGTTATTGAAGTAGCTATGATAGAGTTAACTACACAAGTGTAGGTGTGAGAAGAAAAATATTTTAATATTAACAACAAACTAAATGAAGAACAATAGTTGTTGTTGGAAAACTTACTAAGGACCCACCAGCATGCATTTGTGTGGGACTATCATGAGAAGAAGGGATTGGACCCTAAGCTTTGTACTCATAGAATTTATATTAGAGATGATTGCATCCCAGTTAGATAGCCACAAAGAAGAATCAACCCTACACTAAGAGAAATTGTAAAAGGAGAACTGAAGAAATTGCTAGATGCAGGATTTATCTATCCCATTTCAGATAGTCAGTGGGTGTCTCCATTGGTGATTGTTCCCAATAAATGAGGGAAATGGAAAGTTTTTGTTGATTACAGGGAACTTAATGCTACCATCAAAAAGGACAATTTTTCTTTACCCTTCATAGATTAGGTTTTGGAATCATTTGCAGGAAAGCAATATTTTTCTTTTCTAGATGGCTTAACTGCCTACAACTAGATCCAAATTTCACATGAGGACTAGGAGAAGACCAACTTTACATGTCCATGGGGGACCTATTCCTACTCGGTACTCCCATTTGGCTTATGCAATTCACCTGCAACTTTTCAGAGGGCAGTCATTAGCATATTTTCAGACATTTTTCATGATTGCATGGAAATTTATATGGATGATTTCACCACCTATGGTGCTGATTTCAATGAAGCATTGGAGAATCTTAGGAGAGTCATGTAGAGATGTGACGATCATAATCTATCTCTAAATAGTGAAAAGTTTTTTATGATGATGTAGGAAGGTGTAGTTCTTGGACACTACATCTCTCACAAAGGAATTCAAGTAGACCCTGCAAAATTAAGGTGATCACAAATCTGCCCACAACTGCAAAACAAAAAGATGTTAGGAGTTTCTTGGGACATACAGACTATTATAGGTGGTTCATCAAGGATTTTAGAAAAATATCAGCACCATTATATACTCTTCTCACCAAAGATGTTGAATTTCAATGGACAGAAGACTATGACAAAGCATTTTCTGATTTGAAGATGGCTTTGACTGATGCTCCTATACTCAAATGAGCTAATTGGGAGCTTACTTTTCAAATCCATATAGATGCATCAAACTATGCCATAGGATCATTTTTAGGACAAAAAGAAGGAGCTATTGAAAATTCCATTTATTTTGTCAGCAAAAATTTGCAAGGAGCTGAATTCAACTATACAGTGACAAAAAAAAAATGTTGGCAGTGATCTATGCCCTAAACAAATTTAGGCACTAAATAAAAGGCTATCAAATATTTGTGCACACCAATCATGTAGCCATTACATATATCATGAATAAACCTCTGATCACCGGTAGGTTGGCAAGATGGTTATTTTTTATGTAGGAGTTTGACATAAGCATTGTGGATAAACCAATGAAGGCCAATGTTGTTGCAGATTTTATTTCAAGGCTAACTACATCAGAAGACAATCAAGCCATAGATAACACTTTCCCTGATGAGCACTTATTTTCCATCAGTGTGCAAACACCCTAGCATGCTGACATAGCTAATTATCTGGTCACAGGGAGAGTTCCTCCTCACTTCTCTCCAAAAGAGAGAAGGGCATTCATTGAAAAATCTTTTTCCTTTTTCATGGATTGTTGGATATTTGTTTTATATTGAACTAGACCATGTCATGAGGAGATGTGTGTGAGAATATGAGACATATGATATTTTGCATGCATGCCACAATGAACCATGTGGAGGACATTTTGCAGCCAAGAGGACATCAATGAATATTTTGAACACAAAATATTATTGGCCAACACTCCACAAGGATACAGGAAGGTATACAAGAAAAATGTGATCGATGCTAGAGGATGGGAAAACCAACCAAATCTGATGAGATGCCACTTTTCCCTCAAGTAGTAATCACTCCATTTGAAAAATGGGGACTAGATTTTGTGGGACCCATTGATCCTCCATCAAATGGTAAGTCTTATATCTTAATTTGCACTAATTATGTAACTAAGTGGGTAGAAGTTAAGCCCATGAAGCATGCAAAATACAATAAGGTTGTTGAATTTATTTATGAGGAGATTTTCACAAGGTATGGAGTTCCAAGAGAGATAGTGATTGATCAAGGGGCTCAATTCACATCAACCCTTTATTGCAGCACTGGTCAATGAGTACAACATAAGACACAAGAAGTCTACTCCATACCACCCCCAGGCCAATGGCCAAGCTAAGGTGACTAACAGGGAGATTGAATGCATCCTGACCAAAACAGTGGTTTTTCATAAAAAGGATTAGGCAAACAAGCTGCCAGAAGTTGTTTGGGCCTATATGACAACTTGGAAGACAACTACATGCTTCACTCCATTTGAGTTGTATGAAAATACAACTATGATGCTCATTGAATTTGAACATAAGATTCTTAGGACTACATTAGACTTGGGGATGGATATCTCTAAGGCACAAAGAAAAAGAATCTTGTAGCTGAATGCTTTAGATGAGATGAGGAGGGCAGTCTTGCATCACATGGAGGTAGTGGAGAATCAGAGAATCAAGTGGCATGATAAATTCATCAAGGATAATAAATTCCAACCAGGACATTAGGCCTTACTCTATGATTCAAGATATCAAGATAATACAGGAAAATTGTAGACAAGGTGGCTAGGACCATATGAGGTTGTTGAAGTATACCCCAATGGTACTATTCAACTCACTACAATTGACCCAGTCAGATTTAAGTTGCTTTTCAATGGTCATTGCCTCAGATTGTATCACAAGCCAACTTCCAAAGAGGAGTTCCTACAACAATTCACTCAGCATGCAACACCCGAGCTTCCTATAGCCAAGGGAAGTGGACCTAATGTCCCTCCTTCTAGCTAATTAAGGTATGTACTTGTCATAATAAAGACTTCCACTTATGTGGGAGTCCACTTCTTCACCCATCCACCCATCCATCTATCCATCTATCCATCTCCACCTTTCTCTCTCTTCCATCACTTCACTTCATTCCTCTTCACCTCATTCCACCTCATTATCATTAATTTCTCAACTTATTTCTTAAAAGGTGGCTGATACTTTCTCCACAATCTTTGCAAGGAATCTTCCATGAATCCAGGTATGTGTGCATTAATTTCTATCTATTAATTGCCTTTAGTGCATTCATTTAATTGTTGTGAATTAATATGGATGTTCACCATAACATGCCATTATTCCCTACCCCTATCAAATCATCCTTACCACCTCGCATGTGAGGACACATGCTCAAATTTAGGTTGGTGGTGGGAAAGATGTTAGTACTTTTCCCACGTGTTAGTCCATACTAGTCCACGTCAGAAAGTTTAAATTGAGCCAATTTGAATTTTGAGTAAGGTGACGGCTCATACATGTGAGGAGACACCAACTACCGCAGCCATTTTTCTCCATCATAACCTTCCTTTATTACTCATTTACTGCCATTATTGATCCTATCTTAATCTTAAGTCACAAAAAGGTAAAATAGAAAGAAAGAAAAGGTAAAACAGAAAAGGAAAATTCAAGCGACATTAGCATTGGAAATTTGGCAATATTGTAGGAAGGAAATTTGTAGAGTGATTGTTGATTGTAGACAATGGGAGGTGGGTTAATCAGGAATGAACCCACGGTTCATGACATATTGCTACAAGATGCACCCTCACAAGCCGAATTCTGAAACTGTAGTTGGTTAGACTATTTCATGAAGCTGAATGGTTTTAATGAATACACTGCATTAGAATTTTCCCAAACATTGTCTGAGGGAAAAGCCATGGTTAAAGGGATAGAAGTATTGGATATTGAATAAATAATTGTAGAGGTTATCAGGTTTCCTACTGATGGTGAAAATTACCCTGCTTCTAAAGACACCAGGTCAACTAGGGCTGAATTTATAGAACCTGGTGACCCTCCATTGAGCGTGGACAAACAAGGTGTAAAAAGAACTTCTTTGCTCAAGCCATGGAAGCAAATAGCTATTTATGTCATAAAATATATCACCTGTGAATGATGCTAGTCAAATTTACATTTCGTGTATTTTAAACTCTTGAATCAAATGAGGCATAGGAGGAGGATGAATCTTTCGAACATGCTTTACCACCTTCTTTCAATCATGGAAACCGAGACTTAGAAAGGTAGGGACAATTTGTTTCCACAATTGATTGATTAAATTGTTACTTGAGAAGTCTTTGCATGATGTATCTGAGATGACTTGGGAAGAATTCATAAATATTGATCAAATTAGACCTAAGAATTTGTGACTTAGGGTTTTACCTCAACCCTGTAGGTCTAGTAGGAGAGTGAGCATAGCTGAAGCCACTCCTGGTGCTTCAACCTTCGGTGTAGGCCCTAGTGCAAACCCTCTTGCAGCAGAACAGACCATAGAAATTAGCTCTTCTGAGACATAGAACTTAGACAAAGAAAGTTCCTCCCTATATTCTGATGATGATGTTCCACTTGGAATCCCAATGAAAAGTAGGGAACATAAGAGAGAAGTGGAAATAAGAAAAGGAAAAGATAAAAAGCAAGTGACAAAAAAAGAAGTACCAAGCTCTAGAAAGTAGAAGGCTGACGTTGTTCATCTTGTAGCCAAAGAAAAACGTGAAAGCCCTCCTAGGAAATAAAGAACAATTGGGACAACATTTGATATGCCTCCATATAAAATCCCTAAGTCTAGAGAAATATCACAAGGGGACACAAAATCTCCAATGGGGTAGGTGAATGTCAAGGAAGAGGATATATTTGAGAAAGCAACAAACATAACACTGGTAGATCTTGTTGATATTGAAGAACAAGTTGAGAATCAAGGGTATGAGGAAAACCATGATTTCCTGTAGCAAGAGATCTTGCGGCATGAGAAAAAGTAGGAACAAGATGCCTTGCAACCAAAATTGACTGAACAACCTGAATCCCTACAGTCGATACTATATGAAGAGCAAGCGTCAGTGCTAGGAAAAATGCTAGTAGGAATACATAACCCCCCTTCTTTTTCAATGCACATGGTAGCTATGCATTTATGGAAAGAGATGCAAATAAGATAAGAGGAATGGAAAGAAGAGAAACATAGGCTGAAGAAGGAAATTCAAAAGAAAGATGACGAAATTGCAAACAAGGATGAAAAAATTGCTACTTTAAAGAAGAAGGTGGATGATATGACAACCTTGGTACCCTAGATAGTAGAATTTAGGGCCCCTCCAAGGGTCTAATCTTTGCATTTGAAGGATAAATATCTTTCTTTTAAGCTAGCAAGGATTGTCTCAGGTTTGAACCCTTCTATTGAGACTCTTATTGAATTTTTCAATGCTTATCGGATTATTTTCCGTGAGATGAAGAATTTGTTGTGTGAATATTACTTGCAAAATTATGTTGTGACTCAAGACCATGATTGGAATCCATTGTTACATGTTGTGGATGTCCAATTAAGGGAATTTATGTCCTAGGTACAAAATGAGATTAGTTGGGGACAACAATATGGGGGTAATAAGCAATTGGAATCCAACATCCCTCTGCCCATCAGGGTTGAATCAAGAAATCCAGGGGACATTTATAGGGAGTGGTGCAAAATGATTCTCAAACCTAGCTATGGTAATAGGATTATGCCTTGGATAGAAGCAGTTTACAGTGAATATGAGGTGGTGGCAAAAGGAAAAGAGGAAACTATGAAGAGATACCTGTCACAAAGATGGAACAACCTAATTGATGAGCTAAAGCAATTTGAACCCCACTCTATATAGAACTATGTTGCAACACTTAAAAGAATTGATAGATATATACATATTGGGAGGAAAAAAGGATGATGCTAGCTTCCACTGACTTTTTAACCACCCATCCTGATGTGGCCCATGCCAAATTACAAGTTTTACAACTATGATATTGTTGTAGAGAGACAAAGATGGAACTAATTGGATAGACAACAAGGGTTCTATTAGGATCTTGATTCATGCACAATAACCACTAATATGGGATAGCTGGTGGCTACAAATTTTAGGGCATTGACTAAGCAGAAGAACCCTTCCCCTGTTGGAGGACCAGCAAAACCATAGGTTGGGGGGATGATGAGTCTAGTTTATGGTTTAATTTTGGTAGAATTTATGATCTATTTGTCAAAATTGTCATGAACCTTGATGTTTGAATGTTGACATTTCCTCGAAACCATAGACATTCGGCCTAATTTTATCTCTACAAATCTTTAATGACATGTTATATGGACTATCTATGTTAATTCTACATGTGGATTAATGAATGTTCTTTAAGATAGTTATAGATATGTTATTATTGTGTGTACTAATATTGCCATGCAAATATGATTCAAGGCCACTAGATCGAGAAGATTCTACGAGCTAGTCATTCATCATAATGGCTAACAAAGTGGTCATGCAAAGGTCAACTATGGGAATCATTCAAAGAGGTCGATGATAGGAGATTCTTCATGTAAACTGAGTTGTAACCGCCTTCTATATGATCTTTATTGATGTTGACTAAATATAGGCATTACTACTGTGCTAAATCTACGTTGAGGCAAGCACGTCTGACCATATTTCATGCATGCATAATCGCCTCTCCACTTTTTCTATTTTCCTTAAAATGGTGTCCTCCCAGTTCATGGAGTTGACCACCTTGCTTAGTTAGTCACTTCTTTTCCTATAAATAATATTTGGATGCCCCTTCTTAGAAGGCTACACAATCTGATGTTGTACTTGCATTCTTAGTTTTCTGCAATATAGTTACACTACTCTATTGTTCTCATGTTTTCAAATGAATAAAATGAAGTTATAAATCTATGCATCTGAGTTTACATTAGTTTTAGAGGATACTCATCCAAGGGGGGGCACTTGGTGAGCATTTCATCCTTTAGTGTATTTTAGTTTAGTTATTACTTTTTGTTTAGTAATTAGTTAAGAATCTGGCACTGACTATTCCTACAGCCACTAGAATTCCATTTTGTGAATGTTCCTGCAACCAAAGTAGATAGAGTAGTTTCTTGTTTGTTTGCTCATATTTCCATTTTTGTCATGCATTTCAGCTTAGCATAGTTGTTGGTTGATGTTCAGTATTTATGTTATTTCCTTCTAATAAATTTACCTTCAGTATTATGTTTTCCTTAGTTGTAGAATGAATATGGCTACTTGGGATCCTAAGTGCACATATTGTGCTGACCCATTTCAAGTTCACATCCCTGGGTTGACAAGTTAAATTCACCTTCATGATGATTGAATGGCTATTTATTTTAGATGTCCAATCTCTAAATCACAACTGTAAGGGATTAGTTGTTAAATCATAGTAGGAGGCCAATAGTGAGCACGTTATAACATGCTCACATTTTGGAAATGTTTTTTTTTATTTCAAAAAATGCACATTTTTTGAACTCAAAATGCATGCATTTTTTGAACTCAAAATGCACACATTTTTTGAACTCAAAATGCACACATTTTTTGAACTCAAAATGCACACATTTTTTGAACCAAAAATGCGTGCATTTTTTGAAATCTATGGTTTGGTAATGACCGATCCTAGGTTTGGTCACTACAAACACATAATGCGAGTGTGCTTTACTATAACACGCTCATGTTTTCACTATTTAAAGATGAAAATGTAAATTGGCCACTTTTTGGCACCCATCTTTTTGCACTTACCCATATCCCTTGAAGTACTCTCCTGAGCCTAAACTTATCATTTATCCACCCTCACTAAAAATTGCAAGTTCAAAACAAACTTGTGTTTATCTTAGAACCACCTAAAAGGAAACTTGATAATGATAATGTTTCGCAGTAATCGAGTTACAATACTCTTTCACATACATATAACACTAGGAACAATCTGCAACCAAGAAAAACAACTGAAACATCTCTCCCATTGCCTAATCTTATCTTTCCTAGCACTCCTCATTTTCTCGTGAATAATGGAAAGGAATATAATCTTTTTGAACAACTTAAGAATACTCTTGCTAAGAAATCCCTATGCGAGCTTCTTCAAACATCACCTAGTTAACATAGTATGCTTCCAATGACCTTGCAACAAATTATGGTTCCTCCTAACACTAGTTCAAATGATGTGGCAGCACAAATTCAAGCTATAACTTCATCAAACTTAGACATTACTTTTCATCAAGATGAATTATCTTCATTAGAAGAGAAAAAAATGAAGCTTTCATGATAATAGCTCAACCTAATTCGATTGGGATAAAAAGAAATATTGTTGACAATGGTTCAACCCTTAACATATATAGCATAAATATTTTGGAAAAGATTGAAGTAGAAAAAATCCAAATACAACCAAATTCTTTATCCATTCATGGGTTCGATAATGTAGGAAAACAAATGATTGGTGTGATTACACTACCTATTAAAGCCAGAAAGGTTACATTGCAAACTCCTATCCATGTTATGCCTCACGATCTTTCATATAATCTTGTTTTAGCAAGGCCATGGATTCATGTAATTAATGGGGTGCCTTCTACTCTTCATCGTAAAATGAAGTATGTCTACAACAACAAAGTGTATACAATCAAAGTTGATCCTAAGCCTTACAGTGTTTTACAACTCGAAAAAGACAAGGAAAATCCTTTGAAAATATTGACACCGACTATACAATTAGAAACCATGCCACAGAAAGCAAAAGAGAAGAATATTGAAAATTTTACAAAGCTATTAGAAGATGATCGGGGGCTCCTTATATTTCACACCAACATTCATGGGCGAATACAAGATCATAAACAAAGAGTCTAAAAAGGGAAAATAAAAAGCGAAAATGTCGACACAAAATTCAAAAGCATCCACCTCAACTACTTTAGAGGATCAAGTAAGTTACACAATAAAATTTGATGAAGTTGATTATGAACAACCATCGAATCTGAAAGAAATACAAAAGCTTTATGGAAGGGGTTTTGAAATTATGAGACAACTTGGTTATAGTGGAAAAGGATGTGGTGCTAGAGAACAAGGTATTTGTGTCCCTATGGAACCTAACATGCAAGAAACAACTAGTGGTCTTGGTTATTGTTGTTTGAAAGAAATGAAAGAGATAAAGGCGTCCTCGCTTAAAATTAACGTCATCACACAAAAAACTAATGATTTGAATTTGATATCTTTTACACCCTCTTGTAAAGGAGTACAAAATCTCGTAATCTAAAGAGTTGTGTAAGTATGACATCTTATACTAAGCTAGAGATATCTTTGTCACAAAATAAAGGGACATCTTCTACTATTGATCAAGAGAGTATCTTGTCAAGACTCCTCCAAAATCATTTGATATCTTTCCCTCCAAGAACATGAAAGAAATTTTACTACAAGAGTTCATTTTGTGCATATCATAGAATTAATGGTCATTCTACTAATGAATTGAATACTTCAGGTAGAAAAATTCAACATCTTAAGGATTGTGGTGCTCTTCCTTGTGTTGCAACTTATAATTGATAGGGATTTTCATGTTTTTCATCAATCATCTTAGCTCATCCTTGTCCTGTACTAAGTGGAGGAAATGGGTTCAGTAGCCTTGTCCTCATATGCCACTTGTCATCATCTCTTTTGGCTAGTTGACCGCCTTCCATGTATATAAAAGAGCAAGCTTGGGATGTGACTAACATTCCTTAAGTGAGCTTGCATGTGACATATTGAGTTATCTTTAGTTGTTGCATTTTTGGGGGAAATTCTGCCCTTCCTTCCTATTTCATGACATAACTTTATTTAGGAAACATATGACTTGGCATAGGGTTTTCTGAGGAAAGCTCTCATGTCTTACAAAAAAATATTGGCTACTTTAAAGTAGTTGCTCACAATAATGGTGTTAACAATTGCTTTAAAGTGGGGGCATACATTGATGACATCTTTTGGAATATTTTATGGCATGGTTTTCTTTTATCTTGTGATGTGTCCATTTTATTGGTGGTGTCATTGGGCTTGATGTCTGCCAACAGTGTGATATTTCTAAGCATATGATCTCCCTTTGTGGCATGATGCAAAATGAGAGGCATCCCATAAGTGGTGATCTGATACTCTTTGAATTTTCCTCTCTTGGAGATATTAGGCACGATGTTCCCTAAGAAGAAGACCTTAAATGAACAAATAAAAATCCACTTTAACAAAAACTTACATACATGACATTCAAAATCATCTACAAAAAGCATCACATTTTGGTGCCTTATCAAAGTTGTTAGGAGGATAACTTCAGTATGGTATGGGAGGCTATATGATTCTCTCATTTTCCACCTCATTGGGATAGCTCACCTAGTGGAAAGATTGAGGTTCCATTATCCCAGAGTGAGCTTGTTGGGATAACTCACCTAGTGGACAGACTAAGGTTCCACTACCCCAGAGTGAGCAGTGCATGTTATAGAAAAACAAACTTGTTCCACATCGCATTGGAATGGTTGTGCTTGATCCTTTGTTTTTATTTACTTTTCTTGTCCTTTGATAGGGTATGACTATGCACCTTTGTTATTGTTGCATACTTAAGTGTCCTGAATGTCTACTTTAATGTGAGTTTTTCTTGGGGGAAAACTCTCATTCAAGTGGGGCAAAAATGTAGTAATAGAAAAAGTAACCCTTTTTCACACTTAATTTGGGAATAATTGATATATAATTAACCTAATAATGCCTTGATTTAGTGTTGTAATGTGTTGTACACAATCACATTGATATAGGGACCTTTTAATTAAAATGTACTTAAATTGTACCTTATTTGGGGTGTTGTAAAGTGTTTTATTACACTTTCACACTTATCTAGGGTTTCATTAATTAATTGTGGTTAATTGAGCTTAATTAGACCCTTTAATTCAAATTTAAGCCTTATTAATGACACCTTCCAAATGATCTATCTTGACATCCAATAATCAAATTGCATAACATTTAATTTGGAAAAATAAAGGTCCTAGAAAATGGTGCTAGGACCCATTTGCCTTTAGTGGGCTTGAATGGGTCCTCTCCATATAAGACACCCCTTTCTATGCATATTTGAGGTGGGTTTTTGATTTTCTTTCAACACCCCTAAGGTTCCTAGAAAGTATGCTAGGACCCATTCGCCTTTAGTGGCAAATGGGTCCTTCTCACATAGGACATCCCTTTTTGAATATTTTTTTGGTGCGATTCTAATGATTTTCAATCCTATATCTAGTGTTAGCTTGAATTATTTGAAAGACATTCAAGGGCATATTATCAAGATTTTATTACAGCAATTCAAGGTCATATCATCATGTCAAAGGCATAGTGCATTCAAGCAATTTTTTGAGCCAAGATTGTTGATGTTGCACTGAAAATCTATTGGAAAGCATTGATTCACATCTAATTTGAGATCAAGATCTACATTCTTCATGGATACTTCTTGTTAGTTTCCATATTAACATTCCAAGACAACTTCCAAGGTATCATCATTTCATATTTCATGCTTCATGCTTCAATTTCATTATTTCATCATTTGGTTTAATTACCTAAATGGGGTTTGACTTAGGAAAACCCCTATTCACTAAAAATAAACAAATTTTTATCCCAGCGTGAATGTTTTTTTGTAGGTTCATAGGTCAAAGACTGAGTGGAGAACAACATTGGAGCAAAATTGTCAAAGTTTTCAAGTTGTACAAAGTTGTCATCCATAGTGCAAGATCACAAAAAGAGCTCTACAAAATTTGTTTCAAACTTTTAGGAGCTAGAAACCTGGGAACTGAGAGTGCAGACATTGAAGTACATAACCCAAAAATTAGTTTTCTGAAACCCTAAAAGGACCCATTCACCACAAAGGAAAATGAGTCCTTAGTGAGGCTTGAAGTAGTGAACATCTAGAATCTGGAGTTACAGACTAAGAGGAAGAAAACCCAGAAAACACTTTTTGGAAACCCTAACAGGGACCCATTTGCCACTAAAGGCGAATGAGTCCTCTCTAACCTAAAAACAAGTTTTCAACAAGGTACATATTATTTCAATCTCTCAAAACTCCCCTCATTGTTGCTATAATAGTTGGGATCAATTTCTGATTATTGTTTAAGCATTTTGGCCCTCATAATTGAATGAAACACCCCTAGAAAAATCATAGTGATTTATCATCTTGTTCATTCATGGTGGTAAACCCTATTTTTCTATGTTTTAGGAAAAGGGGCCCAACAAAACTTATTTTCTGTAAAATAAACTCCCAATAGAGCTAAGCATATGGACATTGTACAAAAAAATGGTCAACATGCTCAGGAGCTTCCTCACATAGAACACATTTGAAAGGCTCTGCAAAGCCTAATTTTGTTAGCCTATCACTCGTCAGTACCCTTTTCTTAGCACTAACCATGTGAAGCTACCTGCATTTGGTAATATTATGTTGTGAACAACAAAAAGAAAAAGCTCTTTGAGATTGCACTTAGACTTCTTTGTTCAGGAGAGATCTATACCCTTGCTTAACTAAATAATTTCCATCTTTGGAGGGTGCCCATATGACTCAATCAAGCTTTCCTATTAGAAACACTAACCTCTTTGCTAAAATACTTTGAATCAAATTTTGTTGAGCCAATGTGTGTTTGGGAAAAAATCCTCCAACTTACTCTACCAGTTACTTCATCTGTTGAGCAAACATAATCAACTAACCTATTGCCCCATAAATGAGATAAAACTAGTATAACTAATTACAATTCATGGATGTCCTTCAAGGGGTGTATCCATTCCAAGAATCATTCCAAAAATGAACTTCTCCTTTGTGCACTTCCTAAGAAATGTATGAAGTAACAACTTTCCAACATGAAACCATAAAGTTCCATGTGGCTAAGCCATTGGGGGGATTGGAAATAGTGAAAACTATTGTCATATTTTGGCTATCTAGATACTTGGCCCACATGATTCTACACCATTTAGAATTTGATTTAGTAAACATCTATCATATCAATTTTCCCCCAAAGGTCATGTTTCTTTTGGATATATTATGCAAACCTACCCCACCTTTGAATTTCTCATAAGTCATGTTATATAGAGAAATTAGAGAAACATTTTTCACCCCATTCATATTCCCCTTTCATAAAAAATCCCTGATTAACTTCTCAATCTAGTCAGAAATTAATCTTGGAGCCTTGAGAACTACTATGAAGTAGTTTGGAATCACTGCTAGTTTTTATTAACAATATTCAGCCAGATAATGACAACCATCTAGCTTTTTAAGCTGAAATTCTATATTTTACCCTCTCTATAACTTTAGCCAGGTATGAAGTCTTATTCTTCCCCATAAAGAATGAAATCCCTAAATATGTGCATGGAGAATCTACCAATTGAAGGCCTAAATACCTTACAATCTTTCTTTTAATGGCTGATTTAGTATTAAATGCATAAATCTTGGAATTGTGAGCATTTATTTTTTGTCCTGATATTGAATACTAGATGTCTAGAACCAATTTTACCTATTTGGATTCTACAAGGGTTGCTTTTCCAAATACTAATGTATCATCAACAAAAAGGGTATGTGTTACTAAAATATCTAATTGTGGAATATGTATACCATGCCAAAAACCCTAATTATGCCTATTCTTTATTGTTCTGCTTAATGCCTCAGCCATAATTTTAAAGAGAAAAGGGGATAGAGGATCCCCTTGTCTCACCCCTTGTGTTGCACTAAAAAAGCCTAATGGTAATCCATTTATTATAACTGAATACTTTTCTACTGAATACTTTTCTCTTGATAAATAAGACAAAATCCACTTACACCACTTTTCGCAGAAACAAAACTTGGCCAAGAATTTTATTAAGAAGTTCCAGTCAACTCTATCGTATTCTTTCATCATATCTAGCTTTACAATGAAGGATGATAGATGATCTGAATTAAAATTATGAACCATTTCATGTGCAACCAAGGCTCCTTCTGCAGTTTCTCTTCCCGGTACAAACCCCCCTTGTTCTTCTAAGACGATATTGGGAATAAGATGTTGCAATCTAAGATAAATTTCTTTCAAGAAAATCTTATAAATAATATTGCATAAAGAAATAGGTCTGGAATCTATAAAAAAAATTAACTCCTTTGTCTTTGGTAAAATTGTTATGTTTGTAACATTAAAGTCCTTCAACATTGTACCAGTATTTTGAGACTCCTCTAGACCTAATAACATATCAAATCCCAACACATCCTAGCATTTCTAAAAAAAGAAAGTTGTAAAACCATTGGGTCTTGGTGCCTTATCCAGTGAGAGTGAAAAGACTACTTTCCTCAATTCTTCTAAAGTAAAGGGTTCCATCAAATTCTCATTTTCATCTCGAGATATGAGGTTTGGTATTGCATCCATTAATACTTTCTCATCTTGAGTTGACTGCATTAAGCCATCCCGTGGTGGTGCTAGAAGAATTTTAAAGAACTTGACCCCTTCCTCCTGTATCTCCCTTTTAGTTGTAATTAAATTTCCTATTAATGCATCTTTGATTGAGAAAATTATTTGTGCAACCTTTTTAAATAATGCAGATGCATGAAACTATTTTGTGTTACAATCCCATCCTTTAGCCATAATTCCTTAGATTTTTTATGCCAATAAATCTCTTCTCTTTTGCATAACTCCTCCCAAACCAATTGCAGGTGCTTTTGTTTGTCATATGTAGCTAAATCCAAGCCATGCAATATTATGTGTTCATGAAACTCTGCTAATTCTTTAGCCACCTCCTCTTTTTGCACAAAAAAATTCTTAAAGACTTGTATGTTCCATATTTTTATTTTCTTTTTTATATACAATAACTTTTTACAAAATTGAAACATTTTGGTACCTAGCTAGAAAGGCGCACTAACCCACCATTGTCTGAGCATGGGTTGAAAATAAGGATGTATGAACCACATCTTTTCAAATTTAAAGGAGGGCCTATGATTTACCAAGGATTGCAGGACTAATATAGATAAAGAAATTGCATAGTGGTCTAAGCCTACAAAAGGAATAATCTCTGAATCTAGATTATATGACCTTAAAAACCAGTGCTACGATGCTAAGAATCTATCTAATCGTTCTGTGATCTACAAAAACTATTTCCTATAGTTTATCCACGTAAATTTTCCCTTTGTACCTAGTAATATATCATTCAATGCATTGTCTGAAATGAAAGAGACAAAATATTGCATTATTTAGTGCAGTAGAAAAATACCTCCTTGTTTCTCCTATAATGACACAATTGCATTGAAATCTCTAGCCAGTATTAATTTCTCATCTCCAATCCCTTCAATAAATTTTTTTAGAGCATTCCATAATCTTTTCTTATCAATAGTAGATGTTGGTCCATATATATTTAGTAGCCAAAATTTGAGATCAAAGCTTACCACTCTCATTAACTTCAGATTCCATAAGGTGACTAAACCACTAGAAGCCCCTTGAGTAGGTACATGAGTTGATTTCCACTTTCTCCACTTCAAAATTTATCCCCTGTATGTTTCTTGTGATGTTTTAGTCTCTTGTAGGGTATGTGCAAGATCATCATGGAAAGAACAGACCCTTAAGTGGCAAATTTTTTTTAAAAAAAATAGAGTTAGGAAACTTGACATAAAAATTTGAATAATTTATCTATATTATTTCAAAAATATGTAAGAATAGAATCTATAGCAAATTGAATGTAGTTTCTAAACTACTAGATTTATTTTAAAAATAAAAATATATTTGGTGAAATTTTGAAATTTCAATGTAGTAGTACTTAAATTTGGAAAAATAAGAAGGTGTGTCCGCTAACCACCATAACCACAATAAAATGATAATATTTTTTTATAAAATTTTAGATATAAGTAGAGGACTCATGTTCCGATGTGATGCATATTTTTTTGTAATTTTTTCCAAGTAAATAATTAATTATGAATTTTTTATTACAAATTTTAAAAAATATAAAAACTTGTATGTCTGACCACCTTAACTTGATCAAAAATTCATTAAATTCATTTTTTTTAATCCTATAGCATGTGAAGCATAGAATGTGACGCATATTTTAGATTCAAAAAATGTGATACTGTTTGAAAGTTATAGATGTTTTCCAATCAACTTATCAATCGGGACTTTAGTCGTAATTCAAATAGAAAATGAATAATAGATATTTATTAAATTCAAAGTAAAGAATAATTTATATTGGTGGAAAGCTGAGAATCTCCTTTAAAAACCCTTTTTGTTTCATCAATTTTGGGTAAAAAAAAGGTCATCAACCACATACCCATCATATCGCCACTTTTTGGCCCATCATGATCCTACACATACCCTGTAGTAGAACTAAGTATGCCCCACAAGTGTCCAAATGACACTTGATTTGGGCACGCTTGTCAAAGGAATTATCTACTACTTTTAAAATTATATACCTCCTTCACCACAAATAGTGGAAGATATTTGATGAGATATTTCTCAACTACTACTAATGACATCATTTTCATACAAATTTCACCAATATTTTGAATGAATTTAAGGTCCTTGAAACTCATACCTCCACCCTTGTAAAAGTTAGTTATAATTGACCATGACCAAGTGGAAGGACTGAAAACAACTTCAATGAACATACTAATTTTTTTCTTAAACTCTTAACAAACTCCTCAATGGATCAAATATATGAACAACTAAAAAGTATTTCAATTGTAAGCCCCATGTACCTTTTATAAGAAAAATATTATATTAACCACCATTATAATAGTTTCTTAAACAATGATTATACTTATCAATAATCCTCAAAATGTCTACCAAGAAAAAATTATCAAATACCATATTACAAATCTTTGTTCTATATATGCTTCCATATTGTAAGAAAATATTCAAAATACTTCGTAGGCATGATGATTATCAAATCAACCAAGTCTATGAAATTTTAGTGACATATATAACAATATACTAATTAGAAGGTAATTAGAAATCAAGGATATTAAATATAGTTTATTTTGTTGTTTCATATACAAGATATCTATTAATATCTTCTCCCATTTTATAAAACTATCAAGACCAAACTCTAACTTTATTATTTTATCCAATTTTAAATTATTTAAAATTGGTTCATCTTTATCCCCTTGGATTATTGATATGACAAGTGGAGGGGTGATTTTCTAGATCTCAAATGTCCAAACCTATAATGATTTTATAGCATCATAATTTTCAATTAAAAATAGAAACTAACACTCCTCTAAAGTTGCTCAGTTATTCATGGAGTATTAAGTCTAATTTTCTCTTATATGTAGATACATCATTTAGTAGTCCTAAAACCTCATGTGTACTTGAAATATTTCCTAGACCATTAGGATTATATTTTACATTTCCCCATATAGTATTCATAATCAACATTCTAGGGATCCATGTATTCAAATTTGGCCTCAAGATGAAGTATCAATTCTATTGTTTCTCTTTAAATTTGCTTAAGCTTTCATAGCATCCTTGTACATTATCAATTTTTTGTGGCACATAGGAAAATATATGGTTAAAAATTCTATTTATTATATCAATTTCATCTCTCATTCCCTTAGCTAAATAGCACCAATTTCTATTTCTTGAGTTATCCTTAAGAGTTCTTTTTTTAATTATTTACTATTAGCATTAGAGTTTCCTTATCTTGCTTGGACAAGTTTACTAAGGAGTAGGTAAACCCAAAAAAGTGGTTTACAATTAGAGTGAGGAAGGAAAAGTAGAAAAAATTGACCCCATGGAAAAAAAAATCATTTTTGGGGTTTTAGCGAACTATTTGGTTTGAACGAACCAAAAGAGGGTTCATTAGAACCTAGGTTCGAGCGAACCCATTTAATGAAATGCCCCACCTATGCCATAGAAAAATGGCCCCTTGTCATTTTCATGGCCTTTTTAGGTCTTGTTTCATGGTGTTTGATATATTTTGCTCTGATTTTATGTTGTAACATGGCTTGAACATGCATATTTAGGTACTAAAATTCGAATAAAGACATATTGTGAAGGTGTTGTGAAGTGTTGTAAGACATTTCTACATTCTTCTAGACTCTATTTATTGCAATTCACCTAAAAATCACCTTTTCATCACTAAACAAGTCCTATTTTGAAGTGTTGTAAGGTCTTGTAACAAGATTTCATGCTTTTCTAGGCACATCTTCACTATTTATCCCTTTCTCATGCTTTATTTGACCCCTTTATGCCCTCATATGTCTTAATTAAGTGTATTTTTCAATGTAAACCTGAAAAAAACATTAAATATGACTTAATTCTAAACACCCACTTTTGAGTCCAAGGTGGGACCCATTCACCATGGGTGGCAAATGATTCCTCCTTGGCCCCAAATTCAAAATATTTTAAATTTCCTTTTGGGTTTTTATTTAAAATCACTTAATTTCAGCCTGTGATAAGGTATCAAAAGGTAACTAAGGAACAATATTGTATAAATAAGTGTTTTTACATCCATTTCAACCCCCATTCTCTCATGCATTCACCCATTCATCAAATTCACTCAAGCATTCAAGCATTTACATCATCAAGTCAAGCATAAATCAGACATCTTGGAGTAGCCATTGACATTTCTTCAAAATTCTCCAACAAGGGTTTGGTGAGTATTTACATTTGCATGTTGTGTATTCATCATTCTCTTTCCATTTCATTTCTATTTCTATTTCAAGGGTTTGATTACCAAAGTGGGGTTTGACCAAGGAAAACCCTTATATCCTAACCCTCAACACTTTTTCCCCTTTGCATGTGTTTGTATATGTAGATTTTATCAAATGGAAAGGTGAGAAAAGTTGTCCATATCCCATCAAAGTCATTCAAGGTGTCTCAAGCCCTATTTCAAGCTTGGAGAGAGCCTACAGGTTGAGTTTTGTAGATTCAAATCTGGGGAATCTTCAGAAACAGAATTGCAGATCATAAGCCACAAAATCCTATCCAAAATTCTCTATTTTCTAGAAGAGGACTCATTCACCATTGATGGTGAATCAGTCCCATTTCTAGGCTTGAATAGTGATTTCTATAGATTTGGATGCCCAATTCCCTGAAATTGGTTTTGACACTTTCTTGCAAAAATAGGACTCATTCACCTAGAATGGCGAATCAGTCCTAGTGAGCATTTTTGGTGTCTTCTAGGAGTGTTCAGAGCCTCATTTCACCCTCTTCCAACTTCCAGGTACATATCTCCAATTGGGTTACTTTCTGTTACAGTTTGTTTACATCTCTAGTCAAATAGTTTGAATACACATTATGTTTTCCAGCACATGTACATTAGATTAGAATTACATTCCTTAGTTTTCATTTTCATTAGGTTTTTAGCATTTAAATACATCCACGCACACACTTCACACCCCTTTTTCCATTTCTTCTAATGAGAACATAAGCATTTTTGGCCTGGACCCTTTCTCCTTCTAGGTGAAAAACCTTAGGAGTGATAGAAAGCAAGTAGGTGCCAAAATTCTATGTTTCATTTTTGTAAACCTGATTTTTTGAATACCCTCTTTTCTGATTTGGAGTCCATTAATCATCCTAGAGTTGCTCACATTGCATTTTTCATTAGTTAGCTTACATTCTAGGGTTTCATTTTTGCATGAGTAAAAGTGCATAATAGGTTGCATTTTTGCATCTTTATACCTTCAAAACTTCTAAAATTCTGCATTTTTCAATTAGGTCTGCATCATAGCATTCAAAAACCATAAAAATCCCTTAAAATTTTCTAAATTTTTTGAAAAAAAAGTCCATATTGGGACTCATTCACGACCCTGGATGAATCAGTCCCTTCTAACCCCTGAAACTATATTTTATAGAACTAAAAACTCTATTTTTGCACTTCTATTTGGTGCCTTAACCTACCTATATCAATTAGTTGAGTTTTTGTAGCATGCATTTCATTATATTTAGCAGAAATTAGCTCATTTGATGCATCGTTGAAATCCAAAATCTACATTTGCAACATGTCATTTTTAGATTATTGCATAGTGTCATCAGTCAATTACTTTGTTTGAAATCTAAAAGGTTACATTTCATCCTATGTCTTTCAATTGCATTTTAAGTTTGCATAGATTATCTTACATTTAAATCATTACACATTAGCATTGTTTACATTCATGGCACTTAGAATTTTGCAATTTTCATTTTCAACATTAGTTACTAGTTCATTTAGATCAAATTCACTAGCAACTAAAAACAAAAACCAAAACACATCAAATGATCCAATTCAAAAAATGATTCAATTTCAAAAAAACCATATCATCCAAACCTCTTAGTAGTAATGACTTAGATAGGTTAGATGAAACCCTACAAGGTTTTCTCTCCCCAAGTCCATCCACTAAGGCTTGTGATGACAAATCTAAACCAATTAATGGCAATTTATCCCACAAACCTTTTAGTAGTGATGATTTAGACATGTTAGATGAAGCCCTTAAATACTTCATCTATCTTAGATCATCCACTAAAGGTTTTATACAAAAGTATGCATGCATTGATAATCATGATAATCATAATTTTTCTTCTCTTGATATCTCTCCCATTGGTGATGAAGATAACTTGATGAAAGAAGACACAATCATTGAAGATCATGAAATCCTTGCTTTTCTTCCTTCTCCTCCCCCTTGCGACAACATTATGACACACAAATATGAAATCATTTCCACTACCTTACCAAGTCCCCTTTCATCTCCCAATACCTCCCCTCCTTGTGACAATCATTTAATGTATATGGATACAATCCTGACTGATCAAGACAAACACATTTGTGTGGAGGATATGATTGAGAACTATGAAAATCGCACTTCCCCCACTCAAGAAGAGATTATAGGACATGTTGATGTAGATAATCATGACAATCCACCATTTTCTTCTCCTACTATCTTCTCTACACATGAAGAAGATAGTTTAGTGTTAGAAGATATCAGTAGTGAAACTCATGAAAAACTTATGGGTAACCATGAAACTCCTAGTTATCCTTCTCTTGATGCCTCTCCTATGAGTGATGAAGCTATCTTTCCAAGTCCAATTATGACATGTGATGAACATATTAGCTCTCCTCCTAGGGTCAATATTATGGCACATAAGAATGATATCTTAGTAACAACCAACAACCAAATAGAGCCTCCTATCCTCACTTTTGATACTCAAACAAATTCAACCCTTAATCATCACCCTATGCAAGCTCACACTATACCTAACCTCATTCTTCCAAATCATAGTCTTTTGATTATCCTTTCATAGCCATCAACCCATCCAAAAAACCTTCACTCAACATCCATACTATCACCAACCATTTTTCCAAGAAACCTTTAACCTTGTTACATCCTCAATCAATACATAAATAACATTAGTTGCTGCTCCTTTCCATGTAATAGTTGTAGGATCATAGCATTCTCACTATTACATGTTTTTCATCCCTTACAAGGGATAGCATACCGTCATCCACTTTAGACTCACCCTTGTCCTACACTAAGTGGGGGCAAAGGGTTAGACAACTTTATCCCCTATATGTCACTTGTCATTGTCCCTTTCGACTACTCGTTAACTTTTCATGAACATATAAGAGCAAGCTTGATATGTGAACAACATGTCTTAAGATTGACTCGCATGTGACATGCTCCCTTTCTTCATGACATAGCCTGACTTTGAAACATATGACTTGGCATAGGGATTTCCAAGTTGGTTCTCATGTGTTGTTTTCCTTTTGCATTTTCCCTTTGCTACTTTAAAGTAATTGCTCACAGAACGATGTGTAGCAATTCCTTTAAAGTGGGGGGAATACATTACTATTAATTCATTTGCATTCTCAATTCTTAGTGTAGCCTTGTTGTTTATGTGATGCGTTCATCACTTTGTGGATGACATTGGGGTATGTGCAGGATCATCAAGGAAAAAATAGGACCTTAAGTGGCAAAAAAATCAGAAAAATCAGATTTAGGCAACATGACATAAAAATTTGAATAAATTATCTTGCATTATTTCAAAAATATGTAAGAATAGAATCTATAGCAAATTGAATGTAGTTTCTAAACTACTAGGTTTGTTTTAAAAAAAATCTATTTGGTGAAAATTTGAAATTTCAATGTAGTAGTACATAAATTTCAGGGAAAAATAAGGAGTAGGTGTCTGTCTAACCACCCTAACCACAATAAAATGATAATATTTTAGATATAGGTAGAGGACTCATGTCCCAATGTGATGCATACTTTTTGTAATTTTTTTCCAAGTAAATAATTAATTATGGATTTTTTATTACAAATTTTAAAAACTATAAAAAATCGTATGTCTGACCACCTTAACATGGTAAAAACTTCATGAAATTCAATTGTTTTTTTTTAATCCTATAGTATGTGAAGCATAGAATGCGACACATGTTCTAGATTCAAAAAATGTGATACCATTTGAAAGCTATAGATGTTTTTCAATCAACCTATCAATCAAGACTTTAGTCGTAATTCAAATAGAAAATGAATAATAATTATTTATCAAATTCAAAGTAAAGCATAATTTATATTGGTAGAAAACTGAGAATCTCTTTTAAAAACCCCTTTTGTTTCATCAAATTTTGGTAAAAAAAAAAGTCGTCAGCCACATACCCTACACATACCCATCATATCGCCACTTTTTGGCCCATCATGATCGTGCACATACCATTGGGTGTGATTTCCTTCATAATTGTGATCTATCTCAACATATTACATTCATCTTGGTGGCTTGATGCGATGCACTGCATCCCCTAAGTTGTGAATATACTATTCTTTGATTGGTCCTCTCTTGGATACATTAGACACAATGTTCCCTAAGTGGTAGACCTTGCATGAACTTAACAAGACTCCTTTGAACATCTTTCACATTTTACACTTAACATTTTACATTTTTACATTTTTCACCTTTTGCCACCTTGCATAACGCAACTTGCATGACTGTGGTACCTTCTTTTTGTTCATGACATTTTTCTTTTTGGTGCCTTGTTAAAGTTATCAGGAGGCATAACTTTAATATGGTTGAGTGGGAAGCCCACCTAGTGTCATGACTTTTCCCCATAGCCACCTTTTTGTTTGTGAGTGCATACCAACTAGCATATGTGTCTTACCCTTTTGGGATTTCTCACCCTGAGAATAGCCAAAAGTTTTGTGGCCCCAGAGTGAGTACATTTGGGCCTTCTCACCCGACGGACCGTTATGTGTTCTGTCGTCCCAAAGTGAGTATACATTCTCTTTTCCAAACAATCAGCCTAGATCTAATCCACAACTAGTTGGATAGACAATTGAAGCTTCATTGTTTCATTTCAACACTTGTGTGTTCCTTTATTCTTATGTCTATTTTACCATGGGATCTTCATCCTAGGGGATTGATCATCCCTCTTGATCGTCATTATTTTGTCTTGCTAACATAAGTGCATTTGGACCCTCTTCTCATTGTTCATGGCTACTTTAGTGTGAGTTTGAAGCAAGTTCATCCTCTCACTAAAGTGGGGGCTAAATGTGTCATAGAAAAATGGCACCTTGTCATGTGCATGGCCTTTTAGGTCTTGTTTCATGGTGTTTGATATATTTTTCTCTAATTTTATGTTGTAACATGGCTTGAACATGCATATTTAGGTACTAAAATTCAAATAACAACATCTTGTGAAGGTGTTATGAAATTTTGTAAGACATTTCTACATTCTTCTAGACTCTACTTATTGTAATTCACCTAAAAATAAACTTTTCATCACTAAACAAGTCCTATTTTGAAGTGTTGTAAGGTCTTGTAACAAGATTTCATGCTTTTCTAGGCACATCTTCAGTATTTATCATGCTTTATTTGTCCCCTTTATGCCCTCATATGTCTTAATTAAATGTATTTTTGAATGTAAACCTAAAAAACAACATTAAATATGACTTAATTCCTAACACCCACTTTTGAGTCCAAGGTGGGACCCATTCACCATGGGTGGCGAATGAGTCCTCCTTGGCTCCAAATTCAAAATATTTTACATTTCCTTTCAATTTTTTATTCAAAATCACTTGATGTCGCCCTATGATGAGGTATAAAAAGGTAACTAAGGCACGGGATTGTATAAATAAGTTTTTTACATCCATTTCAACCACCATTCTCTCATGCATTCATCCATTCATCAAATTCTCTCAAGCATTCAAGCATTTAAATCATCAAGTCAAGCATAAATCAAATATCTTGGAGCAACCATTGACATATCTTTAGACTTATCCAACAAGGGTTTGGTGAGTATTTACATTTTCATGTTGTGTATTCATTATTCTCTTTTCATTTCATTTATATTTCTATTTTAAGGGTTTGATTACCAAAGTGGGGTTTGACCAAGGAAAACCCCTATATCCTAACCCTCAACACTTTTTCCCCTTTGCATGTGTGTTTGTATGCAGATTTTATCAAATGGAAAGGTGAGAAAAGGTGTCCATATCCCATAAAAGTCATTCAAGGTGTCTCAAGCCCTATTTCAAGCTTGGAGAGAGTCTACAGGTTGAGTTTTGTAGCTTCAGATCTGGGGAATCTTTAGAAACAGAATTGCATATCATAAGCCACATAATCCTATCTAGAATTCTCTACTTTCCAGAAGAGGACTCATTCAACATTGATGGTGAATCAGTCCCATTTCTAGGCTCGACTAGTGATTTCTATATATTTGGATACCCAATTCCCTAAAACTAGTTTCCACACTTTCTAGAAAAAATAGGACGCATTCACCCAAAATGGTGAATCAGTCCTAGTGAGCATTTTTGGTGTCTTTTGCAAGTGTTCGGAGCCTCATTTCACCCTCTTCCAACTTCCAGGTACATATCTCCAATTGGGAACTACTTTTTGTTATAGTTTGTTCACATCTCTAGTGAAATAGTTTGAATACACATTATGTTTTCCAGCACATGTACATTAGATTAGAATTGCATTCCTTAGTTTGAATTTTCATTAGGTTTTCAACATTTAAATACATCCACACACACACTTCACACCCCTTTTTCCATTTCTTATAAAGAGAACATAAGCATTTTTTGCCCACCCTTTCTCCTTCTAGGTGAAAAACCCTAGGAGTGATAGAAAGCAAGTAGGTGCCAAAAATCTATGTTTCACCACCATTCC
Source organism: Sequoia sempervirens (assembly GCA_007258455.2). NCBI lineage: Eukaryota > Viridiplantae > Streptophyta > Pinopsida > Cupressales > Cupressaceae > Sequoia > Sequoia sempervirens. The sequence goes on along the minus strand of VDFB02105785.1, from coordinate 393,247,431 downwards.
CACCAAAAAAAACAAGGAAATCCCATTTGAAAGGGGGTTTGAATGAACTCTGGTCCACTCGAACCCCTGGGGGTTCACTCAAACCCCATTGGTTCAAGTGAACCCCCTTTTCCCACCTTCCTACTCTCTGGCACAAAAAAAAAAGATTTTTTTCCAAGTTCAAAGCTTGGGTTAAGGATGAAAATGGAGGAGACTTCACAAACCCAACTGGAATTAGGTAGTCCTCAGAACAAGCTATCCAATGACTATAATTTTAATATGTTTTGGTTTTATTATGTATTTATTTTTTTAGTTTTATTAAACATAGGTTTTTCACCGAAAATCAATCTCTTTATTTTGCATGTGGAAAAATAACAGATTATCAATATTTTTTTTAAAATATGAGTGCACTAGATATTTAAGTCCTTGTTCCAACAAAAAAAAAAATTGAATTTCGATACATACAAAAAAAGTTGATTGTTATACAGTCTGCCTATGTCTAAATTGTAACTAGTTTGACTTTGAAACTTGATTAAGGAAAAAATATTCAATAAAACACTATTTAACCAATTGGAAGCACTAGATATTGGATTTATAAATCTAAATTAAAAATAATTATAATTTTATCCTTCATAAAAAAAAAGTTATGTGTTATACAGTGAGCATCACTCCTTAAAAATGTTGTTTTTTGAAAAAAACTAGTTTTCAAAGGAGATGGAAAAAGAAGTGCAATCTGATTCCAAAAATTTTGAAAAAAAATATATTTAGAATCTACAGACAAAATTTCACAAAACTCTAGTTTGCACCATCTTCAAATTCCTCATGGTTCAGCAACTATAGGTTCTCAAAAGTGAAGATTTAGTTAGAAAAAATTATTTCAGTGTCTAATTTGACCAAAAATTGTAAACTAGTATTGTGGGATCACCCAAGTATGGTGATTTTTCCTTCTCTTCCATTGTGATTTTTGGTTGTTCCACCTTATATTTTGTATTATTATACTTATATAGTAGCTTGGAATTCTCCCATTGCAACTTGTAATCTTTTGTTTTCTTTCCTGCTACATCACTTAATAGAATAATACTTAAAATAAAATATGTAGGCTAAGGTGTGGTGATATCTTATAATCTTATGTCAATTAAATTTTGACCCAATTCACCAATTTCTTGGGCTACTTGATATGTATTGTATTTTGGAGTGATGGACCATATATCTAGTTTGTCATGCTTTGTGTTGAATCTAACCTAGAGTAAAAATTATTGTCTTGCTCCTCACTCTAAAAATATTATCCTTAGTATCTTTCCTTATTATTATGTCTAATACAATGGAAGATATGTAGCATATAATAGCCAAACATTTTCCCCTACTATTCTCCTTCCCTCTTTTTGATTCATGTTTCTAATATCAATATTAATATGCTTTCAAATAGTTTAGGAAAAATCCTATTGATTACATTATTCCCTTGGTTTGCTCTTATATTTTCTCCCTTTTTATGCCTATATTTCTCCTCATCTTGATTAGTAGCACTTTTAATTTATTAGTATGTATAAATTCATTGTCAAAGATAAAAATTTCCGTACATGCTAATTCTCTAACATCTTGCACAACCTAATCTCCCTCTTCAAATATCAACAAGGTTCTATCCTCTAGGATGGTTACCACATTTGTTTCCTAGGTGAACAAATAGTTATCCAAATATTTGTTTCTTTAGAGGAATTATTTCTACTTTCCTTTGGTATATAATAATCTACCAAGGGCTATACAATCCCCACCTTTGAATTATTATTGAGCACTTGACAACAACCCATTGATGTAGCATACATCTTTCATGTTGTAGCAACTAGTTTTTTAACTTTCTATAAGTATAATTATTTCTCTTCATTAAAAACATCTGTGGGGATAGGTTTTGGGATGAGTTTATGGTTCATCACTTTGAAATTGTTAGCATTATCAAGTATTATGTTCATCCTATCAATTAAATATCTAATAACCAAGAATGCTCCTTCACATTTGTTATCAATTAAATTTCTTCTTATTTTAGGTACGAGGATGTTTTCCAATTTTATCCTTTTACCCTTATTCTCTTCTTTTTTTTAATAAATTCTTAGATCGGGTTTTGATTTTTTATTAAATTCATTCCCATACCCTAACTCACCTACATCTCTTCTGATTTTATCAATAAAATTCTCTAGATCATACCTCATTTTATTTGTTTATTACATTCTATATTCACACAATTTTGGACATAATTATTCTAGATGATACTTGGATATTATACTGGAGTACAAAAAATTCAAGGTTGATAGGTAAAATGATCTTTTTCTACATTGTCTCAATTGATTTTTTTCAAATTTATTGAGTTACCATATGGCCTTAAAAATAAAACTCTCAATCACCCAAAAAGGAAGATTATGAGAATTTTTCTCTACTCCATACACTATAATTGTAAAATAATTGTGATAGAAATAGTGACCCTAATTGTGTTCAATTCTTTAGGAGTTAGATTTTTTGATATTACAAACTTGGTGAAAGCTCTAGAAATCCTATCTCTCTAGTATCCTAATATGTTAAGAATTAGATAACTATAATAAAATTTCTCTCAAATATAAAATAATTATATAATTATAAACATATAAATCTCATATATAGTTTAATATATATACATGAATATAATTCCCTTATAATGACATAGAAGTTACTCTAAAATTAAGTGCCACAATTTAATCTCTTTGCAAGAATAACAAGATATGGCTCAATAAAATTAATACCATGTAAGTAATGGTATTTTTTTCCCAACCTTTAATGATATTATCTCTTTGTGAGATCATTTATCTAAGAATGAAACAAAATCAAACAACCTAGATTTACATGCCTATGCTGAATATTAACATCCATCATATTTAGATCCATAGGTATTTGAACCTTGTAATCAACTCCCAAGACCTAGCACAAGGATTCATAAGTCATTTGAAGTAATATTTAAATTTCCTTGCACTAAGGAGCTTAATTTATCTAGTAGTAATAGATTTTGTTCTCCAAACCATATTGTCTAGTCTAAAAATTGGAAGCCACTTGAACTTGTAATTATATATATATATATATAATTCTTGGCATAATTCTTTAAAATCAATTTTATAAATTACCAACAATTTAAGGTTAAAAAATTCTTTGATTAGTTTATTTTTCATAGTGACTATTTCATTTCCCATCCTATCCTTTAGTGTTCTAGTGTTTAGTATATATTTTTTTAGTGTTTATTTTATGTATTCTATCTATAAAATAAACACTAAAAAAATATATTGGTATCACCAACTCCCTAGGTTAGATTTTTAGATATTTAAAATTGGAGTAGACCTCTTAGCATAGTTATAGCAATATTTAAAGAAATCCCACCTGGTTGATATAATGATAACATATTTGATACATTTGGATTTATCATGAAATCTATCAAATAGAGTGATGATTCCCTAGGCATGCTTCAACTTTCTATAAGAACTTGATCTTGAAGTGAAACCTTGCAACTCAATATTTAGACCTCCTGACCTTTTTCAAATTTTAACATTTATTAAATTGTACACCCCAACCACTCCCTTGAACCTCCCAATACATCATTAATGTTCAATTGTATCCCCTATTTAAACTACTTAGTATTGATTTCCCCACCTAGAAACTTATTCCCATCCCCAAAGGAGTGGATCTTCATGGAAAATCAAGGGTGGATGATGAATGTGACTATGCAACCATTAATGCATTCATTAAGCTCCAAATGCCAATGGTCCTTGTACCTACTCTAGGCCACCCATTCAATAGATTTTAGGAGATTTCAATCTATTCTGGAAATACCACATTAATGATATTTGGTTCTTAATTGAATTCCTACAAGGATTCAATGGCCAAATAAAACACTATAAATATGAGTTTATTTGATAGAACAATAATAAGGCATTTCTTGATTTCCACATGACCACAAGCATCAGGTAGTGTTTAAGGTTTGAATCTTACAAGTCTAGTCACATTTTGAGAAACCTATTTTACAAATGAAAAGAAGTTAGCTAATGTGTAGAAGGTATTTGTGACTAAGTGTTTCATTGTTCATTTGTAGATCTTTAGGAAAACTCTTAAGATACAACTTGTGACAACATTCTAGCTAATGGTTTTCTCTTGCTACATTTTTTGATATGATTGTAATACATATTTGATTAATGTTGTAGCATTCTAATTAATTGTAGTTATAATAGTCATTTCTATATTGTATTTGGATTTTTGAGTTTAAAGGTGGATTATCAAGCATGTTAAGCTATTGATATCATATCTCTATTCTAATCTCTATCTATTTTTTATTTTGATAAAATATGACTCTATAACCCAATATAAAGCATTGATCAAACTAGAAATAATGATCCTCCATGCACTTAAAATGAAACACATATTTAACCAGCAGTTTAGGAGTAGGAAGTTAGTTTTTGTGTATTTCATGATCTAGTATTATTCCCAAGAAAACATGTCCAACAATATTCAAGATTTTTTATCTTTAGAGAATCATGTCTTAAATGTTTTCATCAATTTAATAGATGGAATGTATGTAGTAGGTTAGTCCTTGGTCTAGTGATAATTTTTAGGATCAGGTATGTATTGAATGCTATTGCAAGTTTGTCTATTTATCTATCTTCAATTATGATTAATCTTGTTAGGGATACCTCTAAGAATACCCTCCTAGATCCAATTGATCCCAAAGTGAAAGAAATGTTATCCACTCTCAACAATTAGCATATTACCACTTGCTCTTTATTGATAAGTTGATCCATATTCACCCTTCAAGAATGAAATTTCCTTGGCATTAAAGTGGATTGACCCCTATAAAATTGTGAGTAGTTCAATTTTAATAGCCAACAAATTAACTGGTTGATTGTTCATGAAATAAATAAGGGTTGAAAAATATAATGTGTTTTGCAACCTACAAAAGTATTGTTTACTATTCCTAGAGAGTAAAAGGGACAAATTTCTATTTTACTAAAAAAAATTCTATTTAGTTGATTTCAAATGTAGGTTAAAAAATTTATTTAGGATTCTTAAAATATAGAAAAGATAACTTGTTGCATTTAGTTCATGTCTTTTTTCTTACTTTGATCATTTAATAAGAAAATAAGGTTGAAAAATGTGTTCTATGTTTCAACTTAATAAAAAAGCTAGAATTCATGATTTGTAAGAAAATTGTTAACATAGTGATTAGTTAATCATCTACAAAAAGAAATATGGTTGAAAAATACACAATACATCTCTATCTTATTGAATACATTTTTAGGGGATTGATTACCTTACAAAAAGGAAAGTTGGAAAACATGTTTTGATGAAACAACCCTACTTGTTTTCTTCAATCATTTCGCCTTAATAGTTACCAAATTTTAAAGAAGATATTTGATGTGTATTAATATTTATATAATCACTAATTCATCACTTTGTTGTTTGCAAAACTATAATTCCAATAACACATTATGTTGTTCACCTTATAGAGCTCTTGTTTAGGATCCATATTTATAGTAAATAATATAATTTATTCTCTTTTGAAGCTTATAATTTGTATTATTTATGAATGAGAGGCCACCCAATTAAGAAATATTTATATTATGTAACTAGCTTTTCCTATTTAAAATATGTGATTCCTTAAAACATTAAAATATATGTTGTTTAGTTCATTAGTTGAGCATTACTTTATTTACCATTGTTGAAGGTATTCATATATATCAGAAGAGGATTTCTAAATTTTCTAGGTATTATTTTCCCTATTTTGTTGATTCAAAATTTTCCTTAAAAAATAGGTTGCAAAGCACACACTATTTTGCAACTAGCACATGTTTAAAAATATCAAGGTTCTAAAATACTAGGTAGATAAAAATAATAAATTGATTTAAAAAATTATAGAGAATATAGGAGAAAATGATAATAAAAGTGAAAAATTTCTCCAAATCTTATTCCCTTCAAAATCACTTGAGATGTTTCCCCAACTTGTACCTACAATTATCCCCAAAAACGCATGCAATTATCTTCATAAACACTCATGATTGACTTCAAACACATGAAAAATTCTATTTTGCTATCGATTTCATCTCTAAACTTTTATTTAATGCAAATATATGGCATAACCAATCATAAAAGTCCACTTTAATGTGTATACAAGAACTCATTAATGTAAAAAATAGGTGGCAATATATCAATAGGAAATTGCAACAAAGACCATGCACATAAAACTTGCTTTACATGAAAATGATGATAGGTATATCTAATAACAAGAGATGACATCCCTTGACTTGTTATTCAATATATCTACCACCATTTGATTTCTCATATTATTTATTTCTAAAGAGAAAGACTAATTATATCAAGACATTTCATGGACATGTAGACATTTCCAACTTGTCTAATATCATACTATAGTTCCTTATTTATGAAAAATAATCTCCATAAAATGCATCAAGGCCTTCCTTCTTTTCATTTTCCTTCATTTCCTCCTTTTATAAGATTTTGATGGTCAACCAGATGTTTGTATCCCTTGCAAACCTCATATCCACTTCTGCATCAATTTGTTACACTCTCATATCTCTTAGTACTTTTCCCATTTCTTCCTTTTTTTGGATTCCACTAGATATCTAGACTTCTATTCATTTCCCATAAACTCTCAATCTCTCATTTCTTCCTTTTTGTAGACTTCTAAAGTGGATCCAAATCTTTTCCTCCTTCATTTCATCCCATTCTCTCCTCCATTCTCATAATTTTTCTTGCACCATTCTCTAATTCACCATTTAGAATTCTCATTGATCTATAGCCATTTAAATGTATAGTTCCCCTTCCTTTCCTCACATTTCCCTAAAATATTTTCTTGCAATTTTTCATTAGGCATCTAAACCTTCACTACATAATATATATTTTGAATGTCCACCTACACATAATTTTATTATATTCATGTATAGTTAGCCTTTGGTCAGTTCCATCCCTTTTGTGGAGTTTCATTAAACTTCAAGACTTTTTTTCCCCCATTTAGTTTTGACCCTCAATCTTGACCTGAAACCCCATAGCCCATTTTTAACCTCCTAACCTTCATCAAAAAATTTCATTTCTTCTTGTTCACCCCAACCACTCTCTTGAACCTCCTAGTACACCACTAATGCTCAATTTGACCCCTTTAACAAATTATTCAATATTTTCCCACCTACAAACTTATACCCATCCTCAAAGGTGTGGATGTTCATGCAAAATCAAGGGTGGATGATGAAGGTGATTATTCAACCATTAATATAGTGGTTTAGCTCTAGATGTCAATGGTACTTGTGCCTATTATATGCCACCCATTCAATATATTTGATGATATTTCATTTTTTTCAAAATTCCATATTAATGAGATTCAATTCTTAATTGAATTCCAACAAGGATTCAATGACCCAATAAAACACTATAAATATGAGTTTATCTAATATAACAACAACTAGTCATTTTTTGATTTCCACATCACTACAAGCATTTGGTAGCTTCTAGGGTTTTAAATCTTACAAGTTTAGTCACATGTTGAGAAACTTATTTTACAAATTAAAATAAGCTAGCTAATGACTACAACAAATATTTGTAACTAAATGTACCATTGGTCATTTGTAGATCTTTAGGAAAAATCCTAAGAGATGAACCATGACAACAGTCTAGCCTATGGTTTTCTCTTGCTACTTTTGTTGATATGATTATAATATAGATTTAATGAATTCCTTACCATTCTAAGTCATTGTAGTTATAATTATTAATTCTAAATTATATATAGATTGTTTGAGTTTGAAGAGGGATTATTAATCATTTTGAGCTATTGACATCATATCTTTGTTGTTATCTCTATGTATTTTTTTCTAATAAACTATGACTTTATAAGCCAATATAAGACATCAATCCTAGAAATAATGATCCTCCACACACTTAAAATGAAACACATCTTTAACAATTAGTTTAGGAGTAGGAAGTTATTTTGTGTGTATTTCATGATCTAGTATTATTCCCAAGGAAACATCTTCAACAATATGTAAATTTTTTTATGCTTAGAGAATCATGTCTTTCTTATTTTCATCAATTTAATAGAAAATGTGTAGTAGGTTAGTCATTGGTCTAGTGACAACTTCTGGGTTCAAGTATGCGTTAGATGCTGCTATAAGTTTATATGTTTATCTATCTTAAGTTATGAATAATCATATTAAGGATACCTCTAGGAATACCCTCTTGGGTCCAAATAATAACAAAGTGAAAGAAACATTATTCACTCTTATCAATTGGTCTATCATCACTTGTACCCATTGTTGATAAGTTCAACCATTCACCTTGCAAGAATGAACTTTCCCTAGCCTTAAAGTGGATTGGTCCCTCTAGACATTTGAGTAGTTATTTTAATACTCAACACATTAACTAATTGATTATTCATGAAATAAATGAAGGTTGAAAAATATATTGTCTTTACAATCTACAAAAGTATTGTTTAATATTCCTAGAGAATAAAAAGGACAATTCTATTTTACTAAATGTTCATCTATTTAGTTGATCTAAATGTAGGTCAAAATTTTTATTTAGGATTCTTAAACTATAGAAAAGAAGACTTGTGTTTAGTTCAATATTTTTTTACTTGATCATTTATCAAAAGAATAAGGTTGAAAAACACATTCTATGTTTCAAGTTAATCAAAATTTGTTTAGAATTCATGAGCTGCAAAAAATACTGTTAACAAAGTGAATCGTTGATCATCTATAAAAAGTATTAGGTTGATAAACACACAATATTTTTATGTCATTGAATATTTTTTAGTTGATTGTTTAACTAAGAAAAAGGTAGGTTGGAAAATAATGTTTTATTAAACCAACACTAGTAGTAATTTTTCCATCAATTTTTCTATACAATTATCGAATTGTAAATAAGATATTGATGCATATCAATAGTTATATAATCACTAATTTATCACTTCATTATTGGAAAAACTACAATTTCAATAACACATCATGTTATTCACTTTGTAGAGAGCTCTTGTTTAGGATCCATAAATAATAAAGAATATAATTTTTTCTATTTCAAATATTATGATTTGTATTTAAAATTTTCCTATTTAAAGTGTATAACTCCTTAAACATGAAAATATAGGTTGTTTAGTTCATTAGTTGAACATTATCTTATTTACCAATGTTGAAGTAGTAATGTATATCAAGGAGGGTGTTTAAATTTTCCAGGTGTTGTTTTCCCTATTTAGTTGATTCAATTTTGTATTTATAAAATAAGTTGTGAAACACACATTATTTTGTAACTAGCACATGTTTTATAATATCAAGGTTCTAAAATTATAGAAAATATAGAGGGAAATGATAATGAAAGTGAACAAATTATATTCAAAGTTTATTCCCTTCCAAAACACTTGAGATGTTGTCCCAACTTACATCTACAATTCTCTTCAAAATGCATACAATTCTCTTCATAAACACTTGCAATTAACTTTAAAACACATGGAAAATTTTGTTTGTCTCTATAGTTCATCTCTAAGCTTTTATTTCATGCATATATAAAACAAAGACGCGGTTGCAAAAATGCATTCTAATATACATACAAACATTCATTAATGTAAAAAAGAAAAATGTAACAATTATATCAAATAAAAACTTCTAACAAAAGCCATACAAGCAAAACTTATTATACATAAAAATGATTATAGATATATCAAATTACAAACAACATCCCTTGATTTATATTCAATATATGTACCGCCATTCATTGTTTTCTATACTATTTATTTCTAAAAGAAAGATTGAGTTCTTGAATGATGCGATTATATGTGATAAAAATATAGACAAAATCTTGAAAAATTGTGAACCAAAAATATTGATACACCCATATATATGAGAAATGTAAAACAAATGAGTTAACAATACACATAAATTAGAGGGTGGACTTTTTTGCTTGCCTTAATTAATATTTTTTTTGACATGAGCGCTAGCCCAAAGCCTGGAAAGTGTTCTACTCGAGAAGGCTACTTTTATTATTATTTTTGTGTTTGTGGATGAAACATGTCTTTTAAAAATAGAAAGAGAATGACATGGCAGTATGGCTTAGTTTTCCTAGATTGGGGACAACCAGCCAAGGTATTCGACAGGCATTGCCTACATAAAACAAAATTTATCCAGCCAACAACCAGTTTCAGATCCTCTAATTATATATATATTTTTAAGAAAGCTCTCGTGCCATTTAAATGTACATAATGACCATTAAAGAAGAAGCATGCAAAGCTAGCACTACATTGTAAATTGTGATCTATTTATTTATGGTTCCAAAGCATGAACAACATGAATCATCTATACCACCCTGCATCAAAAGTTATGTGCTGTGGTTTTCTGCCAAATACACGTATTTGTCATTCAGTACAGGGCCCTGTAACACTAAAACTGCAATTTTTTTAACAGAAGACATTAGATTGAATCTTGCTTCTTTACTTCCCTCGTGGAGTAGCTTCCCAAATGCCTTATTGAAGCCAATCGTTCGACATTAATTTGCTGCATTTTGCAGACTTTTCTCTGTTTGCTCATTTTGGGCACAGGCTTAAGTTTCGACTAATGGCACTCCACAGAAAAATGGCAGAAGGTTCATCTCAACTGTTCGGAATGGGCATGTACAAGCACAAACTATTTAGCTAAAATGGGTATTCATATTCTGTTTGAATGGTGTGGGCATTCAGGATCTGTGTCATTTCTCAAATATTTTTTATGCCACAGTTTCCTTGAATTAGTGCGGCAGATGAATCCACAGGCCTAGATTACGACTCATTTCTCTTGGTATTTTGTTCAGATGAAAAAAATATTTCAAACAATGCTGTCGCTGTCATTTTATCTTCTTTCTGCTTCATAATGGCCTACTGGATTGGAAGAACTGAAATACTCTGTAATGAGAGTGTCAGCTCCGTTAGCCTGCGGCCTGCCTTTACATGGGACTTCTTTTCATAGTCGATACATGGGCCAATAGAGAGCTGCAACCAGCCACCGCTTTCGGGGGTATCTTTTTCTTCAGCGGCGGAGCAGCCAAAATTGTTATATCTGTCTTCGATTGCGGCGCTGTGATTCGATCTCGAGTTGCTTGCCGGGCTTGTGTAATCTCTTGATGTTACAGAAAAGCCTCCATTGTTAGCCTCTGCTACAGTCACGGTTGTTTCTGAAAAGTCGGATTGGTGCTTGGTAGGAAGAAATTGAAGCTCTCTCTGCTCCATATTCAACCACCCACAATTCAACGGTCTATCCGCCATTGAAATCCCAGACCTGGTAGAGCTAAGAATTTCGTTAGAACTGCTACTCGCCACTGTTATACAGGGCTGTCTTGACGGATCGTTGTACCCAAAAGTCGCTCTCTCTTTCGCTGCAATGCAATCATCGTGGTGTTCAATGAAGCTCTCCACTCTGCAATCATCAAAAGTAATTACTTTCAACTTCAGTTTATGTATAAAAAATTGCAGGAAACACGTTCCCAATCAAGATCAGGCCTGAAAAAGATTCAATTTTTATTTAGACGCTTACAAACTCTAACAGGACTGGTGCTTATAATGTGGATGTATATAAATACCTGGAGAAAACTCTGCCACAGTCACAGGAATGGCCTCTGGTACCACAGGTCTTGAGGTGGGCTTTGTAATCAGATTGAACAGCATATCCCTTGGAGCACTTCTCACACTTCCATTGCTTCTCGATGCTGTGTTTCCGGCGGAAGTGTTTCTTGATGCCAACCAGGTCTCCAAGAGCATGGCACGGATCGTTGTGCAGGCAGGTCGGGTCGGGGCACACATATACCCGTTTGCGAATTTCCGGGGTGGGCCTTTTCAAGAGCTTCCAAGGAACTTTGTGCCTTCGTCTGTGCATTTGCAGATTCTGATCCCTCTGGAAACCCTGGTTGCATATCTCGCACACATATCTATCGGATTCCATTAAAGTCTTGGGCGACAATGCCACCACCTCTGCATCGGGATCTGCGTAACACAACCCAAGTTTCCAATTCCACACAATCAAATACACATACAATATGTACGGACTAACAATTAGAAGATTTTGTAAGCCAACAAATTGTTACCAGGAGTGCCCGCAGGGCGGCGTTTTCTTTTGTTCTGGTTGTTGGTGGTCGAACTCGGAAGAGGAGACGATGAAGTATTAATGCCCGGAACGACTTGCATATACAGACAAGGGGAGGAAGAAAGTGCAGTTCCTGGCGAGGGCAAAGCTGTCATATTGGGGAAATCAAACTACCCTTCCTACTGATGATCTTACAAGACTATTAGGGCACTGCTTCTATGCAGGATCCCACACAAGTGCTCTGGGTTTGCCTTGATTTAAACCTTTCTATCTCTGGATATAATGGCCTGGGCTACTCAAGCATACAGAGGAGTAAACAGTTAATGCCTATAAAATCAGCGATCCCAAGTTTACAAAAGCAAAAGATGAATTAAATTAATGAGGCGAACTTGAGGTCCTGACAGAAGCCAACTGTATTGGCACTCACAACTAGCTTTAGTGGCTTCTTGGCAGTCTGCAGCCTTTCCAACTCGCATCATAATTAGCCCCTGAGCAAAACGATCCGAACAGATAAACCAAACCCTATACCTAGTCTGAGCGAACTACAAAGGCGAGGCTAATAATATAAGTAGTCTAGGGGATTCTCTCCTCCACTGCAACGGAGGTGCTGTTGTGGCGGCCTCCGTTTTGAATTTGAGTAATGGATGCATTGTAAGTTCAACCAATGCTTGGGTCAGCGGGCCCTTGGAAAATTTGTTTCCCTTGATGGAAAGAGTAGTTGTACGAGGGGCGTTACTATACAGACAAACACGCGGCATTAGAACGACATAAGAGGCCGTCAAGAGAGCAGGAGCAGCTAAACGAGGATTAATTCCCCGCGCACGAATTCAATGTGCAATGAAAAGCGTTTCCGTCCACGTGCACAGGTCGATTCGAAATTATAAACGCCTCGACTCTGGACCCTCTTTCCCACTACCCTAATATTGAAACGCCATCAGAGCGGGATTACAATTTTACGTCTAAGAAATAATACTCGATTTCTCCCCAGGCGGCGCTACGTAGACTTTTAAGGAACAGTCCAGATCGCTTACGTCTGCCTTCTCCGTTGCATTGCGCATCAGTCCCATTCGCATGGCTAAACCCAACGTTTCTGCACGGGACGGTGTACATGGACTCCAAGCTCTCTGGAATTAATCCACACCTTGAACGCTCGGAAATTTCTCAGCTAGAGATGACGATCTCATGGGGCTAAATTTCATGGCCGTATGACCGTATTTATGTTCATTACACTTAAAAATACAAAAAAATATTTTTTTATTTAATGCGATGTAATTGAAGTGAAAGTTATTGCAGACCGTCAGCTTTTTCCCATTGTCATACTAAATGTATAGCTACCATTTCGCGTCAACATAAAAGCGTTTGTTTCTTTCAAGGATATTTACAAAAAGCAATGTTTTTAGATAACCGCCATTATATAAATTATCTGACGGCCAGCACAGAACGTCAAATTTAAGATAAATTGAAGTTCTGCATTGGACAGATGTTGAGCTTTACAATTGCAAGTAGATTACCCGTCACATCGTGTAGATACTGCAGAGTTTAAATTGATGGCCGTATTACCTTATTTTGAAAAAAATACAGTAATACATAAAAGAATTTTCCAATTGTGTGAGGATAATTCAGTTAATTTTGGCTAGACAAACAAATTTCTGCCACAGACCCTGTCACGAAATGATCACTCATCTCATGCCCGGTCTAATTGATACACGTTAATGCTGTGGAGTCTTTCTTTCTGTGAAAGACAAACATTCCCCATCTTTGACGATACTTGTTGGTAACCCTAAAAAGCTCAACAATCACGTAACAGCGATTATATCCTTTAGGAAACACTGTTTTTCTTTATAAAGTCACGAGTAATATAAACCTAATGTTGATATTGGGAATTTTTCGAACATTATTTTTACAATCAATTGTATATGTTTTGTATCTTTGGAATTGAAATATTATGCAGATTATACAAAATTTGGTTCTAGGAAAATTTATCTGAGCAATTGAAAATTATTCTTTTCCAAAAAATAATTCAAAGTTTTGGAAATATATATTAAAAAATGTTAATGTGATTGATTAACTTTTGGGTGAATTGCCCGAGGTGAATTTTCCTTGAGGTGAATTTATCATGGCGTTGAATTTTCCCGAGGTGAATTGTTGGTGTCTGACAGGGAATTGCTAGCATGCCACAAAATTTATGTGAAATATTCTGAAATTTCTTTTATGTGACTGAAATTAATTTCAGAATTTAAAAAGTTGGAAAATTTGATCACCTTGTCTTAAATGCATAGTATTTATAACTAGCACTTGCATCTAAAGGAGGTTTAAGGATTATGTTGATAGAAAATTATATGTATGTTAATATGTTACAGAACATGTATTTGTGCATTGCACTGCAAAGTCTAGTTGCATGTTGCTGGATTAAACAATTAATAATAAATGCTAAATAATGGAATGAAATAAACTTAAACAATTTTTATTTTATTTTTAAAGAAATTAAGTATTATCTGATTATGAAATATTTGCATACAGATTGAAAATATAAAACAATGTAAATGAAAAAAAGAAGTTACCATCAAATTGACAAAAAACACTACAAATGGAAAAGAATGTTCCCATTCAATTGTCAAATCAATATTTATCTGACTTTTATGTGATAAGAGAGATTTTGAAGGCTTTTACCTGATATTTTGAAGGCTTTTACCATTAAATGACAGCTGGCTTCTTTTCGATGACCCCAGAGTGATTTGCAGATGTGAGACTTGTTTCAGACTCAAATCTTGCCGTATATATAGCTTAGCTTATCAACTAATTATATTCTAAACATCAAATCCAAAAAAAATATTAATTAAAATAATATAAACTGTGAAAATTTCACTAATTTAACTATAATCTTCTTTAAATTCCACTTGGTTTACAAAATATTGGTATCTTCAATACTCCGGGATGAGGAAGGTTCGAGAGCCATAGTTATGGCTGCCAAGAAAGAGATTGTTTCTATCTCTTCTTCTTTCGCAGTTTCTTGGGCTGCTTCATTCTTTGTATCTCAGCTTCATTTAATACAAAAAAAAAAAAAAGAGCTTGTACTTTATTTCTGCTATATGTTGGGCAGATCTGTGTGAAGCTTTTGTACATTTTTGTTTCTATCTCTTCTTCTTTTGCAGTTCCTTTCCTTGGACTACTCCATTCTTTGTATCTCAACTTCATTTAATACAAAAAAGAAAAGAAAGAGCTTGTTGAAGTGCGTGAAGGTTTTTGATAACTTAACAGTTTTTCAGGAAGGAGACCACCAACAAACCTCCAAAACGTCAAGCAATGTGGGGACTACACCAGTTGTGCGGGGATTGTGTTAAAATAAAATTATCTTTTCAAAGTTTGAACTCCTTGTCTTCTGACAGTCTCTCTATAAACCCATACCCTTCTTTTTCCCATCCGGAATGAATTCATTGGAGGGTTAATTTAAAATTCTGTATTCCGACAGGCGTACAGTCTCGCTGCAAATAAAAACGTCTAGTCACCGAAAGTTTTGCTTTGAAATGCAAGCAAAACAAGAAATGTTGGACTCGCCGTATGAGTATAAGCAGGCAGAGCCTACTTAGGTCCCAGTCCAATTCTTCTCCTTCCCATTTGCCGTCTCTCTATTATTATTTTGGTTTACTAAATGGATAGTTACGGTCATTGTCGCTGTCATAATTATTGTGGAGTTACAAGCCTGATTAAGATACCAATTCAATTTTTACAACCAATCCCTAGATGCCATGGTTATTGGCAGTCATTAAAAATTAAGTAGATGTTGTATACTAGCAAAGTGTAACCAGCTGTCCACACTTAATCATAGTCTACATTCTTGTCTTTTTAATTTAGCAGATTTTAGAGAACGCTTTAATCAATTACAGAGATTAAAATCATAGTGCATGATTACGTGTAATATTGTTTCTAGATTTTACTATGTTGAATTCTTTTACTAATATTTTGGATTATATTTAATGATCTATCATCCATTCCTACACTCTTGTTATCTATTTTCTGATGATGGATCATAGAATATAATCTAAAACATTGATGAAAAAACTTGACACAACCAAATCTAAAAACACCATTACACAACTACGAAAAAATTTAGAAGATCTAAAATACTTACATTAAATGCTGTCAACTTCACTGATATAATTGTGTCTTTGAAATTGTTTTCTAAGTTATAAAAGCTTTTATATTGTTAAAAAACTGATTGTGTATTGGCTGTAAGGTTTGATCCGCACTAACATAATGTTTGACTGGTTAAGCATTGGTGGCCTCTCTGCCCACTCTTGGTTGTGACAGAAAAATCCCAAAAAAAATCCTGTTCCTACAAAGTTTTAAAAAGATGCCGTCCAGCGGGAAAAAGGAAAGCTACTTGCACACAAGAGAAAAAAAACCAGGTGCAAATTTCCACCGCCGCAATTAAAATCCCAATCAAGAAAGACAAGAAGAAATATGAGTTTTGTTTGTTTTGTCTGATTGGACCCATCCCTCGCACTGTAATAATTCATTCCCACCCACACGAATGAATTTGGGAAACATTCCTCAGTCTGGTTTGAAATTTTAATCAATGCCCTGAAGTTCTCCATAAAATTATCAGATTAAAGAAAATGGCAACGACGACATAATAATGAAGATTCCTCCTTTTAAAGCTGACGGCCAGTGCTCAATTTAAGTGGCCGACCGGCAATGGCAGAGGGAGGTGGGTGAGACTGTAGCGAGAGAGAGACTCCACTTTTCGACTTAAAGGCGAGCACTTATTCCACCCCGTTGGATGCGCAGTGTCGGTCTGATGTTTATCCATTTCAAATCATAAGATATGGGCATTCAACTTTTTAGACTCGGACCTTTTTTAATATGTAACTCAATTAAAGGAAGAGTTTAAAGAGTTAGTATATTGGTTTTCATGAAAAAAAAAAAATGATCAATGTGTTAATTCAATTATTATTTGTACGTAAATGAGGTTCAAGAATTATGTCGATAAAAAATTATATCTATGTTAATATGTTAGAGAATAAGTGTTTGTGTATGGGTGCAAATTCTAAGATTGAATGTAGATTTAAAAAAAAAAAAAATTGGATGTTTTTTGAAATATTTTAATGCAAATTTAAAACATAAAATAATGCAAATGAAAAGGAAAGTTGTCATCAAATGGAAAAAAACACTAGAATGAAAATATAATGTTCCCATCTAGTTGACAAATTAATATGTATATGACTTTTACATGGTAAGTGAGATTTTGGAGGCTTTCACATCATATTTTGGAGGATTTTACTATTAAATGACGGCTGATTTAACAGCAAGCGTGAGACTTATTTTAGGTTCAAATCTCATACTGTATACAGCCTATGGACTAATTAAAGTAAGAATATAAAGAATTAGTATATTATATATTGACAATAAATTGATTAATGTGATGATAAAAAATAAAATAATGTTATTTCAAATAATCGAATGTACAATAATTTATATTAAACATATTTTCAAAATTTATTATAAGTTAAGAAAATATTTATATAATTACAAATGGATGAATGAGATTAAAGTATATTTTTAGAAGGGGGCAAAGGAAGTGGAAGGGTCCAAAATGTCCAATCCATTAGCAAGACAAAGACAATAAGGGCTTCCAAACGTCCCACCTACCAAACCACAAGTCGACAAAAAGAAAGTACGTTTGACATGACTAAGGCACCTTCGCGTATATCTGTTGACCCATATTTCTGAACCTTAAAAGAGCATAAAGTTGGCCTCAATTTGACGGCCGTCTGCACGTTCTCGGAATTTGTTGTTTTTGAAAACTAGTCATCTTTGCACAACCGTTTCTCTACTAAACGTCACGTGACATCACCAATAAACACCGAGGGATGTATACGTTTGAAAGGAAATAAAATCCGTTTTACATTACCTAAGTTAGGTTAATAAAATGAAAGTAAATAAAATTTGATTTGTCTAAGAGTTGGAACTTGATAAGGTAATCAACAATGAATATTCATAATTTAAATATGAATACGTAAGGTATTTAGCTTTAAATTATAATGAAGATTAAGTGTTAATTTATAATGAATAATAAGTTGATTTTATTTTAAATTTTGTTATTTTGGTATGAAAATAAATGTATGTAGTTTGAATAATATCATATATTCTTATTACAATGTCTCGATTTCAAATAATTTATATGTGGATTAAAAAGTTATTTTTTATGTTTGGAGAGATAAGTTGGTTATAGCTTAGTATCATAGGTCTTAAAAATTGAAGAGAAAGGACTTTAAGTGCCAATAGATTAGGTTTTTCACCAAGTTCACACGTTCGTGAAAAGTGTGAAAATGTGACAAGGTTCTATCCAACACTAAGTTGTGAGTTTACAAAAAAGTGCAAAAGAATGAAACAAGGTCTTGTTTTACACAAAACATGAGTTCTTGAACTCTTTGATAGGGTGACAAAGCAAGCTAAGTTCAATATATTGCAAAGTATGAAGGTTCACGAACTAGAGAGAGATGCAATCAATTTTTAAATATTTTCCAATTCGTAAAGAGAGAAAATGCAACAAAGAAAAATGAAGTTCACTAGGTTCATAATATCACAAAGTTCATGAGTTTAAAAGCCATGTAGAAAGTCAATTAAGTTTGTAGAAAGATAAAAAGTACAACAAGCTAGAAAAAGATGAGAGAAGTAAAAATAAAGAAATAAGAAAGGCTGAATATATGGAATTTCTAAATGTAACAAAGTTCATAAGTTTGCAAACACATTGGAAGTGTGACAAGTTATGATTTTTACAAGTTTTCCAATTTGTGAACTATCCAAAAGTATGATAAGTTTCATGGGTTTGAGAAAAGTGCAAAAGTTCAACAAGTTAAGGAAAAGGCCAAAATCATCGTCTACTGTAGTAAAGTCAAATTCAAATTTAAGCAAACAAATGCAAATTCAATTTTATGTGGAAAAAAGGGAATGTCTAATGTCAATTACATCTACACACGTCACTTGCTCATTGGGGTAGGATTCATTACTAGCCATAAGTCTCGTCTATTTAAAGTGTGAATATTTGCATTCAAGAGAATTAAAAAATCTATAATCAACACCCTTGTTTACTTATTTTGAGCCTTGTGTTCAAACAATCATATCTAAGAATAAAAACCCTTAGATTTGTAGGATATCAAAAGAAAAAAAACTTTTAATTTCAAGGATTAGAGAATATGGTGTGTGCAGAAATATTGGGGACCAAAAATTGGTCACAACTACTTTTTGGTTCATCTAGGACATAATGTGAGCACATTATAACACACTCGCGTTATGGAATAGTAGTGATTGAGCATAGGTCAATCATTACTAATACATAGCATTCTCATGTTATTAATAATATACAATTAAAATTGTATAGAGGTTTAGCTCATTTGAACTTGGCCTCTCACTTATGCACAAAAAATTATGAGTGAGGACACACATTTTTCATTCAATCAAGTCACTATCAAAATGTTGCCATGATGTCCACAAGGTTGATGAGTTAGGTTTTATTATTATTTTTAGTGTAAAAAATGAATTAAATAATAATTTAGGAATGTTTTTTATTTGATTTTTTTAATTTTTCAAGAATTGAAAATCCCCCACTAATTAATAAAACCCTAATTCACCAATTCATGAAAGCCATAACTGAAGAAGAACCTCAACAAAATCCTCTGAAAATTCCTTAGCATCCTTGTGAGATGCAAGAATATCTCATAGGGAAAATTGAAAACAATAAAAAAGAATTTCAAACATTGATTGAAAGTTGAGAAATCTTAGTGGAACTAGTTCTTGTTGTTCTACTATCACCACTTCATTGGAATACATCATCTCTCACATAGATTCCATGAGTGGCCAAATTAACATGTGGTCATACAAGAGGGATGAAGAACAACAATTTTGTGCCACCAAATTATCCTACTAACAAATAAAAGAAAAGAAAATATTAAATTTTGATTTTTGTGGATTGTTCATTGATCCACAAACTACATGGTAGTTTTAAGAGGTTCCTTGTCCATTGATGTCAACACCAAGGAATAAGGTCCACAAGATTTAGGATAAGAGATGGAAATTCTTTTACCATCCCCAATGCAACAATAATGAGGTCTCATGGTATTTTTTGAGGAAACTTTGTTGTGATTTTTCCTCAATGAGATCCCAAACTACTTTGACATATGTGAGTTCCAAGGTAGAGGTGGGGGCTCAAGATAGGATAGAGAGTGGGAACATTGTTCCTAGGACCTAACATGAAGACCCCTCACTAGCCCACAAATTGAGCATGTCATGATCCCTTTCATTGTGATGGATACTGTTGAGCTGGAGACTATAGAGTACATTATCTCCCTCACACATACCTTATTATAACTATAGTGTAGGAAAATGCATTCCTTTACATTTTCACATTTTTTTGGGCCCTCCCTATTACAACATGGCTTCTTTATGCTCTAATTGGTCCTATTTTGCATCCACAAGCCTAATTTAATGTATTTTTTCTAAGGATGGTCCTAACATTTATTAAATGACCAATCATAATTCATGTTTTTAGGTTGTGTTCCAGATCTAGTGATCTAGGAATCATATGCCACCTTGAGCATATGGGTCCCACCTAGATTTCGGGGCCTGATCCTGAATATTGCATTGAACTTAATATTTCTTGAAGTTTGTGTCCCAAGTTTAAGCTACTGGGTCTCATACACCCCAACTGGTGTTTGAGTCCTGATTTAGCTTGGACCTATTTTGAATTCAATTCTTGGTAGGATTTTATTCTCCAAGATCTGATGTTGGCTTGTAGTGTTGTAATTTCAAGTAATGTGGCATAAACAAGTATAAATGCAAGGTTATTTCACATAATTTCTCCTAGCAAAGTTTACAAATCATCTAGGCAATTCAAGTATTCGAGCATTATACAAAATTTATGATCAAAAGTGATTACAAGAGCATTCAAGAGTAAATTTTCAAGCATTTGGAGTAGCATTCAAGATTCAAGCATCATGTCAAAGTCATCATGCATCATGTGTGTTTTTGAGCTAACATTTGTTATGTAGGCTTTAATGATTCAAGCAAGCATTCAAAGACATTATCTCATATTAAGATCAAGAATTAAGATCCACATCTATTGGTGCCATTTCACATAATATTTCAACCTTTATTTCAAGGGTTTGGTGAGTTGCAATATTGCATTTTCTCATTCATCATCCCTTCATGCTTTTCTATTTTATTTCAAGGTTTAATTACCAAAATGGGGTTTAACCAAGGAAAACCCCTATCCACTAACAAATCAATTTTTCTCTCTCTTGATGTGTGTTTGTAGACCTAGGTGTTTTAGAGCTTGAATATCCTTTAAAGACAAAGTTGCAAGATTGAAGAAATTTTTCAAAGTTGTCAAGAAGTCATCTTCATGGAAACTCACCTACAAATCTGTATTTAGACATTTTAGACCTAAAAATTGGACAAGATGAAAGCTACAAAAGATCACTAGAGGCTACAGAAACATCAAAAAAACCCTAATAATCGGACTAAATCACCACCTTGGGCGTATGAGTCCCTATATAGCCATTTTACCAGTTTTTAGTGGATTCTGATCAGTCATTAGAAGATTGTAGATCTTTCCCAAAAACCCTAAACTGGGACTAAATCATCCAGTCTGGCGTATGATTCCCAATGCACATCATAAACAACAAATTTCAATATTTTCAGACCTTGTTTAGAAATCTTCACTCCTCTAGGAACCTTTTTGTTTCTCTCTATTTATCAGTCTAATTACATGCTTTTATGTTTCTAGGGTTTAGTGCATTAGAGTTTGCATTTCTCCTTTGAAGCTTCATTTTAATGGTGAACCCCCTCCGTTTAATCATGTATAAGGAAAAATCCCTAGTTCTCCTTCCCTTAATTGGGTCACTTGGTTGAGGGATCTTGGTTTCCTAATGAAGTGAGGTGTGAAATAGGTCCCCTAATTGTTCCATCTCCTAAAAGGTGGAGCATCCTATTTCTAATCATTTCATATTGGTGAACCTAATGTGAAACTAACAAGCAACGCAGTCCTTACAAAATAAAGAAGTTGAAATTTCCTTGCCTGTCATCTAAAACTAAAAGAACCCTACACATACTTCTAAGTCAAAGACTTATCACATTACCACCCATGTGAGAAAATCAAAAACCAAATCCTAAGAACACAAACATGTCTTATTGTCAGTACCATAGAGTTCTTGGACATAGTACTGATGAATGTCATGCTTTAAAACAAATATTCAAAAGGTTTGATATCATAGAGATAGTCCCTTAAAAGGGTTTCCTTCCACTCCTTGCCATATAATAGTTGTAGGATCATAACATCCTCACTATTGTATGTTTTAACATTCATTGCAAATCATTTCAAAATGTAAGGAGCCCTTTCTCATCACCTACCTTGGCTCATTCTTGTCTTGCACTTAGTGGGGCAAGAATTAGATAGCCTTGTCCTACTACTGCACTCATTGTTGTCCCTTTGGCTAGTTGTATACCTTCCATATACAATGAACAAGATTGGGATGTGAACGACCTGCTATAGGTTGAATCTCATGTGCCTTACTAGTCTTGTCTTTGTTTTCTTTTTCATGTTATGTGTGTGATTACATGTGCATAATGTGATCTCCCCATACTATTATGTTTGATGCATCTCTCTCTCTTTGTGGCATTCCTCTATTTGTATCTACATTCTTCTTTATGTCATAAGCTATTATCTTTTCTTTGTCTCATGTTTTCCTTTTGGGGATGATGCAAGGTGTCAAGACATTTAGGTCCCTTCCATGTTGACCCAAAAGATTTTTCTTTGTTTCATTCTTCCTATTCCATGAGTATTTGGTGAATGATAATGTTTCTAAGATCTCTAAGAACATTGTAGCAAAGACATACTGACCTTGAATTCTATGGATCCCTTATATGATTTTGGGATTTCATTATGGGGTAACCCCTTTTCATGGCATAGCTTCATTTGGAAACATATGACTTGACATCTAGGGCTTTCCAAATAAGCTCCCATGTCTTCTTTATTGTTAGCATTGATCATTTGCTACTTTAAAGTAATTTCTCATAGCATTTTGTTTAGTAATTTCTTTAAAGTGGGGGCATACATTGGCATTATTATTTTTCAACTCATATTTTATTGTGTAGTCTTCTTACTTCATGTGATGCATCTTTTTCTTTGTACCGAAATTGGGTGTGATGTCCTTCAAGAGTGTGATCTCTCTTAGCATATTATATTCCTCTTAGTGGCTTGATGCGACACACTGCATCCCCTAAGTTGTGAATCTTCTATTCTTCAATTGGTCCTCTCTTGGAGACATTAGGCATAATGTTCCCTGAGTTAAGACCTTACACGAACTTAGAAAAAATCCTTTGAATGTACCTTACACTATTTTGCATTTATAATAATTGTTATATGGCCACCTTGCATAACACACTTTTCTTGCCTATGGAGCCATCCTATTTATTCATGGGTGTTAGCATATGAATTTTTGCTTGCCTCATGGATCTTGTTGTTCATGTTGTGTGACACCTTATCAAAGTTATCAGGAGGTATAGCTTTGGTATGGTTAGCATATGGGAGCTGAACATAGGAGTGACTTTCTCATAGCCACTTTCTTGTCTGTGTGAGCACATACTAGTCATGTGTGTATGTGTCTCTGAGTGCTCACCTAGTGAACGGCCTAAGGTTCCACTGGACCTTGTGATCATGCATTTGGTTTGCATGGTGGGAATTTCGGTCCACTTGTAAACATTTTTGGACAAACAACTTAGATCTGATCCACATCGTGTTGGATAAATGATCAAGGCTTGATGGACCGTTCTTTTTCTTTTTCCTTCTTCTTTTTGTCTTTGACAGTGTATGCTTGTACCTTGTTGTTGCTTCATACATCATTCACATGTGTGTGCTTTTGTGCTTATGTTGGTTTGCCATAGGATCTTGATCTTGGGGGTTTGCACAACCCTCTTGATTATTGTCATCCTATCTCACTAGCATTGGTACACTTGGACCCCTCTTGATGTGAGTTTGAAGCAAATTCCTCCTCTCACTAAAGTGGGGGCTAAATGGAGTGTAGGAAAATGTATCCCTTTACATTTTTACACTTTTTTGTGACCTCCTTGGTACAACATGGCTTTTGTATTCCCTAATTGGTCCTATTTTGCATCCACAAGCCTAATTTAATGTATTTTTCTGAGGATAGTCTTGACATTTATTAAATGACCAATCATAATTCATGTTTTTGGGTTGCGTGTTCTAGATCTACTGATTTGGGACTCATATGCCACCTTGGGCATATGGGTCCTACCTAGTTTTTGAGGCATGATCTTGAATATTACATTGAACTTAACATTTCTTGAAGTCTGTGTCCCAAGTTTAAGCTACTAGGACTCATACATTGCAACTAGCATATGAGTCTTGCTTTAGATTGAACCTATTTTGAATTCAATTGTTGGAAAGATTTTATTCTCCAAGATCTGATGCCAGCTTGTAGTGTTGTAATTTTGGGAAATTTGGCATAAACAAGTATAAATGCAAGGTTATTTCACATAATTTATCCTAGAAAAGTTTACAAATCATCTAGGCAATTCAAGTATTCAAGAATTATAGAAAATTTATGATCAAGAGTGATTACAAGAGCATTAAAGAGTAAATTATCAAGAATTTGGAGTAGCATTCAAGATTCAAGCATCATGTAAAATTCAACATGCATCATGTTTGTTTTTTAGCTAATATTTGTGATGTAGGTTTTTATGATTCAAGTAAGCATTCAAAGAAATTATCTCATATCAAGATCAAGAATCAAGATCCACATCCATTGGATCCATTTTACATAAGATTGTAGCCTTTATTTCAAGGGTTTTGTTAGTTGCATCATTTCATTTGTTCATTCATCCCTTCATGCTTTTCTATTTCATTTCAAGGTTTAATTACCAAAATGGGGTTTTACCAACGAAAACCCCTATCCACTAATAAATCAACATTTTTCTCTCTTTATGTGTGTTTGCGTACCTAGGTGTTTTAGAGCTTGAATATCCTTTGAAGACAATGTTGCAAGATTGAAGAAAGTTGTCAGAGTTGTCAAGAAGTTGTCATCTTCATACAAAATCACCTATAAATTGGAACTTAAACTTTTTGAACTTGAAAATTAGACAAGATGAAAGCTACAAAAGATCACTAGAGACTACATAAACATCAACGAAACCCTAATAATTGGACTAAATCACCACCTTGGGTTTATGAGTCCCTGTATAGCCATTTTACAAGTTTTTAGTGGATTCTGATGAGTCACTATTAGATTATAGATCCTACCTCGAAACCCTAAACTAGGACTAAATCACCTAGTCTAGCGTATGAGTCCTAGTGCACATCAAAAACAACAAATTTCAAGATTTTCAAACCTTGTTTAGACATCTTTACTCCTCTAGGTACTTTTTTTTTCTCTCAGTTTATCAATCTAATTACATGCTTTTAAGTTTATAGGATGTATAGAAGTGAAATTACACTCCTTATGCAAATTCCCCTTTAGCCTTACTCCACTTTAGAAAACCAAGTTTAGAGGCTTAATTACACCTAAGCCCATTTCTTTCATTCCACTTGGCGCTTGTTTTGAGCGTCGGTGGGGGAATTTTTGTTAGGGACACCCATGCAGCACGTAGACGTCTATGCAGTGTGCTTATGTCCTTAGCAGATTCTTGCGGCTAAACTTGCAAGTGTTGTGAGGCTATCACCTTACAACCCAACCTATGACCCCTAGTAGGCATAGTTGGAAGGTTTTGAAGGTGTTGCATGGCGAAACCTTAATTAGGTCACTATCTTATCCTTTAACCTTTAGGGACTCTGTCAAAGTATTTTCTAGTGTGCTTAATAGCCTCCTTCTTACATCAACCTATCCCCTTTGCACAGCCTTTGGATAGTGGTACTAGTATAACCTTCACTTCATAGGACTTGCCGATGGGTTTTAACAGGGAACTGTCTCCTCTTTATATCCTTGCATGGATCAATGGAAACATCGTAGCAGGTGTTCTCAAAGATTTGACGTCACAAGTAAACATAATAACTGAGGAGATTAGACTGATTAAATTCTTACATAAGATGGGTATGATGCACCTTTGAGTACCATCCGCGTACATGACGGGCTTTCTATACCCCCTTTGGGTAGTATTGTCCTGTCAGTCTTAGTTGGACCTAAATTTTTGAAACTCTTGTTTGACATTATCCCTGGGTCTAAGCTCTTTAGGGTGAAGATGGGTATCCCTTGATTGGTGGCTATGAACGTGGTGCCCTTGGTTGTGCATAAATGTTTAAAATTTATCCATGGGGGTTATGTTCATGTAATTCACAACACAGGTTATAAACCATCGGTTGCTCATGGTAGTTACTCCTTGGATTACTCTTGGCCTATGCATGTTGGTCCTCTTCCACCTAGGATGGAACTTCTGCACTGAACATTCCATAATTATAAGAAGGGGCGCCTAAGGCCGAAAGTGAGACCCTTTGTCGCCTTATGCTATTTTACATAGGGTTTACTTAAAAGCTGATAGCGATGCCACTAAGGCACGGAGGAAGGAAGAAGAGAAGCGGTCCCGAGATCCTCCTCTTCCTCTTTCGCTGGTTAGTCTGACACTTCTTATCACTATGTTGTGGTATTGTCAGATTATGCTTTGCACTTGCGGGACAATCCTATGGTGCCCACTTAGCGAAAGCCTAAGCGTCCTGCATGCATTCGAACTTCCTGTTCCACCAACGGAGCCTAGACCCGCTCGGTATAATAGGAAGAAGGTCTCCTATGGAGAGTCCTCTTTGTCTCGACCTCCATGGCCTCCTACCACTCCTCCCAAAGCAGTGAATGGGAGGAGGCTTGCTACAGAGGCTCTTGAGCCACCTCCCCCCATTGTTCGTCAACCTACTCCTCCTGCTTCCATTCTGGAATTCATTCCTCTGCCAGAGATGGTTGTAGTGGACGTTCCCATGGTTGAGCAGGAGCTTTCCATTCCTTTGTGACCTTCAGCCTCCAACTCAAAAACTTGTAGAAACTGCCTTGCGTGTGAGTGCAAGCACCGATGAAAGACTCATTTTGTTGAGCAAGCCACTTCACAAAGGAAAGAGGAAGAGACAACCACCCCTATTTCAGGGCCTCTTGTAATGTCTTCCTCTCTCCTTCCTTCTGCTTCTCTTCAATCTAGTTTTGCATTGTTGCTGGCTTCCCCTGAGTTTGTCACTGTTCCAGAGTCGTTCAATGAGCCTAGCAGTGGATCTTAGGCACAACCTTGCCCTATCCACTGAAGTTAAACATAATGCTCTTGTAGGGTGCATGTTTAACTCTATGGATGAATTTTCAGCCTTGTTAGCAATCTTCACAAAATCGCTGACCCTAGCTCCACAAGAGCTTGGTAAAGAAGACCTTGCGGGGGCTTCTTCCTTAGCCCTTGTTCTGGGAGGGTCAGATGCTCCTCGTCTTAACATCCCACCACTATAGGCTTGTCCTCCTTCCCCCTATAATGATCTAGAGTGGGAAGCGGATGAACTCTTGGTCAATTAGTGTTAAGAGGAGGACTCTTCTTGATCTTGTGTGTGTGTGTGTTCTGTGATGTGTTCCCCCATGATCGTGCTATGTGTTCCTAGATGACCCTCATCACCCCTATTGGTGCTTGGATACAGGCATTTTTTTTGTGTCGTAAACCTTCTTCTATTTGTATCATCATTCTTCCATGTTTGTGCTTGATTTTCAATAAATTGGGGACGATGCAAAGCAGTGGGGGCATTTAGGCCTCCCTTCCATGTTGACCCAATTTTTTATTTTTACTTTGTATTCTCATGCATTATTCACATGGTCTGATATAGTAGGGGGTTGATGACAGTTCATTTATACACTATTACTTCACACACACACACACACCCACATATATTTATTTATGAACAATTCTAACCCCAAAATATTAGGCTACCCATGTGCCCTTTGTTTGTGTTTTTCTCTTTCATTTTATCTTTACCTTTCTCTCTTCTTTGCTTGGGTTGTCCCTCTCATGTGAGACAATTCCCTTTCTTCAACATTTTGATTTTTAGAAAATGCATTCGTTGCTAACGAATCTTTTCTCAAAAATCTTCGCAAACCTTTCTTCAGAATTACATTCTCAACTTAGAGCCCTAATGGAACATGTTTCCTTCATCATGGGTTCATAAAGAAAGGACCTGAAAACCTTCCTCCGAAGTGGGAACAACTTTGACCTTCCCCTCATGTGGGGGCGTATTCTTCCTTTCAAATTCCTTGATGAAGTGAACATCTTTCAAAAGGATCCCTTGATGATGGATCAATTTGAGAAAGAAAACATTTGCTTTCGAATTGTGTTTCCCTTGAGTGGACTCTTTCTTCATGATGGGTTCTCGAGGGACCCCTTTAAAATTCTTCTAGATTATCGACATTCTACATGACTGTTTGCTTACTTGCCTATGAGGTTGCTTCCTGACTTTACAGAGTCCACTTTCCTATGTTTCTTCCATGCGAGAGATCTTTGGGGATACCTCCTTGTAGGTCTAAGAGCCTATAGGGTGCCACCTTCGAGTTTCCTCCATGTGAAAGATCTTGGGGATTACCTTACCTATAGGTTTTCGGGTTTGTAGGGCACTTCCTTGGGTATTCTCCATTCGAGAGATCTTGGAGAATACCCTCCCTATAGGTCTGTGGGTCTGTAGGGAACTTTCCTAGTTTCCTCCATGTGAGAATTCTTGGGGGACACCTTCCTTGCAGGTTTGTGGGCCTGTAAGGCACTTACTTCACAAGGTTTCCTTCATGTTAGATATCTTGGGGGTTGCCTCCCTGTAGGTCCATGGGCCTATAAGATGCTTTATTTCTTCAGCTTCATAGTTTTAAGAAGCTATGAAGTCCTTCGCTTGCTCTAAACCTATAGGATTGTTAGATCATGGCCTTCTTCCTTGATGGTTCAGGTATACATTTCTAACCTTATTCATTCTTCAATCTACTTTACTGAAGCACTCATCAGTATTCATACTCACTAAAGTGGGGGAAAAATGTATAGGAGTGAATTCACACCCCTTATGCAAATTCGTCTTTAGTCGTGCTCCACTTTAGAAAACCAAGTTTGGAGGCTTAATTACACCTAATCCTGGTGCTTTCATTCCACTTGGTGCCTATTTTGAGCATCGGTGGGGGAATTTATATTGGAGACACCTGCGCGATGCGTAGACGTCTGTGCAGCGTGCTTACGTCCCTGGCAAATTCCTACAATTGAACCTGCAGAGGCATTACACTTCTTATTGGCAGTCGACTTGTAATGCCTCCTTCGGCCGACCGACCCGAATATGGCTATTTTTTTCATCTCCACTTCAAATTCCCTCCTTCTACATGCATTTCGACTTCTTCCAAGCTTTCAGTTCATCTTCTTCACACTCTTCAACTCACTTCTTGCATTCTCAAGCACTTCTAGCAACACTCTCATACTTCATTGCAACAACTTCACTCCATCACTTCAGTAGGGAAAGTGTGGGACAACACCATTACAATAGAGGCTCGAGTACTCTCATTTTCTTCTCCATTATCCTTGAATGCTCTTGGTGGAGGTGGTAATATTTCCACTCCTCTCCTCTATTACTTGGTAGAGTAAGCACATTTACTGTTTTCTAATGTTTTAGTGTTCTTCATTACGTTACTTTCTTTATCATACTCGCTTTCTTGGTTGTCCTTAGAGGTGGAAACACCTTAATGGGGTTCTGACTGAGGCAAGCCCCTATACAACCACCCAACATTTTCCTCCTCTTTGTGTGTAGGTGAATGTGCTTTTGGGAGCTAGCTAACGAATGAGTTTCTTTGTGAGATCATTCTTGCCACCCTAACTCTTGCATTTTTCCTTTATCACATTAGAGCATATTTTTTCTACTTAATAGTGTTGTTTTGGCCCTTTAGTAGTGGTTAGTTGGGTCATTAGCTTGTTTTCCTAGGTTAAACCTTGCCTCTTTAGTTTCCTGGTCATACAGATGCCAACACACTTGAGAGATGCCAATGTGCCAGGCTATCGTCTCAGGACCGTGCTTTCATCCTCACGCATAGAGCTTCCTGAGGTGTAGTGTTGAACTTGAAACTGGCTCGCCTAGCCCCATTCTATATTTCGGCTCTGTACAATGATTAAAGGACCTTATAGTCCTCCTCATTCTCGTCCTGCATTTTCTAACACCTCATTAAGCTGAGGTAATTTAGAGAAACCTTCCACTCTTGGCCCTCCATGACCTGGGGCCTTGAACGTGGTTGGTCCCCCTCTCTTACATAGGGTTTACTGCATTAGAGTTTGCATTTATCCTTTGAAGCTTCATTTTAATGGTGAACCCCCTTCATTTAATCACGCCTAAGGAAACCTCCCTAGTTCTCTTTACCTCTATTGAGTGACTAGGTTGAGGGATCTTGGTTTCCTAATGAAGTGAGGTGCCAAATAGGTTCCCTAAATGTTCCATATCCTAAAAGGTGGGGCATCCTATTTCCAATCATTTCAATAACACATTAGGATTTTAGCACAATATGATGATGGTGAGGCTCATAGGTCTCAATTTTCACCTCATGTTTGATGAAACTATAATTATTTTTATAATGACGGGTTTAAGGATGCTCAAGATGCATATGGATAATAGCAGGAAACATCCATACTAGATAAAATGGTGTTCATATATGACCTATTCGATATGACATTTGACATTGATAGGCAGGTAAATTTGAATAAGGCTAGAAATGTAATTTACTATATTTCCTTTTGAAATGTAAGATTAACTATATTTATCTATAATAATTGAAAATTAATATAATTGATTGTAATAAATTTTTAGGGTCAAAGTGTTCACCCTACATTTGGTGACTTGTAAACTCTTGGTTATGTGACCATGTTGAGTTATTAAATTATTTATGGATTTTGATAATTGTGTAAGTTTTTTTGTGTCATTTTGAGTTGGACATAGGTATGTAATTAGAAAATAAATAGAAAATATAATACATGTAAAATATTTTTACATTATATGAATTTTTTAATCTTAAAATTTATATTGGATCATGAACAGGTGGATGTTTGTGTTGGGATATGGTGTTGTACACCATTGCATAAAAAGGTTATATTATAACATTGTAATTAAATAATTATTTAGTTGTGATGCACCTAAGAGGTGTGGTTAATCACACTAGGTAATTATTTGGGGACCACTTTATGTTGTATTGTAACATTAGATTATTATTTAATATGTTAGAGATATGAGATAATAATTTTATATTGGGGAAAGCATATATAATAAAGTGAAAACTTAGTACCCAATATTAAATGAGGGGTCAGTGGTTTTGTATTAACATTGTTTTGTGGTACATGGTTTTATCTTACCACTTGGTTATATTTGTGTGAGTTTGAGTCTATAAAAGAAAGCACATATTTAGTGATTAAGGTTGGTTAGGTGAGTGGGCTATCATTATTGAGTCTTTCTGAGGAGTGCATATGTGAAGCATGGCATGGGA
Source organism: Sequoia sempervirens (assembly GCA_007258455.2). NCBI lineage: Eukaryota > Viridiplantae > Streptophyta > Pinopsida > Cupressales > Cupressaceae > Sequoia > Sequoia sempervirens. Next base: position 393,215,846 of record VDFB02105785.1, on the reverse strand, counting down.
TGTGTGGATTCATGCTTGTACACATGGAGGATGCATTAAAGAGCCTTGATGCTTTAGAAGTATTTATGATAACTCTTGTAAGTGCATGTATTGTTTATTTGTTGATTAATAGATGGAGTATGGATGATTTTGGAGGCTAGGTTTTTCCCTCTTGAGGGTTTTCCCAAGGTATATCTTGTGTTATCTTGTGGATTGTCTATTTTGATCTATGGATTATGGTTACTTGCATGCATATTTTTATTTCATGGGGTTATGTAGGAAATGGATTAAAAATGTGAGTATTATGCATTATTTCCTAACAAGTTGTATTAGAGCTGTCATGGTTGATGGGAGGTGTGAGCTTCTAATTTTTTTTATAACCCTTTTTTGAGTAGATTTGGTGCAAAGTTGAATCCATGTCTATTTAGGATAGATTTGAGGCATTAAAAGGTATGAACAACATGTTGCAAGTGTTTTTATGCATATTTGGGCTTTTGAGTTGTCAAGATTTATTAGGTTCATTGTGGATTTGAGGCATGCAAAATTTGGTAAAAAGGGTTTCTTGGTTTGAGTTTTCATATGAGGGTATTTTAGAGAAAATTTTATGGATGATCTCTTAAGATAAAATAACCTCACCACTGGATCCATGATGGATGAGAAATGAAGATTCATATAAAAAATTTCTTATTTTAGAAAAGTTGAAAAAATGCAAAAATAAAAATTAAGGTAGCCTGACTGTATGACCGTCTAAGGCATCTACAAAAATAATTTTAAAAAAAGTAAAAATATTAAAACCATACAAAATATTTTATTAAAAAAAATTAAATTAAAAATAATAAAAATTATTGGGGGCAGGGGGAGGTGACGGTTTCTGCAGACCCCGTCCCCGACCCCCTGTCAACTTGTAATTGGTTGTACATTCAGACTAGTAGGGTCAGATGACAGAACACCATCAGTGCTATAGTCAAAGGCCTACTAGCCACCAACAGGGATTTAGCCCCGACCCAAGCTTGGGGTCTCATGGGGGACCAACCCCCACCCTCGTGGCTTAAAATAAAATTGCTAGTTGTTTTAAATAAATTTGATATAATTTCAAATTTGTTGATTCAATGTTTTAAAAATGAAAATGAAAATGGATCTAATTACCATTTAAAATCTTCCACCAAAGCATCACCAATGCACCACATGGGGCTAACCAACCAACCACCTACTAGCCACCCTTATTAGTGAAATTGGAGAACTTTTTTCAAACGGGCATAACTTTTACCCTGGATGTTGGATTTTTGACTTCTTATAGTCATTGGAAAAGTGGTTCTAAGCACTACACAATGGTATAGGTTTGGTTCCATGAATTTTCTATTTTGATTAGTTTTTAGATCCCAGAAGCGAGATGTTCTCTTATACACAATTTTGAGCATAACTTTTGTATACATAACCAATTTTTCAATTTTGAATAGGTGTTGGAGAGTAGGGTAAGTGCATTGAGTTGTGACACAAAAAAGGTGCCAAATTGCAAAAAAATCTATAAAAGGAAATATTGTGCATGTCAAATTTGGAGAGCACCAGATCGAAAAGCATAATAAGAAAAACACAACAAAAAGCCTCATTTTCACCCATGGTCATGACTTCATTTGGTATTTTTTACCTCTGTAACCTAGACTCACCAAAACTTCTTCATTTTTTGCACTCTCTACCCATGATTCTTCATGAGGATGGTGCCAAGACATCATAGAGGTGGAAGAGGTATGCATTTATGTTGTTTTAGTTTCTAATTTGAATTAAATTATAGACCAAAATATTCTTTGATAAAAAAATTGTTTTAATTTCTAGGAAATCAATCTCCATCTCCAAATATTGATAATTCACAATCACTTCCTCATGAAAACCCTCCCAAACAAGAAGAAAATCAAACCCCTCCCTTAATTCCTAGACATCCTATAGGAACTCAAGAAAATATTATAAATCAAATTGAAAACAACAAAAGAGAGCTTGAACAATTGATTGCAAGATTAAATGAACATGCTCCAACCCAACCTTATAGGAGAGGCATTGCAAAATTTATAAAGTTGATTGTATCTCATGTGGGAGAAATGACTGAACAAATTAATTTCTGGTAGAATAAAAGGGAGGAATTAAAACGATTTTACACAAGTGTACTTTCCTACATGTACAAGTGAAGAAAGAAAAAATGAGCAAATCCGACTTGTGTGCCCTTTTCACAAACCCAAGAACCAATGAACCTTTATCACATGCATGTAGGAGGTTCCTCGTCCATTGGTGCCACCATGAATTAATTAAAAATAATTTTTGGGAGTGGTGGTGGATGGTTTTTGACCAACCTCCATGCAATAACTACGAGGTCCCGTAGTATTTTTTGAGGAAACTCTATTGTGAGTTTGTCTTGAATAAGATTCTAAATTATTTTGACTATTTAGACTTTCAAGGTAGAGGTGGGGACTCCACACATGATAGATTGGGTGCATAACATAATCCACAGTTGGCATTGAGACCCTTAGAAAAGCCTATGATGGAGCATGCCACCATTCCTTCCATTATGAAGGAGAATGAAGAGCATTCCCATAGTTCCAACCCATATTTGTCACTATTGTAGCGGTGTTTGCACATACGATGGTGAGAGTGCTTAGGATGCAACTACATAGGATACAACAGCTGCAAAGAAGATGGTCATGATAGATGCCTTATTAAATCAAACATTTGACATTCATACTTAGGTAAATTTCAGCAAGTTCATTTAATTTTGTTTATAAATTTTTATTTTGAAATGTTGAATAACTAAATTAGTAAAATGAACATGCTAAAAATTTAGGGTTAGAGTATTGATGTTATGTGCATCCTTCCCGCAAACCCCTATATGTTTACATCGTTGAGTCTACAAGTATGTAATAAGTATTAAAGAAATAACTATTGCATGTGAATAGTGTTGGAAAAATGAAGAACATATCATTTTGTTATTTTGTGTTGTCATTGATGTCACTATGATATATGAGTTGCAATTGCAAGATCAAGTCTAAAGTTGTTCCAGTATTCTGGTCATGTATCTGAACTAGTATTTTGCTTACATCCTCTGGTATTTTGGTCTGCATTTGTTTGTTGGTGATTACTGTTGCTTGCTGTTTTGGGAAATGGTTTGTAAACGTCAAGAGCGTGTACTTTCAAGATCTCATGTATCCATATGCTTGTATGGTGTATCGACATTACACTGGTATTCACAATTGTGCTATTAGGTCTATTCTTGGCCAACCTAATGGATGTATTGTGTAACAGTAAATTTATTTTTGTTATGCTGATATATGTGCGACCTATCTTAGGTCTATGTCGACTTGATGTAGCATGTTGTATGTGTAAATTGCTTTTTGAGATTTTTTTGTCAAATTTTGAGGCTGACAGTTGGTATTTTTGGTGAATAAGAAGTGCATCTAATTAGGCAGACCTAACTGATGCTTGTAGAGAGATTAAATATATATATATATATATATATTGGATATTTTTTGAAGTTTGATAATGTAATGAAAGGTAATGGTAATGTTGTGAATGTGAAAGTGAAGAAGAGCGAATATGATGAAGAGTGTCAAGTCAGTTTATTGAGCTTCATTGGAATTGAATCTGCACTCACTAGGTGTACTTTATCAGTTCTTTTTTTGGCTGTAAGCCATTTTGTCATTGTAATTTTGTAGGCAGTGAGCCTTTTTTTTAGACAGTGAGTCCTAGCAGTGAGCCACCCATTTTGTAATATCTTATAATTGGTTATACTATATTGTGAGTTAACACTCACCAAGGTTTTCTCCATTTTGGGTTTTCCATGTAAAAATCCTAGTGTTCATGTGTTATGTGGTTTCATGTTCTGTTAATGCTTTCACTTATATTTTCTATTGTATGCATTGGAATAATTAGATGGTATCTGATTAGAAAATTTAAGAAGATATTGATTCACCCCCCCTCTTAGTATTTTGTACATTTAACAATTGGTATCAAAGCTTGGTTCCTTTGAAAAGGCCTAACAACTTGAGGGAGATCTTGAAGATGGAAGAAATGAATGAAAAAGGAGAGTTCCAGATTGCTCTTGAGGATCTTGACAAAGTTGAAAGAGAAAATAGAGATCTGAAAGAGAATCTTGAAGATGCGAATGAATGTGTTTAGAAATTAAAGGAGCAAATGAAAAATTTCAAAGATAGGCATAGGGAAGTAACTGATTAGTTGAAGAAGGCTAATAAAGATATTGCCAATTTGAAAGTACAAGTAGAGGAGAAGAAAATAATTGAAAAGTGTCTGAACAAGTTGGTACAAAGCAAGTCTGAAGATTGCACCAAGCTTGAACAAGAAGTTGTGAACCTAAAAGTGGATCTGGAGAAGGCGAAACTCTATGAAAACAATTTCAAATCTAGCTTAGACAAGCTTGATGAATTTATTGTAGGACAAAAATCAAGTAAAGACAAAGGTGGTCTAGGAAATGATACCGGTGAAAGTTCCAAGACTATGAACAATCAAAAGACTCTAAATAAAGGAAAGCATAAAGAAAATTCAAGGAACTTTGCCAGGAGACCTCGGTTCACATAGCCTAATGCACAAAGGCACCCTTCTTTTAATGGCAATTGTTTTTCTTGCAATAAATTTGATCACAAGGAAATAGAATGTAGGAGTAGGATGAATCAGTTCCCTGGTTCTTTTACCGGTCAATGTTTTGCATGCAAAAGAACTGGACATAGGGCAAGTGAATGTAGAACCCTGATGATGAATCAGTTTAATGGAAGAAGAATGAATCAATCCTTTAATGGCTATTTCTATACCTGTAACAAGTATGGACATAAAGCTAATCAATGTAGAACAAGAGTCAGTTGAAGTCAATCTAATCAAAGAAATATTCTTTGCTATAACTTCAAAAAACTAGGACATGTTTCAAGAGTTTACAAAAGCAAGAAGAGTAAGGAGACCAATCCAGTAGAAAAGAATGAACCTACGAAGAACGTTGACAAAGATGAGATTAAGAAAGAGATGAATAAGATTTGGAGAAAGAAAGAACCAGAGATTGTTGATGTGTCTATGCCCTCATTGGGTATAGACATTTCCTTTGAGGATTAGACCTAACAAGGTCATAGGGGGAGCATTATCAAAAAATTATAAGAACCCCCTAGATAAATGGTGTGTCAGAGGCTAGCACAAGGATGAAATATGAAGAATGAGTTATCAGAGGTTTTGGAAAAGGAACTGGTAGGAAATATGAAGGGATGATCTTTTGTAGAGCAAATTAGGGTTTGTCTATGTAAAAGAGAAGAGTTTTTAGTAGCTTTTGAAATTTGTTACATTTAATGTGAATTAGGGAAAATCATTGTTTTATAAAGGAAATGTTTAAGGCATTTTTCTCGTTCGTGCATTTGAAGAAATTGAAGAGGCTTTGGAGCATTCTTGAGAAGATTTGGAGTTCAAGCTGTGCAAACCCTAGCTAAGGTTCATCGAGAAGAAAAAAGTATTTTAGTCTTCTATGCAGTCATGTTTTGCATTGTTTGAGTTGTTTAAATTCAGAATTGGAAGAATGGAAGCCCCTGTAGTCGTTAAAGTGTTGGAGAGGTTTAGACCCTCTTATAAACAATATTCCTTGAAAGTTTTTGAAGATGATCCCATGGGCGCATTCTCGTCAATCCCTCATGGATTTATTCTGACTAAGGACACAAGGACGTATATTCGAGTAATGTTTGAGGAATACAATCACACAAGGTTGATTGAAATTTAGAAAAATGAGCTTACTATTGATGATTTCTTGATAAAACTTGAGCATTTGAACCTGGTTGCAAAGAAGTTAGATATATGGAACAATTTTCCCAACTTCAACTATGATGACAAATTTGTGAAATTAGTCCCAAGCAGAATCCATGATAAATTCTTATGGACTAACTGGCTGCACTTGATAACTAAGGAGGTGATTAGGGTTGTAACCGAGCTCTGGGATAAAGGTATAATACTTGTATTAAAATTTGTGAAGAATGAAGTAGTAACAAAACTGACAAGAGCCACATATGACAAGAGAGCCTTAACAATGAAGACCATCACTAATTCGGCTGTGAAGTATGCAACTATCATGATCGGTCACAAAATATACTTCACAAATAGAGAGAACTTTGTTTCAGCTACAACAATCTATACAGGCTTTGATATGGTTGTAAATGATGTTGACTATGATCTATGTGAGCTTCTTCGGTTATAGTTGCTTGAAAACTTGAAGTCGGCGATGGAAAGGAAGTATGCTTTCAAATTTGGTTCATTGATTATATGTCTATTATTTTATTTCATGAAGATGTTGGCATATGGCTTATAGTGTTGTCATTGATGGCAACTGAAGTCATTGATCCGGTTTGCACTGTAGTATCTGACTATACTAGAAGACAAAGTGAAGAATAGGGTATCCGGATGAAGTTGAATCTATCAAGATATTTGCATTATTAGTTTAACAATTTTGGTTGTGGATCTCAGGAAAGGTCATTGGGTATATGAAATGTGTTATTCTTAATTTTTGTTTTGTCACATCAAGTGGTGTACGAGTTAGGGGATACGGTCATTCTATTTTATGTTCATCAATGTATGAAGGCCGACTAAGTGAATGTAAGGTGTTACGAATGTCTAAAGAGAAATTGTTTGAAGTATTTTTGTGTTGGAGGCTTTGTTTTGGGTCCTAGCTATGCTATGGATGACTTTGGTGGATGTGCATTAAATGTTATTCATGATTTGAGCTAACAGTTGGAAGATATTTTCTATTTTATTGAAGCCAACATATAGGGACTGAATTATTGGTAGCGGATATATATATATATATGAGATTAGTTAATTCATTTTGGTGTGTATGTGTGGTGTTCGACATGTGTGGGTGTGTATTGTGAATATTAGAAGAGCAGTTAAGTGATTTTAATTTGTGCAGAAGAGGATTTTGTGAAGCAAATTAAGGCAAAGTAGAGAAAAGTGCAAAATCGGAAAGAAGGTCCAGAATCTAATCTATGAGCCTAACCGGAACTGTAATTAGGAATTTGTAGATGCTATTTTCTTAGTTCAACCTTTTTTTGTAATCCAAATATTTTGTAAGGAAGTAAGCCTCTTTATTTTGAGTAGTGAGCTCTAGGCAGTGTGCCTGAATGCAAGTGCACTCACCATTTTGTAAAACACTTATATTATGAGTACTCAAATTGTGGATTGACCTCCACCATGGTTTTTCCCTTAACCGAGTTTCCACATAAAGATCCTTGTGTTATGGTGTTGTGGATTATTATTCTATGTTCATGCATCTTCCTTTTGATTGAATGTTATATACACTTGAGAGATTAGTTTAATAAAGTTAAAAATTGGATAACACTGATTGACCCCCCCTCTTAGTGTTGCTTGAGTCCAACAATTGGTATCGGAGCTAAGTTCCTCAGAAGAAGCTTAATAGCTTGAGGTGGACCTTGGAATGTAATAGAATCTGGTAGTCTTTAGCAGCATCTTTTGGTGGCACTTGATGACCTTGACCAGTCTAAAGCAGAAGTATGGGAATTGAGAGAAAATCTTAAGGATGCTAAGAAATTCATTTAGAAGTTGAAGGATCAAATTATTAAGTCTAGGGAAAAGAGAAAGGATCTCTGTGATCATATTAAGTAGAAAGAAAGAAAAAGCATGGATGATGTTCACTTGAATCAAACCTTGATGGAAATAATTAAAGAATATGGAAAGCTTGCTAGAGACAATGCTACCCTAAAGAATGAGATGGAGTCTATGGTGATGAAGATGACTAAGGAGATTGAAGAAAGAAAGAAGAATGAGGAAACTCTTGTCCAATCGCTAAAAGAGAGATCTGATGAATGTAGCAGAATTAATGGAGAATTCATTCAGTTAGAGATTGAACTATAGCAATCTAGAAACAACGAAGAAAAGATTGAAAAATAGATTGTTATTCTCAGGGATGAACTCACTACTACAAATGAGTACAAGGAGAAGTTCAAAAATATCTTTGTTAAGCTTGATGAGCTGAATCAAGGGTACAAGAATGCAAATGATAAGCGAGGTCTTTGTTATGAAAAAGGAGAGAGTTCCAGATTTGGACAAAGGAATTCTAAGCAAGGAAATCTAATGAACAAAGAAAAAAGGCATACGGTAAGACAACCTAATGCTCAAAATTTTAATGGATATTGTTTTGCTTGCAATAAATTTGGTCATATGGCTGCTCAATGTATAAGCAAAATGAAATTAAGTGATTCATCATTTTTTGGTTAGTGTTTCAATTGCAATAATTTTGGTCACAAGTCAATTGAATGTGGAAATGTGTCAAACAACTCTATTAATAGGAGTGTTAGATGTTATACTTGTGGAAGATTTGGGCATATTGCTAACTAGTATAGATTGAGAAGAAATCAATGGAGTAGCTGGTTTGAACAAGGAAATTTTGTGTTTTTTAATTGCAACAAGTACAGTCACATTGCAAGATTCTGCAAAAACAAGAATATGGATAGAAGAGGTCTGCTATACAAAGGCAGAAATATGCAGACGGATGATAAAGGAAAAGGGAAAGTGACTATGGATGAAATAAGAGATCAGATGAAGAAGACATGGGTGAGGAAGTGTCCCTTTGTTACAGGAAATGAGCCAGCACTAGAACTTGCTTCTGATAATTCCTTTAGGAATTAGTTTTAGGCCTTTGGCTTTGGGGGAGTTGTCAAGAAAATCTTTCAAACCCCTTTCCGGCAATTGACACCGGGATGTGGATAAGTGTAGTGGTTGAATTGATGGTCTACAAATGTTATTGGAATAGTTGGAAAGGATGTCATGTTGAGTTGAAGATTTGCAGAAGAGTTATCTTTCGCAGATTGAGAAAATAGGGTATTCGAATAAGTTAGGGAAAAAACATTTACTACAAAAAAAGGTAGGTGTGCAAAATATAAAAAGCAACTTGAAACCCTCATTTTCCACTTTGTGTCCAAAAAAAAGAAGTAGAAGAGCACTCTACGCCATAATTTCAAAAACATGAAGAGAATTTGGTGGCAAAACCCTAATCCATCAAGTATTTCGATAGTAATGAGAAATTTTAATTTGGTCTGAGGTTGAAGAGATTATTTTCAAGTCATGTGTACAAAAGGTAAAGTGGAACAAATCAAAGGAATGGTAAAACTAGATGAATATAGCAGTGAGAAGATTAGAGCTGAAAGGAACATGCTATCACATGATGAATTGAAATGGTTGAAAGAAGAAAAGCACAAAATATTGGATGTTTGGAGTGAATTCCCCTATTTCAAAAATGAAAAAGTCATTGAGTTTATTCTGAACAGATTGAATCATGATATTCTGACTCTAGATAAACTCTAGCATATCTTGAAAGAAGTGATTGCAGCTGTAACCAAGTTATGCAATGTTGGGGATGTGCCAAAGAAGAAATAAATTTGAAACAAAGAAGTTGAAACCCTAACTGGAGTAATTGGAGATCAAAGGGAATTGATAGTATCCACAATCAAAGATTAAGTGATAAGGTACTTTACGCATGGAATATCCTACAAAATATTTTTCAAAAATAGAGAAGGTGCAACTTCGGCAAGTGCTATTTACATTTCACACAAGATGGTAATGGAAGATCAGGATTTTGATCTTTGCGGATTACTAAAAGATCAATTAATGGAGAATGTGCAATTGACAAAGGAGACAGATTACCCTTTCAGGTTTGGTACCTTGGTTATATGCCTTGTGATGTATTTTCTGAATTGCTTGCCCCTAAATAACAATGTAATATGGCAAGAGAGTGAACCAATTTGCAAGAAAATTTGCATATACTCTAATAATTTGGAAAACTATGATCAAGTATATGAAAGTTTCTTTAAGGTTTTTCTAAGGAAGTTTGGATCAACTGGTATTTCCATTCCAGTAAGAGGACTTGAAGTTGGTTCCTCCTCTGGTGAGATGGAGAGAAAGAAGAGAAGAGAAAAAGAAATTGATATTAGTACTCCACCAGTATGCAAGACTCTAAGAGTTGAAGGGAAAGGGAAAGAACAAGTGATTGTAGACATACCAGATGAGGAATTTGAGGACACCCTTGAAAAAGAACTGGAAACAACTAAACCAGAAAAGGAAAAGGCAGAAGGAAGTGAAGAAGAAGGTGATCTAACCAAGGAAGAGCTATTGTAGCTTATTCATGAGAAAGATGGAATGCAAAAAATTGTGAACATGTGGCCTATCAAAACTTCATATGAGTAGGATATGATCTTAAGCATACTAAGTGCTCATTTTGTGCACAATAATATCAAATTGGAGAGTTTGCAGAATAAGTTGCCATAAGAGATGATTGAATGTATCAAGGAAACCATGGACTCTGAGTATCAGAATAAGGAAGAAGAAGTGATCCTACACCTGAAGAAATAATACAAATTATCACGTACCAAGCTAAAAAGGCACATGAATGAACTAAGGAAATGCATAAGCACAACAAAAACCATTTATAACTATTGTCTTTGATGGCCTCATGCAATCAACAAGTATAAATAGAAGCTAGAACAAATTGAAACAAAGCTAAAAAATATTGGACAAAATTTTAACATACATCTTAGGATCAAGATGGTGTAATCAGGAAAAGGATTCAAGAATTGCAGTTAGAGCATGCAAATGTTCAGAACACTAGGAACAAGATTGTTGACACCTTTTGGAAAGTGAAGAACATAACTGAATGCAGGCTGGAACAATTGATTGAGATACTAAGAAAGGGAGAAGTATTGGAAGAATCCTTTACCATTCTGGAATCCCTCATCAATATTATCAACCAGACATCTGAAAGCAATAGCATGATCATAATCACCGAGATTGTAGTGGAAGCATGAAAGTAGTTTCTTCTGGAGATGAAGGAAAAGTATAAAATAATCTTCAAATAGCAATTTTTGCATAAGTAAGTTTTTGGTTTCATTTCATAGGATGGGAAAGAAAATATTTTATTATATTTTTTCCATTGATGTTAAAGGGGGAGAGAGAGTAGTGAAAAATTCCTTATCAAACTTAGGGGGATTTTTGTTGAGTTTTGTCAACTATGGCATTTTGAAGTCTTGAAGGTTTCGACACTTAGTCATTTTTCACTAAGTGTTTCCATCAATGCGAAAGGGGGAGATTGTTGGAATATGGCTTCTAGTGTTGTCATTGATGGCAACTGAAGTCATTGATTCAGTCTGCACTACAGTATCTGACTATACCAGAAGATAGAGTGAAGAATAGGGTATCTAACTAAAGTTGAATCTATCAATAGATTTGCATTATCAATTTAATAGTTTTGGTTGTGGATCTTAGGGAAGGTTGTTGGGTATATGAAATGTGTTATTCTCAAGTTTTGTGCTATTGCATCAAGTGGTGTATGAGTTAGGGGATCCATTCATTCAATTTTTTGTTCATCAATGTATGAAGGCTGACCAAGTCAATGTAAGGTGTTGCAGATCTCTAAAGCAAAAATTTTTGAAGTATTTTTGTGTTGGAGATTTTATTTTGGGTCCTAGCTATGCTATGACCAAATCTGGTGGATGCACATTAAATGTTATTCATGATTTAAGCTAACAGTTGGAAGATATTTTCTATTTTATTGAAGCCAACATATAGCGACTGAATTCTTGGTAGCGGATATATATGAGATCAGTTAATTCATTTTGGTGTGTATGTGTGGTGTTCGACATGTGTGGGTGTGTATTGTGAATATCAGAAGAGTATTTAAGTGATTTTCATTTGTGCAGAAGAGGATTTTGTGAAGAAAATTAAGGTAGAGTAGAGTGAAGTGCAAAATCAGACAGAAGGTCTAGAATCTGATCTATGAGCCCAACCAGAACTGTAATTAGACATTTGTAGATGCTATTTTCTCAGTTCAACCTTTTGTTGTCATCCAAATTTTTTGTAAGGAAGCAATCCTTCCTTATTTTGAGTAGTGAGCTCTAGGCAGTGTGCATGAATGAAAGTGCATTCCCCATTTTGTAAAACACTTGTATTTTGAGTACTCAAATTGTGGATTGACCTCCATCATGGTTTTTACCTTAACCAGTTTTCCATGTAAAAATCCTTGTGTTATGGTGTTGTGGATTATTATTCTATGTTCATGCATCTTTCTTTTGATTGAATGTTATATACACTTGAGAGATCAGTTTAATAAAGTTAAAAATTGGACAACACTGTTTCACCCCCCCTCCCAGTGTTGCTTGAGTCCAACAAAAGAGGTTTCTGGGAAAAAATGAAGAAGTATACTGGGACTCATCCAGACCAGTAGGGCATAAATTTTTTTATTATATGCATAGTTTGGGTAATCTGAATGCTCAAGATGATGCTCTAAAAACATTCTTTGTTGTATTCAAGATAAACATAAATGAAAGGGAAAGGATTTTGAAGAGAATTGTTGAGAAGTATAAAGATGGCATCATATTCCATGTTTCCTTTGATGAATTCATGATTGCGGCTATAGAACCTTGAACCATATGGATTCAACCTTTGGGATATGAGGTAAAAAAAGAAGCTGAAGGTTATGTGAAAATGTTGTTGAAGAATCTGAAGGATCCCAACGAACCCAGAATTGGTACACATGCTGAAAAGTCTATGGAGATTCATCTAGAGTAGCAAAAGCCTAAAATTAGAAAGAAAGTAGAGAAAAAGCTTTAAAAAGCTAGATTCATTGATGAGTCGATTTCCCTTGGAAGGGATAGGGGAGAAGAGTTGGAGGTAGAATCATCTGGCCTGAGGAGATCCAGAAGGACTACCTCTATAAAATCCTCCATAGCCCCTACAACAAAGGTTGAACCCAGTACCATTGATAATGGAAAAGGTCATGTTTCCTCCAGACTGACTACCAAATCTGGGAAGAGGAAAGAAACTCCTCTGGTAGCCCCTATAAAGAGAGAAAGGAAAGAGAAAGCCACTAGGGAGAAAAATATCAATGTTACAAATGATCCGGATGAAGATGAAGAAGATATTGATGTAAAGCTGGTCAGGAGAAGAAGAGGAGGTTTACCTTCTAGTGAAGGTGCTTCTATAGAAGTTTTTGGTTCCAAGAGAGTACATGTTGTATCATCTTCTGATGATGAGGACATGCAAGAATTTGGTGTTCATGTGCACACCAAACCAGAATCAAAGAATTCTAAGGTGTCTAATGAAGCCTTTGTGGACTAGAGAGAAGAATAGGATAATCCAGTAAGTTCTGGTCCCCACTAAATTAGAGGAAAATCTTAATTCCTTGCTACATTTTGAGAACATTCTTCAACCTACAAAGGAATACTATGATAATGCTAGAGAAGAAGATAAGAAAACTTTGCTTTAAGTTGTTATTCAATATGTTATCATCTTAGATGGTAAGTGGGATGATGTAAATAAAGATGTACCTAAAAGCATGTGGGTAGCTTTAATGAAAAGGAGATTAGAGGATGTTGAATATGAAGAGAAAATTAGGAATGATGCATATTATAAGATTGGGTCTTCCCTGACCCTGGATGTTCTGGAATCTTTGAAGAAAATTTGTGCAGATATGTTTTGAATGAAGAGAAGAGTAAACATGTTGATGACAAGGAATAAAAAGTTAAAAAAGAAGATAAAGAAGGAAATAGAAAAAGTGATCTGAGAGACAACAGAAAAATATGGCATGCTTAAGGCTAAAGAAGATGTTGCTACTAAAAATGCTAAGGATAATATCCCTCTTGATATAGGTAATGAAGATATTTCTAAAAATATTAATGTTGAAGTGGATTTCGGTGGTGAAAATGATCATCTTGAAGGTGAAAAGAAGAATGAAGGTGAAGCTGAGCCTAAAAAGCATAATGATTCTCCTCCGAAGCATACTGAAGGAGAAAAGGGAAATAATGAGCAAGGTAATGCTAAAGAAGTGATGCAGGCATGGTATGAGGGTCCTCAAGGAGAACTATCCAAGCCATGCAGCACGAGTAACACAACGAAAGAAACAAGAAATATGGAGGCAAATGTAGAAACAAATATGTTTATTAACAAAAATATCACTTACATTCGACCGACAACATCCAGGTTTATAGATTCGGCTCACAGGCCTGAAATAACATGTTCAATATTACAATAGTCCAATATGCTCCTATATGCGAGCTGAACTCTTATAATTCAGATCAATCTTTCTACTCAATCAACTACTAACTCCACTACCTTATTCTAATGATCGATTACAAGCTTTATACTATATTCTCAATTCTAGAAACATTTGTGTTGGCCAAAGATCATTACATTAACCAAGGAAAGGAAATCTAACGTGTGCATGAATAGGTTGGCCTCAAATTTGAATTACTCTTTCAAGGGGTGCATAGAATGAAGTGTGTACCTATAAGGAAGGTCAAGGACACTCTATTGAACACTTAGAATCACACCGTCGAGATCCGTAAGTCACGGGGACGATCCACGAATGATCAAATTAACCGATTGTCTTGAAAACTATTCTAGTGCTAGTTCAAGAAACTTCCATGAAATTCCAGAAGCGATAACATGCTGGAGAAAGATCCAATCATGCCCAAATCTTGGAATAAGGAAAATGAACATGACCACGATGTACACAAAGATCTGCAAGGTCTAGTGAGCAAAGATGATGAATCCACCAACATGAACTGAGCAAGAACAAAATAAAAACAAAACTAAAAGAAAATATTTTTGGTTGATGCAAGATTTCCAAGAACCAAGGATGCTCCTACATCAAACATCCGAGGTTAATGAAAATTCAGTCCCTCACTTTGCAAGGGCTAAAGGAAAACCAAGTCGGTCTACCTCAACCTGAGAAATCCAAGAAGAATCCTCAACTAGTTTTTCTTTCCATTTCACAAGATATTCTTTGTATTGTCTTCCACGAGTCTTCCTCCCATCTCTTATATCCAAAATCCCTTCAATCTCATCTAACTGTTGTTTAGGAAACTGATTCTCCAATTTTTCTTCACTGTCTTCATTGAATTCTGCCTCATGATATTGATATAAATCTACAATGTTGACTATAGGTGATATACCCATGCCATCCAGTAACTCTACTTCATATGCATTTCCTGAATCAAATTTCCTCAAAATCCTACAAGGTCCAAACTTCCTCATCTTCATCTTACTGTATGTTCCAATTGGAAATCTCTCCTTTTTCAAATACACCATCACCTCATCTCCTACTTCAAACTCCTTATATCTTCTCTTCTCATCTGCTCTCTCCTTGTACTTCTTGTTCATATCTTCCAACTATTGTTTCAATTGAGTATGCACTTTCTTCATATGTTCCACAAATTCCTCTGCTTCTGCACTTTTTTTACCTTCCATACTGATATCTCTCAATTCTGATATACCTCTAGGATGAACTCCAGTAACAATCTCAAAAGGTTTATTTCATGTACTTTTGTTTACTGAATTATTGTAAGCAAATTTTGCTTGTGCAAGGACTAAATCCCAACTTTCAGTTTTCTCTCCAACCAAACATCTCAGCAAACTCCCTAAACTCTTGTTCACTACCTCTATCTATCCATCTGTCTATGGGTGAAAAGTAGAACTAAACTTCAAATCTGTCTTCAACTTCTTCCAAATTGTTCTCCAAAAGTAAGCAAAAAATTTTGTATCCTTGTCTGAAACTATACTCCTAGGTAATCCATGCCTCTGTTGTCTTCTTACAAGGTATGAAATGTGGCATTTTAGAAAATTGATCTACCACCACAAATACAAAGTCATTACCTCTTTGTGTCTTTGGAAAACCAAGTATGAAATTCATGCTGATATCCTCCCAGGGTCTCTCCGGAACTGTCAAAGGAATATACAACCCAAAATTATGACTACTCCCTTTTGCAACTTGAAAAAATTTGCAACTCTACACAAATTTCCTAACATCCTTATGAGTCTATGGCCAAAAGTAATTCTCACTTACCAATGCTATTGTCTTATCAATTCCAAAGTGTCTTGACATTCCTCCATGATGCTTCTCCTTCACCAAGTCATCCCCCATTGAACTCTGGGGTATAAACAACTAATTTCCTCTAAACAACATATCTTCTTGAATGAAATAATCCAACCACTGACTTCTATCCTCTGAAACAGGTTCTTTACAAGTTCTCCAAGGTTTTGCAAAATTCGAGTCTTCCTCATACAAGTTCTTCACTTCATCATAACCTAATACTTCCACTCTCATCTCTATTAGTAAATTCCTTCTCCTACTCAAAGCATTAGCAACTCTATTTGAATTTCCACTCCTATGCTTCAAAACAAAAGTATAACTCTACAGGAACTCCACCCATCTCATGTGTCTCTAATTGAACTTACCTTGACTATTCAAATATTGCACTGCTTGATGATCCGTAAACAGCACAAACTCCTTAGGAAACAAATAATGTCTCCACTTCTTCAAGGCTTGGACTATGGTATAAAATTCTTGATCATACACTGAATATATTCTCCTGGAATCATTCAATTTCTCACTGAAGTAAGCTACTGGTCTCCCTTCTTGACTCAACATTGCTCCAATTGCATTCCCACTTGCATCACAGTCTACTTGAAATACCTTATTGAAATCTAGTAAATCCAACACAGGATGCTCAATCACCTTCTGCTTCAACAACTGAAAACTTTGGTCTTCTCCAGACATCCATCTAAAATCCTTCCTATCTCATCTCATTTTTTATGTCATAGGATTGCAAATAGAACTAAAATTGCTATTGAATTTTTGGTAGAAACTAGCCAATCCATGAAATGATCTTACCTCTCCAATGTTATCTAGTGTAGGCCACTCAATAATTGCTTTCACCTTCTTAGGATCCATCTTGAATCCATCCACAGAGATCACAAATCCCAGATATACCAACTCCTCTCTCATGAAACTACACTTCTTAATGTTTGTCAACAACTGCTCTTCTCTTAACCTCTGCAAAACTTGTCTGATATGAAACAAATTTTATTCTCTACTATTACTAAAAATCAAGATTCCATCCAAGTAAATAATCAAAAAATTACCCAATAATTTCTTCAATACCTCATTCATCAGCCTCATGAAAGTACTCGGTGCATTTGTCAATCCAAAAGGAATCACCAACCACTCATACAATTCTTCATTTTTCTTGAATGTTGTTTTCCACTCATCTCCTTCTTTGATTTTGATATGATGATATCCTCTCTTCAAGTCTATGTTGGTAAAATATTTAGCTCCACTCAAGCAGTCCATGATGTCATCCATCCAGGAAAAGGAAATCTATACTTCACCATGATCTTGTTTATGGCTATAGAATCTGTGCACATCCTCCATTCTCCATCCTTCTTAGGTGCTAGCACAATAGGTATTGCGCATGGGATCAAGTTTTGTTTATTCAATTCTTCATTCTCTGTCGGTGTCATTTGGTGTGTGGATTTGTTAGGAAAACTAGGTCCAAGAATCATATCCATGCAATGACTAATACTCCTCACAAGTGGTAATCCATCAGGTACATTATTTGAAATGATATCCTCATACTTTGTCAGTAATTCCTTTATCTCTTTTGGTTGTTCTTCTACATGCTTCAAATCTTCAATCTTCTTAGGCACCAAGGCATAGCATATGTTCTCATGTCTCAACCCATCCAAGAATCTCCTTCCATCAACCAAACAAACTCTAGTACTTGTACAAACCTCAATTGTAGGGACATCTTCCAAAGGCAAAAAAATCTGCTTCATCCCATTAGAAAAAATAGTATATATATTCTTCTTTCCATCATGAATAGCCTATCTATCATATTGCCAAGGCCTTCCCAACAAAACATGGCATACATCCATAGGCATAATATCACACAAAACTTCATGATAATTTCCTGTCTTCAGTTTCACCAAACATTGTTCACTTAATAGTATCTTATGGTCATCCTAAATCCAAGCTATTTGGTAGGGCTTTGGGTGTTTCAACCTTTCCAACTTCAATTTAGTCACCATCTCTTTAGAAACCAGGTTCTCAAAACTTCCACTATCAACAACCACTTTGCAACATTTACTAGATACCTTGCATCTAGTCCAAAACAAATTCTTTCTCTGCAATGGTTCCTTTTCTACTTCACTTTGTAACAATACTCTTCTATTCACCAACACTTCTCCATCTTCCAGTTTATTAGATGATCTATCATGATCTTCCTTAGAAAAGGTTGTTCTCCTATTGTTCTCTATCTTTCTGCTTGTCTCTCCTTGATTACATTCAAATTCTCTATGTCCTCCACCACACTTAAAGAAAGTTCCCCTGAATACTCTTTTCTCCTTATCATCCTTTCTATAACCACCATATCCTCCTCTTTTGTAAGAGTTTCCATCACCTCTATGATACAAATTATCATTCTTATTGACCTCCTTATCCTTATTCTGATATGGAAAAGAGCCTCTTCCTCCTCTAGTAAAAGTTATTCCTCTTTGAAATCTTCCACCTCTTCCTTTCTGTCTCTGCTCATGTCTTTTATTCAACTTCTCTTCTACCTTTAGGGCACACTGATATCCCTCTTCCACACTCTATAACTTAATCATACTAATCTCATCCTATAAATACAACCTCAAACCATTCACATACCTAGCTACTTGCTCAATCTCATCTTCTGAATGTCCAAATCTAATATTCAACTTATAGAACTGCTCAGTATACTCTGTCACACTTGAATCTTTTTTCTTTAGATTTTGCAACTTTTAGAACAAACTAATCTGATAGTCTACAGGAATGAACTTTGTCTTCAACTTATTCACCATCTGATCCCATGATTTTATCTTCTCTTTTCCTCTTCTTTTCCTGTCTGTATGCAAATGCTCCCACCGAATAGATGCATTTCCTCTCAATTATTTACAAGAAAACTTCACCTTCTTATCTTTAGTGGTACCTTCAAATTCAAAATACTTTTCCATATCTACAATCCAATCAAGCAATTCTTCTGAATCTAGCTTACCATTATAATCCAGTGGATTGAAATGTGGTTTTGTATTCACTCTGGTTAGGGCTCTCATGAACCTCTCTTCTCCCTGATCAAGATCAAGTGTTCTTCTCTTCCTCTTTCCTCCTGTACTTCTACTCTTCATCACTCACATCATCAACTAGTTGACCTCTTTTCTGGACCATTTCAACTGCATCTAATCTAACAATAATTCCTCTCAACATCTCCATTAAAGTAAGATCTGCATTTCCACGTGCACCATTTCCTCTACCATTTCTTCTTCCTGTCATATTTACAAAAGTCCTCTATAGCTACAAGTTAGATCCGCAATCTGCCACCCCACAACAAATATTCAGCAGGACTCGTAAACTCTAATGATCACGCAAGGAATGAATATCACTATGATACCAATTTGACACAACCACAGTAGGAGGGTCCTCAAAGAGAACTATCTGAACTATGCAACATGAGTAACACAATGAAATCAACACAAAATATGGAGGAAAATGTAGATGCAAATATGTTCATTAACAAAATTCTCAGTTACATTCGGCTGACAACATTCGGGTTTACAGATTCGGTTCACAAGCCTGAAATAACATGTTCAATATTACAATAGTCCAATATGCTCCTATATGCGAGCTGATCAATCTTCATCTACTCAATCAACTAATAACTCCACTACCTTATTCTAATGATTGATTACAAGCTTATACTATATCCGTAATTCTAGAAACATCTACGTCAGCCAAAGGTCATTACATTAACCAAGGAAAGGAAATGTAACATGCACATGAATAGGTCAGCCTCAAATTTGAATTACTCTATCAATGGGTGCATAGAATGAAGTGTGGACCTATAAGGAAGGTCATGGAAACTCCACAGAACACTTAGAATCACACCATCAAGATCCACAAGTCATGGGGATGATCCACAAATGATCAAATTAACCAATTGGCTTGAAAACTATTCTAGTGCCAGTTCAAGAAATCACCATGAAATTATGAAGTGATAACGTGTCATAGAAAGATCTAATCATGCCCAAATATTGGAGATCATTCTTCCGTCAGGTCAGGCATAATGAATCCCTTTCTCGAACCACTCGTCATCTGCTTGCAGATCGCCAGATCAGTCAGATCTCATCCGGATGATCCATCCGGCATCGCGCTCATCGGCATCAATCGCGTCCGGGGTAAAGCGTCCGGCATCCGCGCATCGGCATCAGGCGCATCAAATCAAAATCTTCAGGCATCGTCGATCGTGGCCAAAATCTCTTAAGAATACTAGAGAATCGTCCTCCTGTAATGGTGTTCTGAAAGGCTTCCTATCCAAGCAAATTAGATTTCAGCCGATAATTCCCCAGGAGCTTCTACAACTTCCTATGATTGAAGGGATTGTGGATTTGGAGAAGATGTCTCTTGTGCATAAAGTGGTGTTAGGAGATGCTATGCAAGCATTCAAAAGGAACTAAATTATTAAAGCACATGAAAGAGGAATATAACTTATAGAAGATTCTCTTAAGGCATTGTAGGAAGTCCTACATGGTGCATCCATTGATACATCTCTCGCTCCTATTGAAAATTTGATATTGTTGTTGGATTATTTCAAGGAGTATACCTCTAGACTTAGTGAAAAGAAAAAACAAGAGGTTGAGGAGTAATTGGTAGAGAAAAGGTTATTGGAATTACATGACAAGTGTGCTCTTGCACACTCAAGCATTGAAAAAAATCTAGAAGCCATGAAGGTTTGTGAGTTAGAAGCAAATGTTTTTCTTGCTTATTGCTTGAAGTGATCAGATGACACTCATAATATTAAGGTTGTTATGGAATCCATTGAGTCTTAGCTATCATCCATCTATGGTATGTACAACCTATCCAAAGATAGAGATGGATCAACCTAGAACACCATCACTATGCATAAAGAAAAGTTCTTTGTCTTGCAGAGGCAGAAGGAAGAAGCTATCAAAAAATTTGATCAGCTGAGTGACATTGTAAGAGTGGAATACACTCTGGTTGGCAAGGATCTACCATGCATAGAAAAGCTTGAGAAGATAAATTTGACTCTTGATACTTCAAATGGTGCATAAGAAACTCTGGTAGAATTGGAATCTCTGAACATGATGCTAATTGTCGTAAAGGATAGCTGGGAGAATGGAAAATCAGTATGGGAAGGTATTATGAAGGAGCTTCAAGGCTTGCCATCCTCCACTTGATACATGTTTCTTTGTTTTCTTTTTTTTAACATTTTTAGTTTTTTTTGGGACACCCTTTGTCCTTGATGTCAAAGGGGGAGTGAAGAATGGTGAAATGCTGGTGTTAGGGGGAGAAGTGTTGTAAATATTCTTTTTGGTGCATGTTGCAATCAATTAAAAAGGGGGAGATTGTTGGAAAAATGAAGAAGAACCTCTCATTTTGTTATTTTGTGTTGTCATTGGTGTCGCCATGATATATGTGTTGCAATTGCAAGATCAAGTCTAAAGTTTTCGGTATTCTAGTCTGGTATCTGAACTGGTATTTTGCTTACATTGTCTGATATTTTGGTCTGCATTTTTTTGCTGGTGATTACTATTGCTTGTGGTTTTGGGAAATGGCTTGTAGACATCAAGAGCATGTACTTTCAAGATATCACATATCCAAATGCTCGTATGGTGTATTGACATTACACTGGTATTTGCAATTGTGCTATTAGGTCTATCCTTGGCCGACCTAATGGATGTATTGTGTAACAATGAATTACTTTTTATTATGTGGATATATGTGCGGCCTATATTAGGTCCATGCTGACTTGATGTAGCATGTTGGATGTGTAAATTGCTTTTTGAGAATTTTTTGTGAAATCTTGAGGCTGATACTTGGTATTTTTGGTGAATAAGAAGTGCATCTAATTAGGTCGACCTAATTGATACTTGCAGAGAGATCATATATATATATATTGGACAGTTTTTGAAGTTTGATAATGTAATGAAAGGTAATGGTAATGTTGTGAATGCAAATGTGAAGAAGAGCGAATATGATGAATTGTGTTAAGTTAGTTTATTGAGCTTCATTGGAACTGAATCTGCACTCACTAGGTGTACTTTATTAGTTCATTTTTCTAGGCACAAGCCATTTTGTCATTGTAATTTTGTAGGAAGTGAGCCTTTGTTTTTAGACAGTGAGTGCTAGCAGTGAGCCACCCATTTTGTAATATCTTATAACCAGTTATACTATATCGTGAGCTAACACTCACCATGGTTTTTCCCATTTTGGGTTTTCCACATAAAAATCTTGGTGTTCATGTGTTCTGTGGTTTCATGTTCTGTTAATTCTTTCAATTATCTTTTCTATTGTATGCATTTGGAATAATTGGATGGTATCTAATTAGCAAATTTAAGAAGATACTGATTCACCCCCCTCTCAGTATCTTGGACAATTAACAAATAGTTTAACCTTATATGAATGATTGTCTCATAACACACTTTGGATGTCAAATAGTTTTCTAGTGGACCTTTGACATCGACACCTCGCTATTTTCATCCTCAAAAAAATTTCACTCAGGTAACCTTTACTATTTAAGGGTGATGTAAAATAATGTTAGATAATTTTGGTAATTGAAAAAACACTAGATTCCATATGATTGTTCTTTTTAACATAATTCTATATGATTGTTCTTTTTGAAACATTGTTTGAAACTTCATATTTGCTATTTCATTTTAAGATGCTAACATCTGAAAAACCCTTCCAATATTCGTGGCATGATGGACCATGCAGTTGGTGCAACAGTAGTAGGTTCTAATCCTTTAACAAAGGTATGTGACAAATTAGTAAATTTCACATTATATTTGGTCATTTATTGGTCTATTATTGAAAATTTTAATGATAATCGTATGTAGTTTAATTTCTATATTGATACTTGATATAGGTGCTTGTCATGCTAGATCATCAACGTGTTGTCATTGCAAATGGGCTTGATGATTATTTGTTTGTAGTAAGTGATTTTTCTATTATATATCATTCCAAAATTCAATTTCTATATATTTATCTCTAAATTTCTTATTGTATTAGTTGAACCTCCAAATAAGTGAATAGAGGAGGATGATTGAGCATGTTTGAAAGAAAACATCATTTGCATATCCATCCAACCGATAGCCGAAGACAACATGTGATCTATTTCCTTCCCCTAGTCGGAAATGACTATGTATTAGGGTCATTTGTTGTATGCCTATGTGGCATTTTTGAACATATGTTTTGTATTATCGATATATGTGACTTTTTACACCCATATGGCTCTTTTGTAGTAAGCCTATATGACTTTATTGGATATATTTTATACTTTATCGACATATATCATTGTATAGCCTTATGGATTTTTGATTAATGCAAATCTTATTTTACCACTGCTATCAAATTATATAGTTTTATCTTGAACTTTGTCAACATGAGGATTAAGTAAATCCTATTTTTGATAGCTATTCTTAAATGATGTTATCATGTGTATTGTGTAAATTGTATTCTTGAATGTTGTAGGCATGGGTGTTGTTTAGTTCTTGATTTTTATTGTTGAATAATCATCAATTATTCATTCGATGCTTAAATAATTACTCATGATTTTTATTACATTCAAGTTTTCACATGTTTTTATAGCTTTTCTAACATTCATTGAAAATGTTATTGAGTAGACATTTAATTATCTAAAGACTCCTGCAGTTAAGGATAATAAACTTGCTAGCTTCTTTAATAAACTATACAACCTTCTTCTTAAGTAGGTCAATAATGCATTCCTATATGAGTGTTATTTTCATGTGTACACTATTGACTTACGTGTATTCATACTTTGTGACTTACGTGTATTCATGTGAATGCTTTGTGACTTATGACTTACGTGTATTCAAGTGTATAATTTACAACTTACATGTATACTTTGTGACTTATGTGTATTCCAATCTATACTTTGTGATATGTGTGTATTCATGTGTATTTGAATACATGCTTCACTTATTAACGTGTATACTTTATGCTTCGTGTCTCATGTGCATACTTCATGTATTATGTGAATCCATGTGTATGCTTTATGCTTCCTGTGTATACTTTATGTATTCATGTGTATGCTTCATTCTTCATGCCGATACTTCATGTGTTCACATGTATGCTTAATGTTTCATGTGTATACTTCACATGTTCACGTGCATGCTTCATGCTTCCTATGTATACTTTATGCATTACCTGTATTCACATGTATGCTTCATGCTTCATGTGTATACTTCACGTGTTCATGTGTATGATTCATGCTTACTATTATACTTCATGTATTGGGTGTATTAACATGTATACTCCATACTTCTTGTGTATACTTCATGTATTACTTGTATTCATATGTATGCATCACACTTCATGTATCACATATATCTATGTGTTTTATTTGTGACTAGATGTATTTTCAACAAGATTACTCCATTTGTATTTACGATTAACTTGTTCTTAGAAAGTATGAAAATATTAAAAAAATTGTCTATTGAAATGCTTTCTAGGTTGATAAGCACTAACAAATTAACTTACCCAAAATTGAATTACTATTAGTATCCAAATGCAACAATGAAGAGTTGTAACTATTGAAAAGGTATGATTCCATCAAACTTGTGAAATAAAAGGGAGAGTATTTCATTTGAGAAAGACATCCATAATGTGTATTGTTACGCCTTGCATAACCACCTCATTTTATTTTGGAACAAAATGGGTCCCCCTTTGTTTTTGTTTTGTCCTTGGTGTTTTTTTGGGTCTTAAGAGTTGTTTGTTTTTCTCCTAAGTCTTTCTTTCTTTTGGTTTGTCGAAAGCGGAGCTGGTATAGGAAATGGAATTATAACTCTTTACAAAGTTCCAAGTCTAGATTCAATCTCAATTCTGGTTTTGCCTTTGGGTATGTGCAGAATCATCATGGAAAAAATAGGCCCTTAAGTGGTGAA
>VDFB02105785.1:393145606-393190969 GCA_007258455.2 Sequoia sempervirens | reverse complement strand
TCTCAATACTCAGATATGATTAATTTCACATGTGGATTGAGAACTACAATGGAATTTATGATAGTATTGGGAATCGGATTTTTCACTTGAAACAAAGATACAACCTTGAGATAAATAGGTATTTTACATAGGCAGATGTTTTATCTATTTTGTGACATATTTTGTTCATGGTTCATGAGATTGTTGACAATATACCATATTCACAATAACTTTTCAAACCATTATTTTAAAATGATCATAAGATAGTAGTTTAAAATGAAATCTTTCAACAGACATGTCTGAAAATACCTAAACCAATTTCACTCCTAGTATCCATAGTATTCTTTGAATAACAACCCCTTCATTTCAAAATGGACATAAATGAAGGTCCCTAAAGACCAAAACAAAACAAAACAAAACAATAGGAAGAAACAAAAGAAAAAGAACAAACAGACAAACAAACAAAACACCCAAAACAAATAATTACATATACAACTAATTTAGAAAATCAGACCCTCATGGGCCAAAGTAATGCTTGAGAAATTGACCGTTGACAGAAAATGGAACAAGTTCTCCTATTAGGGTGCTCAAGCAAAAATTATTCTCACCCAGGATCTCAACTATTTGATATGGACCCAACCAAAGTTTATCAAACTTCTGGTGGTCTCCCTTTCTCTCTTTAACTTTATCCAACAACAACACAAGATATGATATCCTGAAATCCTTTATTTTAGCTCTTTTTTCAAACCAACATTTGACGATAGCATGATGTTTAAAGAACTATTGTAAAGCAACATCTCTTTATTCTTCCATGTTCAGTAAACTAGTTATTCTAACCTTTATCTCATCATCCTTTGAATAAAATTCCTACATAAACTTGAGGACAGGTATCTACAAATGTATTGGGAAAACTAGCTCTTGGTCGTAAACTAACTTAAAAGGTGAATTTCCTAGGGCAGCTTTAATACGAGTTCAATCTGCCCATAAGGAAAATTTCAGCTGGGTATACCAGTCCCTAAGATTGTTCTCTAGCAATTTTTTATCACTTCCAACAGGTTCTTGTTGGTAGAATCTGCTACTCCATTTCCCTGAGGGTAGTAATTAGATGAATACTTCAAAATAATTTTATGTTCATAGGCCCATTGTATGAACTCAGCAGAAGAGAAAGCAAGGCCATTGTCACATACCAGGGCGAAGGGTACTCCAAACCTGTTTATGATGCTTTCATTGAAAAATCTGATCACCACCTCTGTGGTCCTATTTTTGCAAGGCTGAGCCTCGATCCAACGTGTGTAGTAGTCAATTGTTTTCAAGATGAACTTATGACCTACATAAGAGTTTGGAATAATAACCCTATGAAATCCAGTATCCATTGGGCGAATGGTCTTACCTCATAGACCGGTTGTAACAAAATTGCAGGATTACGCTCCTTGGGTGCAAAGGTCTGGCATGTGTGACATGTCTTGACATGTCGATGTGCATCCCTAAACACATGGGGCCAATAATATCCTGATCTAAGAATTTGATGGGCCAAGGAATCTACATATCCATGCCCTGTGCCATGTCTACAATGAAATTCAACAATAGCATGTTTGGCTTCTTGTTGATCCAAAAAACACAGGTAAACTCCATAATTCCTTCTGTATAGGGATCCTCCTTTGAGCATGTAATGAGCACTCTTCATCCTCAATGCTCTCCTTTGAGTAGCATTTATCCCCTCTAGGCATCTTTTATTGAGAAGGAAGAAGATCAGATCAATATACCAGGGATCCTTTTTGAATGATTGCATTGTGTACTGCTGGCAAGTGATACTCTTGTCAAAATCTTCCATAGCCTTTGATAATCCCTATCCTCGGATGAGCTTCATTGGATGGAATTCTAGATAAAACTCTTGCAAAATAGCCATCCATTTTCCTCTTCTCTCCCCTAATTCACTCTACATAAGGAGAGACTTCACAGCTGGATCGGGAACTATGGTAACAACCTAACTCCAAAAAATGTAGTACCTAAATTTTTTTACTGCTCACACCAGTGCAAAGGCCTACTTCTCAAGGGGAAAATACCTAAATTCTGTATTTTTAAATTGGGAGCTCATGAAACCAATTGGCCTTTCATCTCCCTCACTTCTTCATTGTGTGAAAATAGTCTCACATGAATGGTCAAATGCAAAAGAATAGATATAGAAGGGAATTAAATAATTTGGGTTGGTTAAGATTGGTGCCTCAGATATTGACTATTTAATCTGTGAGAAATAAAATTTATCCTCATTGCTGCATTCTAATTTTGTATCTTTTCTCATCATGTCATTAAGAGGTTTGACAATTTCTGAAAACCCTATTATAAATTTTCTCACAAAATTGATCCTTCCAAAGAAGGATCTCATCTCCTTTTTACTTCTTGGAATTGTCAATTTCAAGATGGCTTCAACTCTATCAGGATCTATGGATATCCCCTTTTCTGATATTACATGGCCTAAAAGTTTCCCTTCAGAAACTCCAAACACACATTTTTTTGGATTCAGGGACACACCATAGCTTATACATCTCTTAAGGACTTTTGCTAAATCTGTAGCATGGTCCTTTTTGTTCTTAGAGAAGATAGTTAAGTCATCTACATAGATAATGATACACTTACCTATTAAATCCTTGAATGCTACATCCATTGCATGCTAAAAGGTAGCTCCAACGTTGATAAGGTCGAATGGCATTCTCCTATAGGAAAATTTCCCCCACTTGGTAGTGAAGGAAATTTTCATTATATCCTCATGACTGACAAGCACTTTATTATACCCAGAATAGCCATCCAAGAATGACATCATTTGGGATCCATTGAAATTTTGTAATACCTCATCAAGAGAAGGAAGTGGATAGTTATCCTTCTTAGAGGCCTTATTTAGGTTCTTGAAGTTAACACACAATCTGATCTCAACATTTTTCTTACGCATAGGAACCAAGTTTGCAACCTAGGTGGAATGTCATACTAGGAAGATTATTCTTGCAGACAACAACTTTTGTACTTCCTTATGAATTAATGGCTCGATCAAAGCATTCATCAAGTGTTGCTTTTCATGAAAGGGATTTGCTTTTGACTTCAAAGGTATGGTATGCATGATCATTGAGGTGTCAAAAGTATTTAAGTCTTCATAACTCCAAGCAATTGATGTAATGTATTCCTTCAACACCTTAATTATTTTACCTTTGATATCTTCAAGGTAGGTTTTTCCTATATAGAAATTTCTTTCGAGACCTAAATCAACCAAATTAATAGATTCGTACTTCCCTCCATCACTTTCTGTTGGCACCTTTTTACAAGCTCGAGGATCAGAGTCAAATATTCTTTCCAAAGCTACCATCTCCTTGGGAATGCTATTTCTTTTCAAATTCATTATCCCTTTAGTATCACAACTCTCAGGATTCTAATCTCTATGGTCTCTTTCTGACTCATCAACTATTTGTCCCTCGAAGACATCTTAGCTTTCCAAGAAGGCTAGTATGTGTTGGTCATCATCAAAGACCTGAAAAATTCTGAACATTATCCAGGATAGCTAGGATCGAGACTAGTTAAACTAAAAATATTTTCAACATGGAGTCTTGCATAGGCTCCAAAGTGCTAGTAGTGATGACAAGGGCATCTGCAATCCGATTGTGTTCCCTAGGAATCAAAGTGATTCCAAAAGTGTCAAAATACACAATCAGATTCCAAACTCTATTTCTGTATGCAGCCAATCTTTTGGTGTGACAAGTATATTGGATGCAAAATTGCTTAACAATCACTTCAAAATCTCCCATAACCATGAGAGATGTGACCTTCTTTTGATGAGAAAACATCAATCCTCGAGCAAGTGCTTCATATTCTACCATGTTGTTTGTGTAGTCAAACTACAACCTATAAGATGCAAAGTATGTCTTCCCTTTTAGGTTGGTTAATTCAATTCTTGCTCCACTTCCTGATTTAGACTTAGAGCCATCAAATTTAAGACTCCATAGTTGGTCTAGAGCTGGAATTTATTTCTTCTTTGGGATTACAGGTGATGGCTTACTTGAAGTGTTTGGTGACTCAGACTGGTGTTGGTCATCAAGATTTAAAGGTAATGACCGACTAAGTCTATGAGAAGATTCTCCTATATTCAAAACCTATTTAGGAACTACTTCCTAAACCTTTTCTTGGATCATATTACAATTCAGTACATTTTTCATCATTGCCTTAGGCATTGGAAGGGTATAAAGGGTAGGTGTAATTGACAAAGACTGAGATTCCTCAGTTTCTCTTTGGAACTCAGAGCATAGAACCTGAGTCTGCTCAAGTTGGGAAGGATTTTCCTCTTGAACTAGACTAGTTCTCATAACAATGGTAGCATCCTTAGCATCAAATGAAAATTTATTGGTGAGTGCTTGGGGTTGGAATTCATAAGTTTTCTCAATCTAGAAGACATGGTTTAGGATATCTACATAGGGTTGACATGTCAACTCAGAATGATTTTGATAATGAATGCTACACCAATTAGGAACCAACAAACTCCACAAATCAGCCTCTTCTCCCAATACCAGCCTATCTTGTTGCAACGTTTTGATTAGAACTTGTTGATTGATCATGGTCATTAGGTCATTCTATTCTAGAGGTTGTGCATCACCAGGATTCAGAATTAAGAATGCCATGATCTCCTCCCTCTTGTAAACTCCTATCTCAGTTTCAAAGTAAGCTACTTTATTCAAAAAATCATATTCAGTAATCATATGCTTGAGCCTAGGCTCACTCTCAATTCTAATATGTGTTGCTATCCCTTTCTAGGGAAGCCACATGTGTGAGAAGTCCAAGGACAAATATCCCCCAATTTTTTTCATTAAATCTCTGCTCAAAAGCATGTCATATGTTTCTGGGATATCAACTACTTGGATATCCATGTAAGCTTGGATCCTTGGGCCAAATCCAACATGTACATGAATATTCTTCAGTTCTCCTACCACATTGACTTCTGTTTTATCCAATTGAATGACCTTTTTGTTCGTCTAAAGAGGACTTAAACCTAACTTCCTACAAATTGAGAATGGCATGACATTTCTTGATGCCCCAGAATCTAGTAAAGAATTGTGTAGATTATTTCCAAAAATTCTTAAACTAAAAAGGAAAGGTGGGGTGCCCATATTACCTTTATAGAGGGTTGCATTCATCTCATTTGTTGGAGTCGCCTTATCTTTACCTTTTGATCGGTTTGCTTTCTCCAGGCCTTCAACACAATTTCTCATTGGTCTGGGCAACACTTCATGATGTCAAAGAAAGACAATGAAGTCTTTTGTCTATATCTCTGCAATGAAATCAAACTTTGAATCATTCTTTACCTGATACTTAGGAAAATAAGGTAGGTTACCTTTATTTTGAGATTCAGATGGCCCCTTTGGTAGTGTTGGGTTGTTATCTTTGTTCTAATTTGGTGTGACCATGTTGTTAGGAGGGGTAGATGTAGTAAATGGGCCCTTATTCTAGTTTCTTAAGAAATGAACTCCCTTGGTTTGGAAGGCTTGGGCATTGTATACATCTTCCACTATTTCATTCTCTTCTTGGCTAGGAAATGGAAGTTCCTCATTGAAGATGTCATAGGCCATGGTAGTATTTGTTGATCCACTAGACTTTTTGGATGCACCTTCTAATGGAGCATCAACCTGTGAAATTTTGACCATTTTTTCCATTTTTGGGCAGTTAACCTCAGAATGAGCTGTACTATCCTGTAGCCTACACCAATTCGTCATAAAGTTGAGATTTGCCACATTTGTAGTGTGTGGCTTTTCATCACCCACCTAATAATTATGGGAAAATCCCCCATTATTAGGCTCAATATTCCATGGTCTATTGTTGTTAGACCTCTAACTATATCCCCTATTCTAATTTTGATAATTCTGGTTAGAGGAATTTTGGTTCTAGAAGTTCCTATTGGTTTTCTGGTTCAAATTTTGATTAGGGTAACTACCCTGATTGTTACACCCTCCTTGATTTTGGTAACTTTGGTTTTGGTTCTGAGGGGGGTTCTATCTAAGTTGGGCCATATCATTAGACATCTAAGATAGAGTCTTCTTGAGAGTTTCAATTTCATTAGTCAATTGAGGTTTTCATTCACTCTGCAGTCTTCACAACAGATGGTTGATTAACAAGATTTGACCCTCTAGCTTGATTATGGTAGTTTTGTGATTATTGGGAGGATTCTTAAACACCATTAGTTAAAAATGGTAAGGGAGGTGGGGCTTATAACTTAGACATGGGTCCATATTGGGAATAAGACATCCCTAGGACCGTATTGAATAAAGGAGTTAGATTAATCATCTAATATCCTATGGGAGGAAGAACTCCTCCTAGACTCGCTGATTGCAAACTTATCTATTGTTTCAATTTGATGGCTAGGTGATAAACTTTAGACAAAGAATCAATTTCATTAGCATTATATATCATTTGCAAGAATAAGCCAATCAAAGGATCCATAAACCTTAAATATGCCAAGATGGTGATTTTCTCAGCCACCAAGTAAGGATCCTGTAACCTTCGGTACATTCTCTAGAACCTTGTGTTGAATAGTGGCAATGGTTCATGAGGTTCCTTTCCTATGGTTGCAAACTGGTGATATAAAATAGCAAGGTCTATATAGACCCAAAATTGATTAATAAACGCATTTTCCAAGTCTTTGTTTTATGCCATGCCACCCAAAGAATAGGGGAACAACCTACACACATCATGATGGGTTACCTCGGCATGATTACAGGCATCCTTAAATGCATGTATGTGCTCTTCAGCACTTCTTGATTCTCCATGCATATACTTGGGACAAAATCTCTATGGATTCTTGGGTAGATCATGTAAACCCCCACGGATAGTCCCTGGTGGAGAGGGGTTATTCACGAAGAAATCCATGGGTGGTGGTGGGACTGGTTGTGGAATATGTGAGTTTGGCAGATGAGGTGGTGTGGGTGGATTTTGTGGAAACCCAAGTGGAGTAAGTGGTGGTGACAATGGTGGAATCAGGACTCTACGAGCCTGGGGTCTATACCTAACAAGGGTTTGGAGTTCAACCAATGGTTCAGGATTCTGAGAAAATCTAAGAACTCTTTCATACCTATCTGGTGAGAATAACCCAATTCGAGGCAATTTGTTCCTCAGGCCCTCCTAGCGCTAGATCTATTGATGGTCAAAACAACACAACAACATTAAACAAAATATCTATATTCTATTTCTCCTGAAAAGGAAAGATAACATATAGTAATCTAACTCCCAAGGTCCTGGTAGTTGGTTCTCAACTATGCTAACATTGCTCAATGGTCAATGTAACTATAATTTTCAAGGGGCCTTTGCTAGTAATAAGGAAAAAAATTGCATTAGATCAATTAACCTATGTTGGGGGGGGTTAATAAATATAAAAAGATAGATCAGATCTTTAAAATAGTAGAATATGAACCAAACTTCTTAATATCTAGACATGCACATTAATAATGAGTGTTTCTTTATCCAACCAAACCACAACATGATGCAATCCATAGAATAATATACACCACTGCATACATTCATAGTGTTAATCCAATGATGACAACCATCCACTAAAACCTTTACTTCAATATTTGAAACAACAGATCATTCACTCATCATTAAACATAGATCAAATAGACATAACATTAGTTTCATTTACAAATAATTCATTGAGATAATCTTGAATCTGGTTTCCTCTATTGATTTGCATCAAATAGAAAACATTTAGGCACAACAACTCACTGGCATACAGATTGATTATGATTCATTAATCTTATCAAAGAGGTCCAAACTTAACAACATGTAAACTATATAAAAATTGTAAAATGTATCCAAGTTCAATTGAACTTTCAAAGTATCTGCTAACAATTCATGAAATCCTAAGACTATGATTCTTATTTTCTATCATCAGGTGGCTAATCTTTCTTCAATGAGTCAACCTTTATAAAATAGAGCTCAAAAATACATATAGACATGCCATGCATAAATTTCTCTCAACTAGAAACTCATATCCACAAATTAAGGAACTAGGACTATATGAAGGAACTAGACTACTCATCTTTAGTTACAAGGTTGATTGATTTGTTCTACAAAATTTTGGCATCCAAAAGAGAAGGTGGAACTGGTGGAAGAGAGCTCGAGTCCAACTTGTGTCAAAATTCTACAAAATAGGAGAGGAAAGGATGTTGTGTCAAGATGAGAGTGTTCTACTGCCAGCTCACTCTTGTGTTGCTTGATCAAGGAGATACTCATCATAACTAGAAAATATTTGTTGAATGATGTCCATATCAGGCCCATCTAACCAATTGTCTTCAAACTTGATTCTCTTTAAGTCTGCTGAGGCAAATTCCTGCATATCTCTTAATTTGATCAATTCCCTCCTAGCAACTTTCACCTCTTCTTTAACATCCATTAGCTTGTCCACCAACAAATCTTCTCCATCATCCCCCTTTTACATCACTTCCTTGAATCTACTACTCCACTTCTCCTTCAACATGTCTAAAGGAAGACCCTCTTTGACTAGGATGTCTAGATTTACTAGAATGGCAACTACTGCCTCCAATTCATCAATCTGCTCATTCAAGTCTTTGCTTGCTTCTTGAACCTCACTCTTATGTTCATAAATGAACTTGGATCTAAACCAGATTATGTTCAAGGTCTTGTCAATGAAATCAGCATTATCCTCTTCAATAATTGACTACTCCAGGAGAGTGAACTTAAGCACTTTACTGATGTCCTTCAATTTCTTGACATACTCTCTATATTCCTCATCTTTCTTTTCTAGGTCTTCAGCATGTTGACTCATCTCCTCTACCAACTCAAGTGCTCCTTTATGAAATTTGAAACTATCAGCCAATACTTTACCAACCTCTTGATTCAACTTGTCAATCCATCTATCAAGCATCCCCGCCTTACTCCTTATTTGTACCACATCATCAGCTTCCTTTTTGCTTAGTAAGACTGGATTTTCAAAGTAGCAGCTTGTTGAGAAACTAGAGTGGAGACAACCTTTAAGAACTTGTGCAACTAATCCAATTGGGCCTTAAGCTCGTCTTTCTTTTTCTTATCTTTAAGATCATTCTAGATTTGGTGGAGGAAGCTACAATATCAATTAAATTCATTTGTTGGTTCCTTGTACGTCTCCCCAAATTCACAATACCCAATTGGTAATCAGTTACTTGCATGTCATCCTTATCCTTATCCACCAATAGAATTGCACATTCAACAATAATTTCCCCTACATCTGTGAGCTTAGTGGAGTGAAGAACTCTGGCCTTCTTTTTGGGTCTTTCCTTCTCAATCTCCTTCATCATCTCATCCCAAATGAGAGGTTGAGATTGAACAACTTTCTTCTTCTAAAGATCAAGCTTCAACCATGTAGGAGCAGCAGGAGTAGTGACCACTTGATTTGAAGAAGAGGTAGCAGTGGTAGACGATAAAGGATGCAATATAATAATCTTAGGTTGAGAGTCAACCTCTTGCACATTCTGTTATTCTCTTTGTTCTTCTTCTTGTGCAAGTTTCTCATCCTCTTCCTTATATTTTTTCTCTTGCAACATTTTAGCTTCATGTTCTTTCTTCAAGCGCTCTTCTTCCAACCTTCTCTCCTCATACATCCAGTTTGTCTGCTTTTCTAGTTCCTTGACATAGTCCCATGCCTCTTTAGATTTCTTCTCACATAGAGCAAGCTCTTCAACCTCCTTCTCTCTCTCTAGGAATTCTTACTCTTCTTTCTTTATGTGGGCCTCCTCAACAACCTTGAATTTAGCTTCAAGGGATTTCTTTTCTCTTCTTTGAGCAACTTTTTCCTCTTCAAGATCATGAATCTTTTGTAGCATAGCCAATTTATTTCTTTCCTCTTTAATTTTGATCTCTTGCTCTCTTTGCTATTGCTTCCTAGCCAATTCATCAACCTTGGATTTGTTAGTTAATGGATTTATCACCTAACTCTATATTCTTGTGCCCACAAAGGTGATAAATGTAACTACAATTGGATTAGTAATAATACAATTTTTTAAACTTATTCTCTACTTGTTTCAAAAGGTGGTAGCTACCTTTATCTGATATTCAATGAATGATTTTAAAACTAGTGTTGCTTTTAACCAGAAAGAAAATAAAGGAAGGGGCTTTTAACTAGAAATATTTAAAGGTATCTATCAACTTCATACAGTAAGAAATGAAACTTCTTAAGAAGAGATAAATACTAAACCAATATCACTGCAGAATCCTTATTCATAGATAATAACACCACAACAATACAACAAAATATATCATCTATCATCCCAAAAATAGATAAAACACTAGCAAATATTCAGTATAAATAGAATGAATCCATACACCATAATTCAAAGATTACACATGCATAAACTTCACCAATGTCTTCTATATCAGAATAATAGATAATAGCCAAAATAATAGAGTTTTCTCTAATGAGTAAATCAAAGTTTTCCCAAAAGATCTGAATCACATCATTTGAACGCATATTTAAACATAGAAAATGTCTTTGGTAACGGTTTCTTGAAAGTAATCGTACCAAAAATTAGAAAAAAAATTTAACTTAAAAGAGCCAACTTAAAAGAAAGTATTTGAAATACTAAAAACAAACTATGCATTAGTCCCACTTGCTTCAACCTATTCAACTTCTGGTTCCTCAACCTCTTCTTGTTGCAACAAATTTTCATGTGCCTTCATTCTGGACTTGTATTCCATGTACCTGGTAATGATTGCAAAAATCTCTCTGATTCCTGGTGTTAGTGTGATATGAAGCCTAGTTCTCCATTTTCTAAGGGAAACCTTAGACTCATTCAGAATGTCAGACCTTCTTTCAGCTTCAGTTTTAAAGGTTTTAAGATACAGCTCTAGCCTCCCAAGCTTAGACAAAGATTCTTTAGTCATTGTAGCAGGATTTGATATTTCCCTATTGAACACTTCTTTGATTTTCGAGCAAATTTCCTTTGTGCCTAGAATCTTCTCATTGAACTCATCAGTTATCTTCACCTGTAGATCATGACCATTTCCTTTTATTTCTCCTAGCATATCCAAATACTTTTCTAGTGCTTTAGTAATTTATTTTATTGAGTTATCATATATATTTAATTTCCATTCAAGTGAGTCAGGCCATGAAGGGTCTAACTCCATTGGATCACTAACAATCTATTCATTGATTAACTTCAATCGATCCATGGAAATTAATTATTTCATTTCTTTTGAAAACACATAAAGACTGGTCTGATATTTCCTAATCTGTTGTAGCTCTGGTATCAATCCTTTTCTTTTATCAACAATATGAGTGTAGGAAATCACATATTTACCAATGAAAAATTTAGTTTCCAGAGACATTTCGTCAATCCACTCACTGGAAGCCTTGGAGTAACTTAGGTTCTTTCTAATCAATTGCATTGCAAAATCATCAATGATTCTCTCTTGAGAACTCAAGGCTTCAGTAGACAAATAAGGGGAAGTTATAGAAGAGATAAAGTTTTTGAAATCCAAAACCTAAGATTGCAATTTTACTCTTTCCTTCCTTTCTTCCTTTACTTGCTTGGCTAAGGCATTGACTAAATAACTAGAGTGATATACATTACCCTCAAGTTTTTGGGGGCCCATGTCAACATGCATGATCTTATAATCAGTCACGGTTATCTTATCATCATCTAAATATTTTAAAGGCTCTGCAATCTCTAGTATCTAGTTATCAGAGATAGAATCATCTAGTATTCTTGCCATTTTTTTAGCTTTCCTTGGCCTTGAAGAAGATTGGAGTAATTTTTCCACCGTATCTACGCTGGAAGATGTTTTGGGAGTGTATTTTCTCTTCTTTTCTATTGCCTTCTTTAGCCATACTGGAGAGTTTTCTATCAGAATATAACCTTTATCACATTGAAAAACCTCTATGGACTCACTAGGAATAATTGATATTTTTTCTATAGGAAGAGAAGGTATTTCAGATAAGAGCGGGAAAGTATTATCTTCAACAATCTTCATGAAAATGTTATCAGAATCTTCAGGCACAAGTTTTGTTTGGACAATATTCTTTTTATGAGTAGGGGTAGTTGGGTTGTCTTGTTCACATACTAACTTCAACTTGGTTGATTCTTCAAATTTTTCACCATCACCCCCAGATTGTGAATTTGCACTAGAAGACCTAGTAGTTATTCTTGTTGATGATGTATTTCTTGTAGCTATCTAGCTAGATCCCTATTCATATTTTTGAGATGGTTTCGGTTCATGAACGAAACCCACAGCCTTACGCAATTTTCCCTATAGCCAATCTTGAGTCCTTTTGAATACTAGTGCAGCCTATGCACTCATATACAAAACTTCATCTTTACCCCAGTCAACCCTAGGATGAGATTTGTTAGGAAAATTCTCATATTCGGGATCAACAACCACCGAATCTTCAATCACATTTTCAGTAATTTGGAAAGAAAGACCAAAATTTTGTATATTCCCTAGGGTTAACCTCATATGATCTCTCCTGAACACTTCATTTTCATCAATACAATCCTCTTAGAAATCCTCAATAGAAGGTTGATGTTGATATAAGCCTGAAGCATACATGTTTCATTTTACAAATCCCTTATTGTCAAAATTAGTTTTCACAAACAAGTACTAGAGATTGTATTCCTTAATAATCTTTTCAACACCTTTAGCCATTTGATTGTTTTTGCACGTGAAGGAAGGAGTCACTAACGGGAAAGCATACTCCTGTTTTCCCATATTCATGTATTTTATATTCTCTATGGCCATTTGTCTACAAACCTCCAAAAATACCAACAAATCTTCAAGATACTTGGGAAATTTTAGTGGGGCCTTTTCATAACCTCCTATCCTCAAATAAGAAAATCTTTCAAACTAGATATAAAAACTTCCAAACTTCAACACCGGAGATTTTGACTCAAGAGAAAAATGCATTTCAAGGTTTCCATCCAGTTTCCTCACAACTTCCATAAAAATGCATCATTAATAAGACAATATTCTCCCATCCCAACTTGCTTGGTAAACTATGGATAACATTTATATAATGGGCATGCTAGAAGTTAGTGATACCTATGGTTTCAACCCTAGCCAGAAAGATCTCTGAATAGCAATGATATATATCAAGCAAGAACATAGATGGAAAGTGGCAGTCTTTTGAAAATTGACTAATTGTTCATGCAGATGGAAACAAATTATCTTAGCCCAATCGATAAATACATCATCATCACAGATAACCAAAATAAATTGACACATCTAGTCTTCAAACAATTCAATTTTTGCATTCTCGACAATGCGATGAAGTAAAGCAATGACATCAACAATTTCCACTTTAAAATGCACCCTTTTAAGTTTACTGGGTAACTGGGACTTACCTCTTTTCTCTGACTTTAAGCACCCTTTGACCATAGAATTTTTAAACTAGGCTTCATTAACCCTAAAAAATTCATTAGCTGCTACAACGGACATCTCTTTTATAGGTGCCTTCTCTAGAATTATTAATGCCTGGGAAATGAATTCGGGAGAAATTTTAGCAACAATGGTCCCGTCCACAGCCTTGATTTCTTGAGTTTCAAGAATGTGCCTTCTTGCACATGCAGCAATTAGGTCTACACTCAGCACAACTTCCAAAAAATCCCCTGGCATGAGCTAATCCACTATCGAGCACCTTTGTGTCTACAACAAACTTTTCTTTACTCTCCAAATGTGCCTAGAATTCTTCCAATTTAAAAATTCCTAGCTCTGTATCTATCACCCCGAGCCAGCAATTTTCAATTTTAGACTGCATGAGCTCACTATGCTTAAAGAAACACTTGAATTCCTAAAGAAATAATAGCAACAGGTAGAAGTACAGCCAAAGCTTTAACAAATAAGTTCTCACCACCTTAAGCCATGTAAAATGACAAGACATGTATTTGGTGTTGAATTAATACAACACTTTTATTTTATTTTGCAGTAATGAAAACCCTAAGGTTTGCATGCCTTGTAAAAATCCTGACAAGACATCTCACATATGTATTGTACGACTTATTAAATACAATAATGGTGTCTCAAAACCTATGGAACAAACAACAAAATCTTTTGTCATGATGAACTGAAACTTAATAACCTAAAGTTGGGAGTTATGAAGTTTTGAGAACCTACGACTCACCAACTGCACACTTGATGCTACAAGGATAATAAGTTGGCCCACCAAAAGGTTAAGGAAAAAAAAAACCTGACAACAAGGCATACAACAAAGGAATGTGAAAGAACTAAGTTTTGAAACTTGGAGAACACACGACAAAGAGTTACAAACTTGGAGAAAACCGCGAAAAAGGAATAAAAAGAATATGAAGGTCATTAACTTAAATGGGAAACACTAACAAGGGGATATAATTTGAACACATGATACATAGTATATTTATGAGTAACAGGCTTGAGCCTCCAATTCTTTTTGTTTCATTAATGCATCAGATTGTGCCTTAGCATCAATCTCCTTTTGCTTAGCCAGTGGCTCAGCTTGTTCCTTGGCATCTGCTTCCCTTTTGGCATCCTTAAATAGATTCCATTGGTCTTCTTCAATCAAAACATGCTCAGTCACTGCATCCTAAATTACATCAAGAGATGCAACCACATGAGTCTCTTTGTCAGATGGGATAGCCTCAAAATCTATGTCAATGTCATGAATCTCTATTTCAAACTCCTTCTCCTTCAAAGATTCAACTTATTTGTGAAGGGTTCCTATAGGAATCTCTCCACTTGGTTGCTTTGTTATAAAGGGTTGAGTTAATGCTTCTCTTGCAACAAATGTTGAGGTACCGGGATCTGTTGCAACCTCTTCTCCATGTGCTTTAGGAAGATCCTAAGTAGGAATTCCAAGTTCAATTTCTTCTCCAAAATTAGGAGGGAAAAACTCTAAAGGCTCTTTAGGAGCCATTCTTCTTTTTGTTCTTTTGTACCCCTAAGTGCTACCCACTATCTTCCTCTTCTTGGAGGTCTGAGCTTTCAGCTCCTTGATTTTCATGACAACCCAATGTATGCTCCTATCCAAAACCAGTCTTGCAATCTACTTAATGTCAATGGATTCTTTTGCATTCCAGTCCACTAGATCAAGGTCCTTGGTGCCTACATTTTTAGCATCATATTGGGGATCCAAAGTTACCCCATCATCTGATATTATCTTTGGGATGTCCTCCTTTATCCCATACTCAATCATGAGTGGGGTAGACAGTCTTTTATAGTTCCTCCTTCTGAGATCATATTCATCCTATAGGGCCATCCAAAAATCCACTAGCAGATTGAAGTGATTGTCAAAGACAGTAGGAAGCATAGCCTGCATCTTATGTTTGGGATCAAAATGCTTCCTCAAAGTGTACAAAACCAACTTCAAGTGGATTAACTCATCACAAATTTCCTTAGCTGCCACATTGTGTGCACAACTATATTCACCCAACTTCGTGGTGAATTTGTGGCAACCAGTCTTGTGTTTATTTGCAAATTTAAGGTTGACTTCTATAGCTTGATAGATGAATTCCATCAAGATAGTCCTATTGCTACAAAACCTAGGGAGTAGATGAGGGTGGCCATCAAAACCAGCCAGCCTGAAGTAAGTAAATTTGGGGTATTCAATATACCAATGTCCCCATTCTATAATAAAGGCCATAACATCCCTCCTCAACCTGTAACCTACATCTCTTGTCAACCTGTTAATGATGACATACAAAAACGCACCATTAACCCTCCTATAGTGTGACTCAGAGGTTTGCAAGGTGAGTTGATCATAATGATCCCACACCCTTTTTTGTCCTTAGGCTTCTCCCAATATGCCCACTGCATTCAACCCAGGAAAGATGCCCCTTCTAGCTACTACATAAATCACATAAGAGGTCATAAAGAAAATCTTGGTTTCTCTCACTCTGAGTATTTGGTTGTGAATACATTCTAATACAATCATAGGCCAGTCAAACTGTTACCTTCCATCCAGGATGGTATGATGAAAGGAAAATTCACTCTTTTAACTAGGAGGCATCTCTCTTCCCAAATACTTTGGAGAGCATCATTATTATATCTGCAATCTCCTTGTAGAAGTCTTCCCTTTTAGGCTGGTCAGGAACCTGGGCTAAGGACTTCTTTTCTACCCTCTACCAGTGCTTATTTATGTGAGTCCTCCTAGTCTACTTTTGTTTGCTATAGAGTTGCAGGGCTTCAGTCTCATTGAGCCACCTGGGGTTTTGTGGAGCAGGTGCATTGAAAATAAACCTTATCATTTTTGGTTTAAGGTCAATAATAATATTTCCCTACAGGTCCACACATTGTCTAGTAGTTGGATTGTAAGCTCTAGCTGCAGTGAGTATCAATTCTAGGCATTGGACAGAAAGAGGGAAGAGGGAAACATGTGCCTAACTAGACTAAATAATCCTCTCTTTCCTTCCTGAGACATCTTCACTAAAATTTTCCTCATACAACTCTTCATAGTTGAAGGAGCCCAAATTTGTGTTAGTGATATCAGCCCAATCTGAGTCCACCTTACTGGCTGTGATGGTAGGATTTTGATGTTTGTACCTTAGAGTATGGTGCAGGAGCACCTTGGGTTCCTCATGCCTCCTAGAGGCATTGTTTTTTTTCTTTGTTTTTTGGGAAGAAGTTTGAGATGTAATAAGGTTTCAAGAACCATCTTTCAGGTCTTGTAACAGGTTTTAGGTTTGGAGTCAAGTTTTGTTGTGAGAACAAGGTCTCCTTCCTCACCATGTAAGCTTGGTTCATCTAGGAAAACTAAAGAATTAAAGTGCCTTGATGTATCCAAGTCCTTGAGGGGAGTTTCCTTGAAATTTTTAGTGTTTTTAGTTTCTTTTATACATTTGAATTCACATTTGAGGCCTCATTTCACTTAGGTTTTTGTGAAGTTGTAATTAATTGCCTTAACTAGGCAATTAGGGGTACTTTTGGTAAAAAAGTTGGTTTCCAACATCCACCTAACTCAAATGATAGTTGGAGGACATTGGGAAGGGTTTTTGGATGTTAAATAAGCCTCTCATGGTTGAGGAATGGTTGTTGAATCATTTTTTTGAAGTTCTAATGAAAAAGTGGTTGTTTTCTGGAAATTTCTGTGTGTAAATTTGCTGCTAAAACACGTGGTACGACATTTGTACGATCTATATGGGCTCAAGCCTATTATGGTTGGAAAGAGGAGAGTGTCAGATTTCATTTGAAATTGGTTTGGTGAATTTTCATCAAGTATAAGTGGAGATATCTTCATTTTAGCAACAGCAGGTCAAAAAACCCTCAAAACTAGGGTTTGGCCAAAAAATGGTTCTATCTTCCACTCCCATGGTGTATATTTGCTAATTTCTTGTGGGATGGAAGGTATTTCTGTACATTTTTATTTTTTAAAGGTTTTTGAGAATGGCCAAATGTTTTGGGAAAGTTGCAAACTGATCTAGGCCTGGCATCTTCATGTGACAGGCCTAGCTTGTAAAGCAAAAATCTGAGTTTTGCTTATTTTGAGAGATTTTTCTTCAAGGTGGCACTTAGGAATGATTGAAATGGTTGTAAGTAGCTTGTAGGAGTTTGGAAAAAGGATTTTGGGAGAAGGGGTGAGCCTAGGTAACCAAAAACCAATCAAGTGCACTCAATTGGCCTCTTGAGGACATCAATAGGTTGGTCCATGGTTGCTTTTCCAACCACTGTCAAGAAGTGAGATTTTGTGGCCTTGTAGAAGCATATTATACTTGCCTAAAAAAAGTATTTTACATCAGATATAGGTTTGTGGGTGAGAATTAATTGGACTGTCCTGGAGGGCAGTGCTACAAGCAATTGGGTTTAAAGAGGTCTACTAGTTGAGGAATGAACTGGGGTTTCCTAAGTGCTAATCATGGCTATGGTGTTTTATTGTGGTCTGCTAAAACATGTTTGAGATGATTACAAGTCCCTCAAAGGTCTGAGATTCAAAGGCTCTTGGTGAATTGATTTTTCTTTATACAAAGAGAGCCATTTGAGGTTGTGTTGATAAGAGTGTTTGATAGAAGCACTCATAAAAGAACCTCT
The DNA here is from genome assembly GCA_007258455.2 of Sequoia sempervirens. Lineage (NCBI taxonomy): Eukaryota > Viridiplantae > Streptophyta > Pinopsida > Cupressales > Cupressaceae > Sequoia > Sequoia sempervirens. The sequence goes on along the minus strand of VDFB02105785.1, from coordinate 393,172,984 downwards.
GCCATCTGAGATTGGTGAACTTCCCTACTCATTCTACATTAGAGTGGTATCAAAACAAGGTTTGATTGTGGAAGAGTAAAGAAGAATTGTGTGTTGAGGTGCTTGAAGAAAACAATGCCTCCTAAAGGTGGGTCTATGTTGGTTGTAAGGGAAATGAAGGCCTTAAGATATAGGATAGAGGCCTTAGAGAGAAGGAAGGGGAATGCTAAGGAAGAGAGTACCACAGAAGAAGAGGTAGAGGGTGGAGATGATACCAACCCTAAAGAGCAGATCCCTCTAGAAGAAAGAAGGTTCATTGGAGCGTTGAAGACAATAAGAGCAGAAGCCACCGAGGTAAAGATAGAGATCCCTATGTATGGGGGAAAGATAAATGTTGAGGCACTCCTAGAATGGGTAGATGCCTTGAACAACTACTTTGAATATAAGGAGATGGTAGAAGACAAGAAGGTTAAGTTTGCAAAGACCAAATTGAATGGGGCTGCCTTGACTTGGTGGAATTATCACCAAGGAGAAAGAGTGAAAGAAGGCAAGAACATGATTACTTCATGGGACATAATGGTGAGCAGATTGAAGACACAATTCCTTCCTGCAGATCATGAAGTACAAGTATTTAGGAAGCTACAAAGCCTAAAGCAAAAGGATATGGATGTAGCAACCTATACTAAGGAGTTTCACAAACTCAGTATGAAGTGTGGTTATGTAGAGAATGATAATGAGAAAGTGGCCAAATACTTGAATGGCCTAATGTTTGCAATCCAAGATGAGATGAGTCTTGTGACTCCTAAAATAGTAGAAGAGTGCTTCCAGATAGCATGCAAGGCAGAGGAGAAGTTGAAAAGAAAGCAAGAGCAGCAAGGAAGAGGAAGAGGCAGAAATTTCAAAGGAAAAGGAAATTTTGGTGGTAGAAACCAATCACAAAGGAAAAAAGGGGAGTCAAGTGGAAAAGAGGAACAAAGCCAAGAATCAAGAGGAGGATTCAGAGGTAGGAGGTCTAATGGAAAAGGCAGATTTAATGGAAGAGGTTCTGGCTCATTCTCTGGAAGGTGCTACACATGTAACCAGTTTGGGCACCCATCTTTCAAGTGTCCTGAAAAGAAAGCTTCAACCTCTCAAGGTGTAGATAGGAGGAACCAATTGGTGCAAGAGGAGGATGCACAAAGTGTCAATTCACCTTCAAGGCCTGCTGATCCTGAATTTGGAGAGAGCTTGATGATGAGAAGAACACTTCTCAAGGTTCCAAGTGCCAAGGAGCCACCACAAAGGAAGTCCTTATTTAGGACTACATGCAAATCTCATGGTAAATTATGCAAGGTAATTGTAGACTTAGGATCCACTGATAATTTGGTGTCTCTTGAAATGGTTGAAAAGTTAAAATTGAAAAAGGTTCCTCACCCTACCCCATATAAGGTGTCATGGTTGAATAGGGAGCAACAAGTGCTTGTTAATGAGCAAGTTTGGGTAGATTTTCAAATTGGGGAGTATAGGGACAAAATTTTGTGTGATGTCACCCCCATGGATGCTTGTCATCTACTCTTAGGATGCCCATGGCAGTATGATAGACAATCCCAACATGATGGGCATAAAAATACATATACAATTAATAAAGATGGGCAGATTTTCACCATGAATCCCTTACCAGATGAAGGAGTAGATAAGGAGATTGGGTCTAGTATTATGGTGGTAGGGGAAAAGGATTTCTTGCAGACCTTGAAGGAAGAGGGAGGTCTAGGATTTTCCCTGGTTGTTAAGCCTAAGTGCAAGTCTGTTTTGGCTACAAACAAAGAAAAATCAATTCCTAGTGAAGTCTTACCCTTGTTGGAGAAGTATAAGGAGATAGTGGTGGATAAATTGCCTAGTTCCCTGCCTCCAATCAGATATATCAGTCACCATATTGACCTGATACCAGGTCCTAGATTACCTAATAAGGCTACTTACAAAATGACACCAACCCAAAATGAAGAGATAGCAAAACAAGTGCAAGAACTATTGGATAAGGGCCTAGTGAGGAAGAGTTTGAGCCCTTGTGCTATTCCAACTGTGTTGGCCCCTAGGAAGGATGGTAAATGGAGGTTATGTACTGATTCAAGAGCCATAAATAGGATAACCATCAAATATAGGTTTCCTATGCCAAGGATGGAAGATCTTATGGATTGCCTAGGTGGGGCTTGCTATTTTTCAAAGATTGATCTAAAGAGTGGGTACCATCAGATCAGGGTTCGTGAAGGGGATGAATGGAAGACAACCTTAAAAACTAATGAGGGTCTCTATGAATGGATGGTGATGCCTTTTGGCTTGTCCAATGCCCCTAGTACCTTCATGAGATTGATGAATGAGGTATTGAAACCCTTTATTGGAAAATTTGTTGTGGTTTACTTGGATGACATTCTTGTTTTTAGCAGGTCCAAGGAGGAACATTTGAAGCATCTTGAGATGGTCCTAAGGAGGCTACATGAAGAGAAGTTGTTGATCAACATGAAAAAGTGTGAGTTCATGAAAGAAGAATTGGTCTACCTTGGGTTTGTCATATCAAAGGGCAGTTTGAAGATGGATCCATCAAAAGTCGAGGCTATTTTAAATTGGCCACCACCTAAATCAGTAGGAGATGTGAGGAGTTTCCATGGCCTTGCAAGCTTTTATAGGAAGTTCATCAAGAACTTTAGCCAAATTTGTGCACCCATCATTGATACCATCAAAGGAGAAAAGAAGTGTAAGTTCAATTGGACCAATGAAGTAAATGAAAGGTTTGAGTACTTGAAAAGAAAGGTATCACATCAGCCTATCCTTGCCCTTCCTCATTTTAATAAAGTTTTTACCATAGAATGTGATGCAAGAAATCAAGCAATAGGTGTTGTTTTGAGTCAAGAAGGTAGATCAGTTGCATTTTTTTAGTGAAAAACTAAATGAGGCAAAGAGAAAATACTCTTCCTATGATCTTGAACTATATGCTATGGTCCAAGCCTTGAAGAAATGGAGGCACTACTTGCTGCCAAGGGAGTTTATTGTTTTTACTGATAATCATGCACTTAGTTTTTTGAATGGGCAGGAAAAATTGAACCAAAGGCACATGAAGTGGGTTGAATACCTACAAGCATACACTTTTTCCATAAAGCATAAGAAGGGGCAGGCTAATAAAGTTGCAGATGCACTTAGTAGAAGGGTCATGATGGTTCAAGAAATCCAATTTCAAAGTGTGGGCATTGAGGCTCTTAGAGGTATGTATCAAGAGGATGAAGATTTTAAGGTTGCTTTTGATGTTTGCAATTAGTTTTCAGATGTTTTTCACAGTGACTTTGCTGATTATGTGTTGCAAGATGGGCTATTGTTTAAAGGGGCTCAATTGTGCATTCCCAAGTCTTCTATGAGGGAGAATATAATCAAGGAAAAACATAGTGGAAGCCTTGGAGGACACTTTGGGCTTGATAAAACCTTGGAGCAAGTGAGAAGATTTTACTTTTGGCCCAAAATGTAGATGGATGTGAGAAGGTTCATGGAATCTTGTACAATATGCCAAAGAGAAAAAGGTACTACCTCCAATGCTGGTCTTTACCAACCTTTACCAATCCCAAATAGACCTTGGGAGAGCATAAGCATGGATTTTGTCTTAGGACTTGCTAAAACACAAAGAGGAGTGGATAGTGTCTTTGTAGTAGTTGATAGATTCAGCAAAATGGCACATTTTATTCCTTGTAGATGCACTAGTGATGCCTCTAACATTGCAGGTATGTTTTTCAAAGAGATTGTGAGAATGCATGGCATTCCTATGAGTATTGTATCTGATAGGGACTCTAAGTTCATAGGTCATTTTTGGAGGACCTTGTGGAGAAAGTTGGGGACTAATTTGCAGTATAGTTCAGCCTACCATCCTCAAATGGATGGGAAAACAGACGTGGTTAACAGGTCACTTGGTAATCTTTTGAGATGTTTAACAAAGGAACATGGTGTACAATGGGATTTAGTGTTGCCACAAGCAGAGTATGCATATAATGATTCCATCAATAGGAGTATAGGTAAAAGTCCCTTTGAGGTAGTGTATGGAATGAATCCTAGAGGTATCTTTGAGTTGAGAGATCTGAAAGGAATGGAGAAAAGAAGTGTTGAAGGTGAAGAGTTTGCTATGGCAATGAAGTCTATTCATGATCAAGTGAAGGAAAATCTCAAGAAGAGTGGACCTCAATACAAAGAAAGGGCAGATTTGAAGAGAAGGAATGTGCAATATAAGGTGGGAGATCTGGTTTTTTCCTACTTGAAGAAGGAGAGGTTGCCTAAAGGAAAATAAACAAAGCTTCACATGAAGAAAATAGGCCCATGCAAAATACTTCATAAGTTTCGACAAAATGCATATGAAATAGCACTCCCTCTTGGAGTGGCTATTTCTCCCATCTTTAATGTGGCTAATTTGTACCCTTTTAAGGGATCTTTGGATGCAGGTATAGGTGTGGAAGATGATGAAGATTGGGTGTAGGACCTTCCACCATCTGAACCCTTGAAGCTTGAAGCCATCCTAGACAGCAAAGAGGCAAAAAGGATAAGGAAAAAGGTATATAATGAATATCTTGTTGAGTGGCAGGGTCTTCCACCTGAAGATGTAACTTGGATGAGTGAAGAGGATATCAAAAAGCATGGTACTACTCTGCAACAACTGATCTCAGGTGGTACTTGAGATCTCTTCCACCCCGGGTGCATGGTGCAGGAGCACCTTGGGTTCCTCATGCCTCCTAGAGGCATTGTTTGTTTTCTTTGTTTGTTGGGAAGAAGTTTGAGATGTAATAAGGTTTCAAGAACCATCTTTCATGTCTTGTAACAGGTTTTAGGTTTGGAGTCAAGTTTTGTTGTGAGAACAAGGTCTCCTTCCTCACCATGTAAGCTTGGTTCATCTAGGAAAACTAAAGAATTAAAGTGCCTTGATGTATCCAAGTCCTTGAGGGGAGTTTCCTTCACATGTTTAGTGTTTTTGGTTTCTTTTATACGTTTGAATTCACATTTGAGGCCTCATTTCACTTAGGTTTTTGTGAAGTTGTAATTAATTGCCTTAACTAGGCAATTAGGGGTCTTTTTGGTAAAAAAGTTGGTTTCCAAAGTCCACCTAACTCAAATGAAAATTGGAGGACATTTGGAAGGGTTTTTGGATGTTAAATAAGCCTCTCATGGTCGAGGAATGGCTGTTGAATCATTTTTTTTGAAGTTATAATGAAAAAGTGGTTGTTTTCTGGAAATTTCTGTGTGTAAATTTTCTGCTAAAATGCATGGTACGACCTTTGTACAATCTGTACGGGCTCAATCCTATTATCGTTGGAAAGAGGAGAGTGTCAGCTTTCATTTGAAATTGGTTTGGTGAATTTTCATCAAGTATAAGTGGAGATATCTTTGTTTTAGCAGCAGCAGGTCAAAAAATCCTCAAAACTAGGGTTTGGCCAAAAAATGGTTCTATCTTCCACTCCCATGGTGTATATTTTCTAATTTCTTGTGGGATGGAAGGTATTTCTGTAAATTTTCATTTTTTAAAGGTTTTCGAGAATGGCCAAATTTTTTGGGAAAGTTGCAAACTAATCTAGGCTTGACATCTTCATGTGACAGGCCTAGCTTGTAAAGCAAAAATCTGAGTTTTGCTTGTTTTGAGAGATTTTTCTTCAAGGTGGATCTTATGAATGATTGAAATGGTTGTAAGTAGCCTATAGGAGTTTGGAGAAAGGCTTTGGGGAGAAGGGGTGAGCCTAGGTAACCAAAAACCAGTCAAGTGCACTCAATTAGGCCTCTTGAGGACATCAATAGGTTGGTCCATGGTTGCTTTTCCAACCACTGTCAAGAAGTGAGATTTTGTGGCCTTGTAGAAGAATATTATACTTGCCTAAAAAAATTATTTTACATCAGATATAGGTTTTTGGGTGAGAATTAATTGGACTGTCCTACAAGGCAGTGCTACAAGCAATTGGGTTTAAAGAGGTCTACTAGTTGAGGAACAAACTCATGGGGTTTCCTAAGTGCTAATCATGGCTATGGTGTTTGATTGTGGACTGCTAGAACATGTTTGAGATGATTACAAGTCCCTCAAAGATCTGAGATTCAAAGGCTCTTGGTGAGTTGATTTTTCTTTATACAAAGACAACCATTTGAGGGTGTGTTGATAAAAGTGTTTGACAGAAGCACTCATAAAAGAACCTCTACCATCTAAGATTGGTGAACTTCCCTACTCACTTTGCATCAGAGTATACGGGAGTTGTTCCACCTTGATCTTCTTCAGCTTGGCTCCTTGTCTTGAAATTTATGGAGGTTGGACCCTTTGAGAAGACTCTTTTGGTGCTCCTAGCATCTCCTATCTCTATAATAAAACCCTATATTAGATGAAAAAAAAGCATAAAAAACAATACATCAACCAATTCCTTTCTCTACTTCCTCAGGAAAACTTTCATACTTATCCAAATTTGAAAATTCATCAAAATCAGAGTCACAAAAGATTAAGGAATAGGGAACAACTTTGACACAAAGTGGGATCAAGACCAGCGTCGGGATCAATATCGGAACTGGGATCAGAATGGAAACCGAACCCAGAACTAATCGCTAGTTCAGAGTTTGAGCTCCACTCTGGTTCCACTTCTGCTAAGAGAAAATGAAGACCAAAATCAATAGTAATCAAAAGCGAGACTATTTTGGGGATTAACCTCAATGTAAACATCCATGGGACGAGTTCGTTCCCATTTCTACTTCTGCCAGTTTACTACTCAAAACAGAGTAATTTTCTCAAGGATATGGTCACATGAAATTAAGGACCTAGGTCACATGGGATTATAAGGAAATCCAAAAAGAGGGGCTTAACCTCACCCTTTAACCACACAAAGACCAATTTTAACCCTAGGGCTGGATATTTTGTAAAGGTCATCAAGCAAACCCTCGTTTGCACGACACATCGACTCAAAAAATTAGGGCATCACAAACCCAACATGGAAATCATAGAACTAACATGGAAGAATGATCAGACGGGTCTCCAAACAAATCCTAACGCATTTAAAGCATGAAGAACCCTATCAAATAGAACCCTAATTAGAAACTAGGGCATGAAAAAATGGACCTACCATGAAAGTGATAGCAGAATGAAAAAAATGAATAGAAAGAGAGAAAAAGAAAAACCAAAAACCAAAAAAGACAAGAAAAAACAAAAAAGACAAAAAAGAACAAGCGAAGATTCATAGAAAACATAATCCCATGAACACACAAGAATACGACAAGAAAGAACATGAAAACAAAGCAACAAAGCAAATAGGAAAAGAGCGGGAAAAGACCCTACCTCAAAATGCCAACAACAGAGGTTGAAATCAAATAAGAATTCACCCACCACTCACCTCCGAAATCAAATCACACTCCTCTCATAGTTACCCTGGCTTTGGTTCGCTAAAATGACTTAGAAAATAATGATAATCAGCCAGTTAACCTTGATTAAGGTTTAAAAACCATTTCACACGTGTGAGGAGGTTGTAATTAATGCCATAAATGTGGTCAGTCGTGGGCAGAGCAAACAACATAAACGAATAGTTAACTCATGTGGAAATCAAAGGCATGGCGGACACAGACCTGAATCTAGAATAGAACAAGAAACCTTTAACAAGTTTCTTACCCAATTCCACACCTGGTTTTGGTCCTCCAGAAAAGACAGACAATGAAGGGGAAGGGGGAAGAATCGAAACCAAAACCGGAACTAATCTCTAGTTCCAAGTTCGACCTCTGATTCTAGTTCCACTCCTGAAAAGGGAACAAGAACCAAGACATGGACAATATAAATTATGGGAAGTGGGACCGGAACGAAAACCGGACCCTACCCGGACACCAATGAAAATGACAACACAAAGCGAACAAGTAGAGTCAGAATCAAAACGGAAATAGAATCTGGAAATTTACAAAGTTCCAAGTTCACTTCCATCCTGGTTCCTCTTCTGTTGTGGCCAAAACAAAAACACAAGGAAAACAAGAAATGACTCAAGGGAGAAATGGACTTGAGAGTGCAAGACCAACCAAAAGACAACGAAGAAGAACAAGGAAGAAAGGGGTATGTGCAGGATCATGATGGGCCAAAAAGTGGCAATATGATGGGTATGTGGCTGATGACCCTTTTTTTACCCAAAATTGATGAAATGAAAAGGGTTTTTAAAGGAGATTCTTAGCTTTCCACCAATATAAATTATTCTTTACTTTGAATTTAATAAGTAATTATTATTCATTTTCTATTTGAATTACAACTAAAGTCTTGATTGATAGGTTGATTGAAAAACATCTATAGATTTCAAATGGTATCACATTTTTTGAATCCAAAACATGTGTCACATTCTATGCTTCGCATACTATAATATTAAAAAATGAAAAATTGAATTTCATAAAGTTTTGACAAAGTTAAGGCGATCAGACATTTGAGTTTTTATATTTTTTAAAAGTTGTAATAAAAAATTCATAATTAATTATTTACTTGCAAAAAAATAACAAAAAATATGCATCACATCGGGACATGAGTCCTCTACTTATATTTAAAATATTATAAAAAATTATTATCATTTTTTTGTGGTTAGGGTGGTCAAATAGACACCTGCTTCTTATTTTTCCTTGCAATTTCAAAATTTCAGCAAATAGATATATTTTTTTAAATAAACCTAGTATTTTAGAAACTACATTCAGTTTTCTACAGATTCTATTCTTACATATTTTTGAAATAATATAGATAACTTATTCAAATTTTTATGTCAAGTTGCCTAACTCTGATTTTTTTAAAATTTTCACCACTTAAGGGCCTATTTTTTCCATGATGATTCTGCACATACCCAAAGGCAAAACCAGAATTGAGATTGAATCTAGACTTGGAACTTTGTAAAGAGTTATAATTCCATTTCCTATACCAGCTCCGCTTTCGACAAACCAAAAGAAAGAAAGACTTAGGAGAAAAACAAACAACTCTTAAGACCCAAAAAAACACCAAGGACAAAACAAAAACAAAGGGGGACCCATTTTGTTCCAAAATAAAATGAGGTGGTTATGCAAGGCGTAACAATACACATTATGGATGTCTTTCTCAAATGAAATACTCTCCCTTTTATTTCACAAGTTTGATGGAATCATACCTTTTCAATAGTTACAACTCTTCATTGTTGCATTTGGATACTAATAGTAATTCAATTTTGGGTAAGTTAATTTGTTAGTGCTTATCAACCTAGAAAGCATTTCAATAGACAATTTTTTTAATATTTTCATACTTTCTAAGAACAAGTTAATCGTAAATACAAATGGAGTAATCTTGTTGAAAATACATCTAGTCACAAATAAAACACATAGATATATGTGATACATGAAGTGTGATGCATACATATGAATACAAGTAATACATGAAGTATACACAAGAAGTATGGAGTATACATGTTAATACACCCAATACATGAAGTATAATAGTAAGCATGAATCATACACATGAACACGTGAAGTATACACATGAAGCATGAAGCATACATGTGAATACAGGTAATGCATAAAGTATACATAGGAAGCATGAAGCATGCACGTGAACATGTGAAGTATACACATGAAACATTAAGCATACATGTGAACACATGAAGTATCGGCATGAAGAATGAAGCATACACATGAATACATAAAGTATACACAGGAAGCATAAAGCATACACATGGATTCACATAATACATGAAGTATGCACATGAGACACGAAGCATAAAGTATACACGTTAATAAGTGAAGCATGTATTCAAATACACATGAATACACACATATCACAAAGTATAGATTGGAATACACATAAGTCACAAAGTATACATGTAAGTTGTAAATTATACACTTGAATACACGTAAGTCATAAGTCACAAAGCATTCACATGAATACACGTAAGTCACAAAGTATGAATACACGTAAGTCAATAGTGTACACATGAAAATAACACTCATATAGGAATGCATTATTGACCTACTTAAGAAGAAGGTTGTATAGTTTATTAAAGAAGCTAGCAAGTTTATTATCCTTAACTGCAGGAGTCTTTAGATAATTAAATGTCTACTCAATAACATTTTCAATGAATGTTAGAAAAGCTATAAAAACATGTGAAAACTTGAATGTAATAAAAATCATGAGTAATTATTTAAGCATCGAATGAATAATTGATGATTATTCAACAATAAAAATCAAGAACTAAACAACACCCATGCCTACAACATTCAAGAATACAATTTACACAATACACATGATAACATCATTTAAGAATAGCTATCAAAAATAGGATTTACTTAATCCTCATGTTGACAAAGTTCAAGATAAAACTATATAATTTGATAGCAGTGGTAAAATAAGATTTGCATTAATCAAAAATCCATAAGGCTATACAATGATATATGTCGATAAAGTATAAAATATATCCAATAAAGTCATATAGGCTTACTACAAAAGAGCCATATGGGTGTAAAAAGTCACATATATCGATAATACAAAACATATGTTCAAAAATGCCACATAGGCATACAACAAATGACCCTAATACATAGTCATTTCCGACTAGGGGAAGGAAATAGATCACATGTTGTCTTCGGCTATCGGTTGGATGGATATGCAAATGATGTTTTCTTTCAAACATGCTCAATCATCCTCCTCTATTCACTTATTTGGAGGTTCAACTAATACAATAAGAAATTTAGAGATAAATATATAGAAATTGAATTTTGGAATGATATATAATAGAAAAATCACTTACTACAAACAAATAATCATCAAGCCCATTTGCAATGACAACACGTTGATGATCTAGCATGACAAGCACCTATATCAAGTATCAATATAGAAATTAAACTACATACGATTATCATTAAAATTTTCAATAATAGACCAATAAATGACCAAATATAATGTGAAATTTACTAATTTGTCACATACCTTTGTTAAAGGATTAGAACCTACTACTGTTGCACCAACTGCATGGTCCATCATGCCACGAATATTGGAAGGGTTTTTCAGATGTTAGCATCTTAAAATGAAATAGCAAATATGAAGTTTCAAACAATGTTTCAAAAAGAACAATCATATAGAATTATGTTAAAAAGAACAATCATATGGAATCTAGTGTTTTTTCAATTACCAAAATTATCTAACATTATTTTACATCACCCTTAAATAGTAAAGGTTACCTGAGTGAAATTTTTTTGAGGATGAAAATAGCGAGGTGTCGATGTCAAAGGTCCACTAGAAAACTATTTGACATCCAAAGTGTGTTATGAGACAATCATTCATATAAGGTTAAACTATTTGTTAATTGTCCAAGATACTGAGAGGGGGGTGAATCAGTATCTTCTTAAATTTGCTAATTAGATACCATCCAATTATTCCAAATGCATACAATAGAAAAGATAATTGAAAGAATTAACAGAACATGAAACCACAGAACACATGAACACCAAGATTTTTATGTGGAAAACCCAAAATGGGAAAAACCATGGTGAGTGTTAGCTCACGATATAGTATAACTGGTTATAAGATATTACAAAATGGGTGGCTCACTGCTAGCACTCACTGTCTAAAAACAAAGGCTCACTTCCTACAAAATTACAATGACAAAATGGCTTGTGCCTAGAAAAATGAACTAATAAAGTACACCTAGTGAGTGCAGATTCAGTTCCAATGAAGCTCAATAAACTAACTTAACACAATTCATCATATTCGCTCTTCTTCACATTTGCATTCACAACATTACCATTACCTTTCATTACATTATCAAACTTCAAAAACTGTCCAATATATATATATATGATCTCTCTGCAAGTATCAATTAGGTCGACCTAATTAGATGCACTTCTTATTCACCAAAAATACCAAGTATCAGCCTCAAGATTTCACAAAAAATTCTCAAAAAGCAATTTACACATCCAACATGCTACATCAAGTCAGCATGGACCTAATATAGGCCGCACATATATCCACATAATAAAAAGTAATTCATTGTTACACAATACATCCATTAGGTCGGCCAAGGATAGACCTAATAGCACAATTGCAAATACCAGTGTAATGTCAATACACCATACGAGCATTTGGATATGTGATATCTTGAAAGTACATGCTCTTGATGTCTACAAGCCATTTCCCAAAACCACAAGCAATAGTAATCACCAGCAAAAAAATGCAGACCAAAATATCAGACAATGTAAGCAAAATACCAGTTCAGATACCAGACTAGAATACCGAAAACTTTAGACTTGATCTTGCAATTGCAACACATATATCATGGCGACACCAATGACAACACAAAATAACAAAATGAGAGGTTCTTCTTCATTTTTCCAACAATCTCCCCCTTTTTAATTGATTGCAACATGCACCAAAAAGAATATTTACAACACTTCTCCCCCTAACACCAGCATTTCACCATTCTTCACTCCCCCTTTGACATCAAGGACAAAGGGTGTCCCAAAAAAAACTAAAAATGTTAAAAAAAAGAAAACAAAGAAACATGTATCAAGTGGAGGATGGCAAGCCTTGAAGCTCCTTCATAATACCTTCCCATACTGATTTTCCATTCTCCCAGCTATCCTTTACGACAATTAGCATCATGTTCAGAGATTCCAATTCTACCAGAGTTTCTTATGCACCATTTGAAGTATCAAGAGTCAAATTTATCTTCTCAAGCTTTTCTATGCATGGTAGATCCTTGCCAACCAGAGTGTATTCCACTCTTACAATGTCACTCAGCTGATCAAATTTTTTGATAGCTTCTTCCTTCTGCCTCTGCAAGACAAAGAACTTTTCTTTATGCATAGTGATGGTGTTCTAGGTTGATCCATCTCTATCTTTGGATAGGTTGTACATACCATAGATGGATGATAGCTAAGACTCAATGGATTCCATAACAACCTTAATATTATGAGTGTCATCTGATCACTTCAAGCAATAAGCAAGAAAAACATTTGCTTCTAACTCACAAACCTTCATGGCTTCTAGATTTTTTTCAATGCTTGAGTGTGCAAGAGCACACTTGTCATGTAATTCCAATAACCTTTTCTCTACCAATTACTCCTCAACCTCTTGTTTTTTCTTTTCACTAAGTCTAGAGGTATACTCCTTGAAATAATCCAACAACAATATCAAATTTTCAATAGGAGCGAGAGATGTATCAATGGATGCACCATGTAGGACTTCCTACAATGCCTTAAGAGAATCTTCTATAAGTTATATTCCTCTTTCATGTGCTTTAATAATTTAGTTCCTTTTGAATGCTTGCATAGCATCTCCTAACACCACTTTATGCACAAGAGACATCTTCTCCAAATCCACAATCCCTTCAATCATAGGAAGTTGTAGAAGCTCCTGGGGAATTATCGGCTGAAATCTAATTTGCTTGGATAGGAAGCCTTTCAGAACACCATTACAGGAGGACGATTCTCTAGTATTCTTAAGAGATTTTACAATCTAATTTTCATTTTCTTCATTTTTCCCAGCAGATTCTTCACTTTTCTTTTCTTCCTCTCCCTTTTCATTCTCTTCTTCCTCCTACTTTTCTTCTTCCATTTTCTCTTCTTCTTCTTCTTTTATTTCTTCCTCTTTATCTTCACCCCTATTATCTTCTTCATCATTTCCACCTTTTTCATTTTTATTTTTCTCTTCCTCTAGATTATTTTTCTTCTTCTTCTTCACTTCCTTTTCCTTCTTGATGCAGGATCATCCTTGGTTCTTGGCAATCTTGCATCAACTAAAAATATTCTCTTTCAATTTTTTTCTTATTTTGTTCTTGCTTAGTTCATGTTGGTGGATTCGTCATATTTTCTCACTAGACCTTGTGAATCTTTGTGTACATTGTGGGCATGTTCATTTTCCTTATTCCAATATTTGGGCATGATTAGATCTTTCTATGACACGTTATCACTTCATAATTTCATGGTGATTTCTTGAACTGGCACTAGAATAGTTTTCAAGCCAATTGGTTAATTTGATCATTTGTGGATCATCCCCATGACTTGTGGATCTTGATGGTGTGATTCTAAGTGTTCTGTGGAGTTTCCATGACCTTCCTTATAGGTCCACACTTCATTCTATGCACCCATTGATAGAGTAATTCAAATTTGAGGCTGACCTATTCATGTGCATGTTACATTTCCTTTCCTTGGTTAATGTAATGACCTTTGGCTGACGTAGATGTTTCTAGAATTACGGATATAGTATAAGCTTGTAATCAATCATTAGAATAAGGTAGTGGAGTTATTAGTTGATTGAGTAGATGAAGATTGATCAGCTCGCATATAGGAGCATATTGGACTATTGTAATATTGAACATGTTATTTCAGGCTTGTGAACCGAATCTGTAAACCCGAATGTTGTCAGCCGAATGTAACTGAGAATTTTGTTAATGAACATATTTGCATCTACATTTTCCTCCATATTTTGTGTTGATTTCATTGTGTTACTCATGTTGCATAGTTCAGATAGTTCTCTTTGAGGACCCTCCTACTGTGGTTGTGTCAAATTGGTATCATAGTGATATTCATTCCTTGCGTGATCATTAGAGTTTACGAGTCCTGCTGAATATTTGTTGTGGGGTGGCAGATTGCGGATCTAACTTGTAGCTATAGAGGACTTTTGTAAATATGACAGGAAGAAGAAATGGTAGAGGAAATGGTGCACGTGGAAATGCAGATCTTACTTTAATGGAGATGTTGAGAGGAATTATTGTTAGATTAGATGCAGTTGAAATGGTCCAGAAAAGAGGTCAACTAGTTGATGATGTGAGTGATGAAGAGTAGAAGTACAGGAGGAAAGAGGAAGAGAAGAACACTTGATCTTGATCAGGGAGAAGAGAGGTTCATGAGAGCCCTAACCAGAGTGAATACAAAACCACATTTCAATCCACTGGATTATAATGGTAAGCTAGATTCAGAAGAATTGCTTGATTGGATTGTAGATATGGAAAAGTATTTTGAATTTGAAGGTACCACTAAAGATAAGAAGGTGAAGTTTTCTTGTAAATAATTGAGAGGAAATGCATCTATTCGGTGGGAGCATTTGCATACAGACAGGAAAAGAAGAGGAAAAGAGAAGATAAAATCATGGGATCAGATGGTGAATAAGTTGAAGACAAAGTTCATTCCTGTAGACTATCAGATTAGTTTGTTCTAAAAGTTGCAAAATCTAAAGAAAAAAGATTCAAGTGTGACAGAGTATACTGAGCAGTTCTATAAGTTGAATATTAGATTTGGACATTCAGAAGATGAGATTGAGCAAGTAGCTAGGTATGTGAATGGTTTGAGGTTGTATTTATAGGATGAGATTAGTATGATTAAGTTATAGAGTGTGGAAGAGGGATATCAGTGTGCCCTAAAGGTAGAAGAGAAGTTGAATAAAAGACATGAGCAGAGACAGAAAGGAAGAGGTGGAAGATTTCAAAGAGGAATAACTTTTACTAGAGGAGGAAGAGGCTCTTTTCCATATCAGAATAAGGATAAGGAGGTCAATAAGAATGATAATTTGTATCATAGAGGTGATGGAAACTCTTACAAAAGAGGAGGATATGGTGGTTATAGAAAGGATGATAAGGAGAAAAGAGTATTCAGGGGAACTTTCTTTAAGTGTGGTGGAGGACATAGAGAATTTGAATGTAATCAAGGAGAGACAAGCAGAAAGATAGAGAACAATAGGAGAACAACCTTTTCTAAGGAAGATCATGATAGATCATCTAATAAACTGGAAGATGGAGAAGTGTTGGTGAATAGAAGAGTATTGTTACAAAGTGAAGTAGAAAAGGAACCATTGCAGAGAAAGAATTTGTTTTGGACTAGATGCAAGGTATCTAGTAAATGTTGCAAAGTGGTTGTTGATAGTGGAAGTTTTGAGAACCTGGTTTCTAAAGAGATGGTGACTAAATTGAAGTTGGAAAGGTTGAAACACCCAAAGCCCTACCAAATAGCTTGGATTTAGGATGACCATAAGATACTATTAAGTGAACAATGTTTGGTGAAACTGAAGACAGGAAATTATCATGAAGTTTTGTGTGATATTATGCCTATGGATGTATGCCATGTTTTGTTGGGAAGGCCTTGGCAATATGATAGATAGGCTATTCATGATGGAAAGAAGAATATATATACTATTTTTTCTAATGGGATGAAGCAGATTTTTTTGCCTTTGGAAGATGTCCCTACAATTGAGGTTTGTACAAGTACTAGAGTTTGTTTGGTTGATGGAAGGAGATTCTTGGATGGGTTGAGACATGAGAACATATGCTATGCCTTGGTGCCTAAGAAGATTGAAGATTTGAAGCATGTAGAAGAACAACCAAAAGAGATAAAGGAATTACTGACAAAGTATGAGGATATCATTTCAAATAATGTACCTGATGGATTACCACTTGTGAGGAGTATTAGTCATTGCATGGATATGATTCTTGGACCTAGTTTTCCTAACAAATCCACACACCAAATGACACCGACAGAGAATGAAGAATTGAATAAACAAAACTTGATCCCATGCGCAATACCTATTGTGCTAGCACCTAAGAAGGATGGAGAATGGAGGATGTGCACAGATTCTATAGCCATAAACAAGATCATGGTGAAGTATAGATTTCCTTTTCCTGGATGGATGACATCATGGACTGCTTGAGTGGAGCTAAATATTTTACCAACATAGACTTGAAGAGAGGATATCATCATATCAAAATCAAAGAAGGAGATGAGTGGAAAACAACATTCAAGAAAAATGAAGAATTGTATGAGTGGTTGGTGATTCCTTTTGGATTGACAAATGCACCGAGTACTTTCATGAGGCTGATGAATGAGGTATTGAAGAAATTATTGGGTAATTTTTTGATTATTTACTTGGATGGAATCTTGATTTTTAGTAATAGTAGAGAATAAAATTTGTTTCATATCAGACAAGTTTTGCAGAGGTTAAGAGAAGAGCAGTTGTTGACAAACATTAAGAAGTGTAGTTTCATGAGAGAGGAGTTGGTATATCTGGGATTTGTGATCTCTGTGGATGGATTCAAGATGGATCCTAAGAAGGTGAAAGCAATTATTGAGTGGCCTACACTAGATAACATTGGAGAGGTAAGATCATTTCATGGATTGGCTAGTTTCTACCAAAAATTCAATAGCAATTTTAGTTCTATTTGCAATCCTATGACATAAAAAATGAGATGAGATAGGAAGGATTTTAGATGGATGTCTGGAGAAGACCAAAGTTTTCAGTTGTTGAAGCAGAAGGTGATTGAGCATCCTGTGTTGGATTTACTAGATTTCAATAAGGTATTTCAAGTAGACTGTGATGCAAGTGGGAATGCAATTGGAGCAATGTTGAGTCAAGAAGGGAGACCAGTAGCTTACTTCAGTGAGAAATTGAATGATTCCAGGAGAATATATTCAGTGTATGATCAAGAATTTTATACCATAGTCCAAGCCTTGAAGAAGTGGAGACATTATTTGTTTCCTAAGGAGTTTGTGCTGTTTACGGATCATCAAGCAGTGCAATATTTGAATAGTCAAGGTAAGTTCAATTAGAGACACATGAGATGGGTGGAGTTCCTGTAGAGTTATACTTTTGTTTTGAAGCATAGGAGTGGAAATTCAAATAGAGTTGCTAATGCTTTGAGTAGGAGAAGGAATTTACTAATAGAGATGAGAGTGGAAGTATTAGGTTATGATGAAGTGAAGAACTTGTATGAGGAAGACTCGAATTTTGCAAAACCTTGGAGAACTTGTAAAGAACCTGTTTCAGAGGATAGAAGTCAGTGGTTGGATTATTTCATTCAAGAAGATATGTTGTTTAGAGGAAATTAGTTGTTTATACCCCAGAGTTCAATGGGGGATGACTTGGTGAAGGAGAAGCATCATGGAGGAATGTCAAGACACTTTGGAATTGATAAGACAATAGCATTGGTAAGTGAGAATTACTTTTGGCCATAGACTCATAAGGATGTTAGGAAATTTGTGTAGAGTTGCAAATTTTTTCAAGTTGCAAAAGGGAGTAGTCATAATTTTGGGTTGTATATTCCTTTGACAGTTCCGGAGAGACCCTGGGAGGATATCAGCATGAATTTCATACTTGGTTTTCCAAAGACACAAAGAGGTAATGACTTTGTATTTGTGGTGGTAGATCAATTTTCTAAAATGCCACATTTCATACCTTGTAAGAAGACAACAGAGGCATGGATTACCTAGGAGTATAGTTTCAGACAAGGATACAAAATTTTTTGCTTACTTTTGGAGAACAATTTGGAAGAAGTTGAAGACAGATTTGAAGTTTAGTTCTACTTTTCACCCATAGACAGATGGATAGATAGAGGTAGTGAACAAGAGTTTAGGGAGTTTGCTGAGATGTTTGGTTGGAGAGAAAACTGAAAGTTGGGATTTAGTCCTTGCACAAGCAAAATTTGCTTACAATAATTCAGTAAACAAAAGTACATGAAATAAACCTTTTGAGATTGTTACTGGAGTTCATCCTAGAGGTATATCAGAATTGAGAGATATCAGTATGGAAGGTAAAAAAAGTGCAGAAGCAGAGGAATTTGTGGAACATATGAAGAAAGTGCATACTCAATTGAAACAATAGTTGGAAGATATGAACAAGAAGTACAAGGAGAGAGCAGATGAGAAGAGAAGATATAAGGAGTTTGAAGTAGGAGATGAGGTGATGGTGTATTTGAAAAAGGAGAGATTTCCAATTGGAACATACAGTAAGATGAAGATGAGGAAGTTTGGACCTTGTAGGATTTTGAGGAAATTTGATTCAGGAAATGCATATGAAGTAGAGTTACTGGATGGCATGGGTATATCACCTATAGTCAACATTGTAGATTTATATCAATATCATGAGGCAGAATTCAATGAAGACAGTGAAGAAAAATTGGAGAATCAGTTTCCTAAACAACAGTTAGATGAGATTGAAGGGATTTTGGATATAAGAGATGGGAGGAAGACTCGTGGAAGACAATACAAAGAATATCTTGTGAAATGGAAAGAAAAACTAGTTGAGGATTCTTCTTGGATTTCTCAGGTTGAGGTAGACCGACTTGGTTTTCCTTTAGCCCTTGCAAAGTGAGGGACTGAATTTTCATTAACCTCGGATGTTTGATGTAGGAGCATCCTTGGTTCTTGGAAATCTTGCATCAACCAAAAATATTTTCTTTTAGTTTTGTTTTTATTTTGTTCTTGCTCAGTTCATGTTGGTGGATTCATCATCTTTGCTCACTAGACCTTGCAGATCTTTGTGTACATCGTGGTCATGTTCATTTTCCTTATTCCAAGATTTGGGCATGATTGGATCTTTCTCCAGCATGTTATCGCTTCTGGAATTTCATGGAAGTTTCTTGAACTAGCACTAGAATAGTTTTCAAGACAATCGGTTAATTTGATCATTCGTGGATCGTCCCCGTGACTTACGGATCTCGACGGTGTGATTCTAAGTGTTCAATAGAGTGTCCTTGACCTTCCTTATAGGTACACACTTCATTCTATGCACCCCTTGAAAGAGTAATTCAAATTTGAGGCCAACCTATTCATGCACACGTTAGATTTCCTTTCCTTGGTTAATGTAATGATCTTTGGCCAACACAAATGTTTCTAGAATTGAGAATATAGTATAAAGCTTGTAATCGATCATTAGAATAAGGTAGTGGAGTTAGTAGTTGATTGAGTAGAAAGATTGATCTGAATTATAAGAGTTCAGCTCGCATATAGGAGCATATTGGACTATTGTAATATTGAACATGTTATTTCAGGCCTGTGAGCCGAATCTATAAACCTGGATGTTGTCGGTCGAATGTAAGTGATATTTTTGTTAATAAACATATTTGTTTCTACATTTGCCTCCATATTTCTTGTTTCTTTCGTTGTGTTACTCGTGCTGCATGGCTTGGATAGTTCTCCTTGAGGACCCTCATACCATGCCTGCATCACTTCTTTAGCATTACCTTGCTCATTATTTCCCTTTTCTCCTTCAGTATGCTTCGGAGGAGAATCATTATGCTTTTTAGGCTCAGCTTCACCTTCATTCTTCTTTTCACCTTCAAGATGATCATTTTCACCACCGAAATCCACTTCAACATTAATATTTTTAGAAATATCTTCATTACCTATATCAAGAGGGATATTATCCTTAGCATTTTTAGTAGCAACATCTTCTTTAGCCTTAAGCATGCCATATTTTTCTGTTGTCTCTCAGATCACTTTTTCTATTTCCTTCTTTATCTTCTTTTTTAACTTTTTATTCCTTGTCATCAACATGTTTACTCTTCTCTTCATTCAAAACATATCTGCACAAATTTTCTTCAAAGATTCCAGAACATCCAGGGTCAGGGAAGACCCAATCTTATAATATGCATCATTCCTAATTTTCTCTTCATATTCAACATCCTCTAATCTCCTTTTCATTAAAGCTACCCACATGCTTTTAGGTACATCTTTATTTACATCATCCCACTTACCATCTAAGATGATAACATATTGAATAACAACTTAAAGCAAAGTTTTCTTATCTTCTTCTCTAGCATTATCATAGTATTCCTTTGTAGGTTGAAGAATGTTCTCAAAATGTAGCAAGGAATTAAGATTTTCCTCTAATTTAGTGGGGACCAGAACTTACTGGATTATCCTATTCTTCTCTCTAGTCCACAAAGGCTTCATTAGACACCTTAGAATTCTTTGATTCTGGTTTGGTGTGCACATGAACACCAAATTCTTGCATGTCCTCATCATCAGAAGATGATACAACATGTACTCTCTTGGAACCAAAAACTTCTATAGAAGCACCTTCACTAGAAGGTAAACCTCCTCTTCTTCTCCTGACCAGCTTTACATCAATATCTTCTTCATCTTCATCCGGATCATTTGTAACATTGATATTTTTCTCCCTAGTGGCTTTCTCTTTCCTTTCTCTCTTTATAGGGGCTACCAGAGGAGTTTCTTTCCTCTTCCCAGATTTGGTAGTCAGTCTGGAGGAAACATGACCTTTTCCATTATCAATGGTACTGGGTTCAACCTTTGTTGTAGGGGCTATGGAGGATTTTATAGAGGTAGTCCTTCTGGATCTCCTCAGGCCAGATGATTCTACCTCCAACTCTTCTCCCCTATCCCTTCCAAGGGAAATCGACTCATCAATGAATCTAGCTTTTTAAAGCTTTTTCTCTACTTTCTTTCTAATTTTAGGCTTTTGCTACTCTAGATGAATCTCCATAGACTTTTCAGCATGTGTACCAATTCTGGGTTCGTTGGGATCCTTCAGATTCTTCAACAACATTTTCACATAACCTTCAGCTTCTTTTTTTACCTCATATCCCAAAGGTTGAATCCATATGGTTCAAGGTTCTATAGCCGCAATCATGAATTCATCAAAGGAAACATGGAATATGATGCCATCTTTATACTTCTCAACAATTCTCTTCAAAATCCTTTCCCTTTCATTTATGTTTATCTTGAATACAACAAAGAATGTTTTTAGAGCATCATCTTGAGCATTCAGATTACCCAAACTATGCATATAATAAAAAAATTTATGCCCTACTGGTCTGGATGAGTCCCAGTATACTTCTTCATTTTTTCCCAGAAACCTCTTTTGTTGGACTCAAGCAACACTGGGAGGGGGGGTGAAACAGTGTTGTCCAATTTTTAACTTTATTAAACTGATCTCTCAAGTGTATATAACATTCAATCAAAAGAAAGATGCATGAACATAGAATAATAATCCACAACACCATAACACAAGGATTTTTACATGGAAAACTGGTTAAGGTAAAAACCATGATGGAGGTCAATCCACAATTTGAGTACTCAAAATACAAGTGTTTTACAAAATGGGGAATGCACTTTCATTCATGCACACTGCCTAGAGCTCACTACTCAAAATAAGGAAGGATTGCTTCCTTACAAAAAATTTGGATGACAACAAAAGGTTGAACTGAGAAAATAGCATCTACAAATGTCTAATTACAGTTCTGGTTGGGCTCATAGATCAGATTCTAGACCTTCTGTCTGATTTTGCACTTCACTCTACTCTACCTTAATTTTCTTCACAAAATCCTCTTCTGCACAAATGAAAATCACTTAAATACTCTTCTGATATTCACAATACACACCCACACATGTCGAACACCACACATACACACCAAAATGAATTAACTGATCTCATATATATCCGCTACCAAGAATTCAGTCGCTATATGTTGGCTTCAATAAAATAGAAAATATCTTCCAACTGTTAGCTTAAATCATGAATAACATTTAATGTGCATCCACCAGATTTGGTCATAGCATAGCTAGGACCCAAAATAAAATCTCCAACACAAAAATACTTCAAAAATTTTTGCTTTAGAGATCTGCAACACCTTACATTGACTTGGTCAGCCTTCATACATTGATGAACAAAAAATTGAATGAATGGATCCCCTAACTCATACACCACTTGATGCAATAGCACAAAACTTGAGAATAACACATTTCATATACCCAACAACCTTCCCTAAGATCCACAACCAAAACTATTAAATTGATAATGCAAATCTATTGATAGATTCAACTTTAGTTAGATACCCTATTCTTCACTCTATCTTCTGGTATAGTCAGATACTGTAGTGCAGACTGAATCAATGACTTCAGTTGCCATCAATGACAACACTAGAAGCCATATTCCAACAATCTCCCCCTTTCGCATTGATGGAAACACTTAGTGAAAAATGACTAAGTGTCGAAACCTTCAAGACTTCAAAATGCCATAGTTGACAAAACTCAACAAAAATCCCCCTAAGTTTGATAAGGAATTTTTCACTACTCTCTCTCCCCCTTTAACATCAATGGAAAAAATATAATAAAATATTTTCTTTCCCATCCTATGAAATGAAACCAAAAACTTACTTATGCAAAAATTGCTATTTGAAGATTATTTTATACTTTTCCTTCATCTCCAGAAGAAACTACTTTCATGCTTCCACTACAATCTCGGTGATTATGATCATGCTATTGCTTTCAGATGTCTGGTTGATAATATTGATGAGGGATTCCAGAATGGTAAAGGATTCTTCCAATACTTCTCCCTTTCTTAGTATCTCAATCAATTGTTCCAGCCTGCATTCAGTTATGTTCTTCACTTTCCAAAAGGTGTCAACAATCTTGTTCCTAGTGTTCTGAACATTTGCATGCTCTAACTGCAATTCTTGAATCCTTTTCCTGATTACACCATCTTGATCCTAAGATGTATGTTAAAATTTTGTCCAATATTTTTTAGCTTTGTTTCAATTTGTTCTAGCTTCTATTTATACTTGTTGATTGCATGAGGCCATCAAAGACAATAGTTATAAATGGTTTTTGTTGTGCTTATGCATTTCCTTAGTTCATTCATGTGCCTTTTTAGCTTGGTACGTGATAATTTGTATTATTTCTTCAGGTGTAGGATCACTTCTTCTTCCTTATTCTGATACTCAGAGTCCATGGTTTCCTTGATACATTCAATCATCTCTTATGGCAACTTATTCTGCAAACTCTCCAATTTGATATTATTGTGCACAAAATGAGCACTTAGTATGCTTAAGATCATATCCTACTCATATGAAGTTTTGATAGGCCACATGTTCACAATTTTTTGCATTCCATCTTTCTCATGAATAAGCTACAATAGCTCTTCCTTGGTTAGATCACCTTCTTCTTCACTTCCTTCTGCCTTTTCCTTTTCTGGTTTAGTTGTTTCCAGTTCTTTTTCAAGGGTGTCCTCAAATTCCTCATCTGGTATGTCTACAATCACTTGTTCTTTCCCTTTCCCTTCAACTCTTAGAGTCTTGCATACTGGTGGAGTACTAATATCAATTTCTTTTTCTCTTCTCTTCTTTCTCTCCATCTCACCAGAGGAGGAACCAACTTCAAGTCCTCTTACTGGAATGGAAATACCAGTTGATCCAAACTTCCTTAGAAAAACCTTAAAGAAACTTTCATATACTTGATCATAGTTTTCCAAATTATTAGAGTATATGCAAATTTTCTTGCAAATTGGTTCACTCTCTTGCCATATTACATTGTTATTTAGGGGCAAGCAATTCAGAAAATACATCACAAGGCATATAACCAAGGTACCAAACCTGAAAGGGTAATCTGTCTCCTTTGTCAATTGCACATTCTCCATTAATTGATCTTTTAGTAATCCGCAAAGATCAAAATCCTGATCTTCCATTACCATCTTGTGTGAAATGTAAATAGCACTTGCCGAAGTTGCACCTTCTCTATTTTTGAAAAATATTTTGTAGGATATTCCATGCGTAAAGTACCTTATCACTTAATCTTTGATTGTGGATACTATCAATTCCCTTTGATCTCCAATTACTCCAGTTAGGGTTTCAACTTCTTTGTTTCAAATTTATTTCTTCTTTGGCACATCCCCAACATTGCATAACTTGGTTACAGCTGCAATCACTTCTTTCAAGATATGCTAGAGTTTATCTAGAGTCAGAATATCATGATTCAATCTGTTCAGAATAAACTCAATGACTTTTTCATTTTTGAAATAGGGGAATTCACTCCAAACATCCAATATTTTGTGCTTTTCTTCTTTCAACCATTTCAATTCATCATGTGATAGCATGTTCCTTTCAGCTCTAATCTTCTCACTGCTATATTCATCTAGTTTTACCATTCCTTTGATTTGTTCCACTTTACCTTTTGTACACATGACTTGAAAATAATCTCTTCAACCTCAGACCAAATTAAAATTTCTCATTACTATCGAAATACTTGATGGATTAGGGTTTTGCCACCAAATTCTCTTCATGTTTTTGAAATTATGGCGTAGAGTGCTCTTCTACTTCTTTTTTTTGGACACAAAGTGGAAAATGAGGGTTTCAAGTTGCTTTTTATATTTTGCACACCTACCTTTTTTTGTAGTAAATGTTTTTTCCCTAACTTATTCGAATACCCTATTTTCTCAATCTGCGAAAGATAACTCTTCTGCAAATCTTCAACTCAACATGACATCCTTTCCAACTATTCCAATAACATTTGTAGACCATCAATTCAACCACTACACTTATCCACATCCCGGTGTCAATTGCCGGAAAGGGGTTTGAAAGATTTTCTTGACAACTCCCCCAAAGCCAAAGGCCTAAAACTAATTCCTAAAGGAATTATCAGAAGCAAGTTCTAGTGCTGGCTCATTTCCTGTAACAAAGGGACACTTCCTCACCCATGTCTTCTTCATCTGATCTCTTATTTCATCCATAGTCACTTTCCCTTTTCCTTTATCATCCGTCTGCATATTTCTGCCTTTGTATAGCAGACCTCTTCTATCCATATTCTTGTTTTTGCAGAATCTTGCAATGTGACTGTACTTGTTGCAATTAAAAAACACAAAATTTCCTTGTTCAAACCAGCTACTCCATTGATTTCTTCTCAATCTATACTAGTTAGCAATATGCCCAAATCTTCCACAAGTATAACATCTAACACTCCTATTAATAGAGTTGTTTGACACATTTCCACATTCAATTGACTTGTGACCAAAATTATTGCAATTGAAACACTAACCAAAAAATGATGAATCACTTAATTTCATTTTGCTTATACATTGAGCAGCCATATGACCAAATTTATTGCAAGCAAAACAATATCCATTAAAATTTTGAGCATTAGGTTGTCTTACCGTATGCCTTTTTTCTTTGTTCATTAGATTTCCTTGCTTAGAATTCCTTTGTCCAAATCTGGAACTCTCTCCTTTTTCATAACAAAGACCTCGCTTATCATTTGCATTCTTGTACCCTTGATTCAGCTCATCAAGCTTAACAAAGATATTTTTGAACTTCTCCTTGTACTCATTTGTAGTAGTGAGTTCATCCCTGAGAATAACAATCTATTTTTCAATCTTTTCTTCGTTGTTTCTAGATTGCTATAGTTCAATCTCTAACTGAATGAATTCTCCATTAATTCTGCTACATTCATCAGATCTCTCTTTTAGCGATTGGACAAGAGTTTCCTCATTCTTCTTTCTTTCTTCAATCTCCTTAGTCATCTTCATCACCATAGACTCCATCTCATTCTTTAGGGTAGCATTGTCTCTAGCAAGCTTTCCATATTCTTTAATTATTTCCATCAAGGTTTGATTCAAGTGAACATCATCCATGCTTTTTCTTTCTTTCTACTTAATATGATCACAGAGATCCTTTCTCTTTTCCCTAGACTTAATAATTTGATCCTTCAACTTCTAAATGAATTTCTTAGCATCCTTAAGATTTTCTCTCAATTCCCATACTTCTGCTTTAGACTGGTCAAGGTCATCAAGTGCCACCAAAAGATGCTGCTAAAGACTACCAGATTCTATTACATTCCAAGGTCCACCTCAAGCTATTAAGCTTCTTCTGAGGAACTTAGCTCCGATACCAATTGTTGGACTCAAGCAACACTAAGAGGGGGGGTCAATCAGTGTTATCCAATTTTTAACTTTATTAAACTAATCTCTCAAGTGTATATAACATTCAATCAAAAGGAAGATGCATGAACATAGAATAATAATCCACAACACCATAACACAAGGATCTTTATGTGGAAACTCGGTTAAGGGAAAAACCATGGTGGAGGTCAATCCACAATTTGAGTACTCATAATATAAGTGTTTTACAAAATGGTGAGTGCACTTGCATTCAGGCACACTGCCTAGAGCTCACTACTCAAAATAAAGAGGCTTACTTCCTTACAAAATATTTGGATTACAAAAAAAGGTTGAACTAAGAAAATAGCATCTACAAATTCCTAATTACAGTTCCGGTTAGGCTCATAGATTAGATTCTGGACCTTCTTTCCGATTTTGCACTTTTCTCTACTTTGCCTTAATTTGCTTCACAAAATCCTCTTCTGCACAAATTAAAATCACTTAACTGCTCTTCTAATATTCACAATACACACCCACACATGTCGAACACCACACATACACACCAAAATGAATTAACTAATCTCATATATATATATATATCCGCTACCAATAATTCAGTCCCTATATGTTGGCTTCAATAAAATAGAAAATATCTTCCAACTGTTAGCTCAAATCATGAATAACATTTAATGCACATCCACCAAAGTCATCCATAGCATAGCTAGGACCCAAAACAAAGCCTCCAACACAAAAATACTTCAAACAATTTCTCTTTAGACATTCGTAACACCTTACATTCACTTAGTCGGCCTTCATACATTGATGAACATAAAATAGAATGACCGTATCCCCTAACTCGTACACCACTTGATGTGACAAAACAAAAATTAAGAATAACACATTTCATATACCCAATGACCTTTCCTGAGATCCACAACCAAAATTGTTAAACTAATAATGCAAATATCTTGATAGATTCAACTTCATCCGGATACCCTATTCTTCACTTTGTCTTCTAGTATAGTCAGATACTA
>VDFB02105785.1:393131920-393145506 GCA_007258455.2 Sequoia sempervirens | reverse complement strand
TTTGGTATGAAAATAAATGTATGTAGTTTGAATAATATCATATATTCTTATTACAATGTCTCGATTTCAAATAATTTATATGTGGATTAAAAAGTTATTTTTTATGTTTGGAGAGATAAGTTGGTTATAGCTTAGTATCATAGGTCTTAAAAATTGAAGAGAAAGGACTTTAAGTGCCAATAGATTAGGTTTTTCACCAAGTTCACACGTTCGTGAAAAGTGTGAAAATGTGACAAGGTTCTATCCAACACTAAGTTGTGAGTTTACAAAAAAGTGCAAAAGAATGAAACAAGGTCTTGTTTTACACAAAACATGAGTTCTTGAACTCTTTGATAGGGTGACAAAGCAAGCTAAGTTCAATATATTGCAAAGTATGAAGGTTCACGAACTAGAGAGAGATGCAATCAATTTTTAAATATTTTCCAATTCGTAAAGAGAGAAAATGCAACAAAGAAAAATGAAGTTCACTAGGTTCATAATATCACAAAGTTCATGAGTTTAAAAGCCATGTAGAAAGTCAATTAAGTTTGTAGAAAGATAAAAAGTACAACAAGCTAGAAAAAGATGAGAGAAGTAAAAATAAAGAAATAAGAAAGGCTGAATATATGGAATTTCTAAATGTAACAAAGTTCATAAGTTTGCAAACACATTGGAAGTGTGACAAGTTATGATTTTTACAAGTTTTCCAATTTGTGAACTATCCAAAAGTATGATAAGTTTCATGGGTTTGAGAAAAGTGCAAAAGTTCAACAAGTTAAGGAAAAGGCCAAAATCATCGTCTACTGTAGTAAAGTCAAATTCAAATTTAAGCAAACAAATGCAAATTCAATTTTATGTGGAAAAAAGGGAATGTCTAATGTCAATTACATCTACACACGTCACTTGCTCATTGGGGTAGGATTCATTACTAGCCATAAGTCTCGTCTATTTAAAGTGTGAATATTTGCATTCAAGAGAATTAAAAAATCTATAATCAACACCCTTGTTTACTTATTTTGAGCCTTGTGTTCAAACAATCATATCTAAGAATAAAAACCCTTAGATTTGTAGGATATCAAAAGAAAAAAAACTTTTAATTTCAAGGATTAGAGAATATGGTGTGTGCAGAAATATTGGGGACCAAAAATTGGTCACAACTACTTTTTGGTTCATCTAGGACATAATGTGAGCACATTATAACACACTCGCGTTATGGAATAGTAGTGATTGAGCATAGGTCAATCATTACTAATACATAGCATTCTCATGTTATTAATAATATACAATTAAAATTGTATAGAGGTTTAGCTCATTTGAACTTGGCCTCTCACTTATGCACAAAAAATTATGAGTGAGGACACACATTTTTCATTCAATCAAGTCACTATCAAAATGTTGCCATGATGTCCACAAGGTTGATGAGTTAGGTTTTATTATTATTTTTAGTGTAAAAAATGAATTAAATAATAATTTAGGAATGTTTTTTATTTGATTTTTTTAATTTTTCAAGAATTGAAAATCCCCCACTAATTAATAAAACCCTAATTCACCAATTCATGAAAGCCATAACTGAAGAAGAACCTCAACAAAATCCTCTGAAAATTCCTTAGCATCCTTGTGAGATGCAAGAATATCTCATAGGGAAAATTGAAAACAATAAAAAAGAATTTCAAACATTGATTGAAAGTTGAGAAATCTTAGTGGAACTAGTTCTTGTTGTTCTACTATCACCACTTCATTGGAATACATCATCTCTCACATAGATTCCATGAGTGGCCAAATTAACATGTGGTCATACAAGAGGGATGAAGAACAACAATTTTGTGCCACCAAATTATCCTACTAACAAATAAAAGAAAAGAAAATATTAAATTTTGATTTTTGTGGATTGTTCATTGATCCACAAACTACATGGTAGTTTTAAGAGGTTCCTTGTCCATTGATGTCAACACCAAGGAATAAGGTCCACAAGATTTAGGATAAGAGATGGAAATTCTTTTACCATCCCCAATGCAACAATAATGAGGTCTCATGGTATTTTTTGAGGAAACTTTGTTGTGATTTTTCCTCAATGAGATCCCAAACTACTTTGACATATGTGAGTTCCAAGGTAGAGGTGGGGGCTCAAGATAGGATAGAGAGTGGGAACATTGTTCCTAGGACCTAACATGAAGACCCCTCACTAGCCCACAAATTGAGCATGTCATGATCCCTTTCATTGTGATGGATACTGTTGAGCTGGAGACTATAGAGTACATTATCTCCCTCACACATACCTTATTATAACTATAGTGTAGGAAAATGCATTCCTTTACATTTTCACATTTTTTTGGGCCCTCCCTATTACAACATGGCTTCTTTATGCTCTAATTGGTCCTATTTTGCATCCACAAGCCTAATTTAATGTATTTTTTCTAAGGATGGTCCTAACATTTATTAAATGACCAATCATAATTCATGTTTTTAGGTTGTGTTCCAGATCTAGTGATCTAGGAATCATATGCCACCTTGAGCATATGGGTCCCACCTAGATTTCGGGGCCTGATCCTGAATATTGCATTGAACTTAATATTTCTTGAAGTTTGTGTCCCAAGTTTAAGCTACTGGGTCTCATACACCCCAACTGGTGTTTGAGTCCTGATTTAGCTTGGACCTATTTTGAATTCAATTCTTGGTAGGATTTTATTCTCCAAGATCTGATGTTGGCTTGTAGTGTTGTAATTTCAAGTAATGTGGCATAAACAAGTATAAATGCAAGGTTATTTCACATAATTTCTCCTAGCAAAGTTTACAAATCATCTAGGCAATTCAAGTATTCGAGCATTATACAAAATTTATGATCAAAAGTGATTACAAGAGCATTCAAGAGTAAATTTTCAAGCATTTGGAGTAGCATTCAAGATTCAAGCATCATGTCAAAGTCATCATGCATCATGTGTGTTTTTGAGCTAACATTTGTTATGTAGGCTTTAATGATTCAAGCAAGCATTCAAAGACATTATCTCATATTAAGATCAAGAATTAAGATCCACATCTATTGGTGCCATTTCACATAATATTTCAACCTTTATTTCAAGGGTTTGGTGAGTTGCAATATTGCATTTTCTCATTCATCATCCCTTCATGCTTTTCTATTTTATTTCAAGGTTTAATTACCAAAATGGGGTTTAACCAAGGAAAACCCCTATCCACTAACAAATCAATTTTTCTCTCTCTTGATGTGTGTTTGTAGACCTAGGTGTTTTAGAGCTTGAATATCCTTTAAAGACAAAGTTGCAAGATTGAAGAAATTTTTCAAAGTTGTCAAGAAGTCATCTTCATGGAAACTCACCTACAAATCTGTATTTAGACATTTTAGACCTAAAAATTGGACAAGATGAAAGCTACAAAAGATCACTAGAGGCTACAGAAACATCAAAAAAACCCTAATAATCGGACTAAATCACCACCTTGGGCGTATGAGTCCCTATATAGCCATTTTACCAGTTTTTAGTGGATTCTGATCAGTCATTAGAAGATTGTAGATCTTTCCCAAAAACCCTAAACTGGGACTAAATCATCCAGTCTGGCGTATGATTCCCAATGCACATCATAAACAACAAATTTCAATATTTTCAGACCTTGTTTAGAAATCTTCACTCCTCTAGGAACCTTTTTGTTTCTCTCTATTTATCAGTCTAATTACATGCTTTTATGTTTCTAGGGTTTAGTGCATTAGAGTTTGCATTTCTCCTTTGAAGCTTCATTTTAATGGTGAACCCCCTCCGTTTAATCATGTATAAGGAAAAATCCCTAGTTCTCCTTCCCTTAATTGGGTCACTTGGTTGAGGGATCTTGGTTTCCTAATGAAGTGAGGTGTGAAATAGGTCCCCTAATTGTTCCATCTCCTAAAAGGTGGAGCATCCTATTTCTAATCATTTCATATTGGTGAACCTAATGTGAAACTAACAAGCAACGCAGTCCTTACAAAATAAAGAAGTTGAAATTTCCTTGCCTGTCATCTAAAACTAAAAGAACCCTACACATACTTCTAAGTCAAAGACTTATCACATTACCACCCATGTGAGAAAATCAAAAACCAAATCCTAAGAACACAAACATGTCTTATTGTCAGTACCATAGAGTTCTTGGACATAGTACTGATGAATGTCATGCTTTAAAACAAATATTCAAAAGGTTTGATATCATAGAGATAGTCCCTTAAAAGGGTTTCCTTCCACTCCTTGCCATATAATAGTTGTAGGATCATAACATCCTCACTATTGTATGTTTTAACATTCATTGCAAATCATTTCAAAATGTAAGGAGCCCTTTCTCATCACCTACCTTGGCTCATTCTTGTCTTGCACTTAGTGGGGCAAGAATTAGATAGCCTTGTCCTACTACTGCACTCATTGTTGTCCCTTTGGCTAGTTGTATACCTTCCATATACAATGAACAAGATTGGGATGTGAACGACCTGCTATAGGTTGAATCTCATGTGCCTTACTAGTCTTGTCTTTGTTTTCTTTTTCATGTTATGTGTGTGATTACATGTGCATAATGTGATCTCCCCATACTATTATGTTTGATGCATCTCTCTCTCTTTGTGGCATTCCTCTATTTGTATCTACATTCTTCTTTATGTCATAAGCTATTATCTTTTCTTTGTCTCATGTTTTCCTTTTGGGGATGATGCAAGGTGTCAAGACATTTAGGTCCCTTCCATGTTGACCCAAAAGATTTTTCTTTGTTTCATTCTTCCTATTCCATGAGTATTTGGTGAATGATAATGTTTCTAAGATCTCTAAGAACATTGTAGCAAAGACATACTGACCTTGAATTCTATGGATCCCTTATATGATTTTGGGATTTCATTATGGGGTAACCCCTTTTCATGGCATAGCTTCATTTGGAAACATATGACTTGACATCTAGGGCTTTCCAAATAAGCTCCCATGTCTTCTTTATTGTTAGCATTGATCATTTGCTACTTTAAAGTAATTTCTCATAGCATTTTGTTTAGTAATTTCTTTAAAGTGGGGGCATACATTGGCATTATTATTTTTCAACTCATATTTTATTGTGTAGTCTTCTTACTTCATGTGATGCATCTTTTTCTTTGTACCGAAATTGGGTGTGATGTCCTTCAAGAGTGTGATCTCTCTTAGCATATTATATTCCTCTTAGTGGCTTGATGCGACACACTGCATCCCCTAAGTTGTGAATCTTCTATTCTTCAATTGGTCCTCTCTTGGAGACATTAGGCATAATGTTCCCTGAGTTAAGACCTTACACGAACTTAGAAAAAATCCTTTGAATGTACCTTACACTATTTTGCATTTATAATAATTGTTATATGGCCACCTTGCATAACACACTTTTCTTGCCTATGGAGCCATCCTATTTATTCATGGGTGTTAGCATATGAATTTTTGCTTGCCTCATGGATCTTGTTGTTCATGTTGTGTGACACCTTATCAAAGTTATCAGGAGGTATAGCTTTGGTATGGTTAGCATATGGGAGCTGAACATAGGAGTGACTTTCTCATAGCCACTTTCTTGTCTGTGTGAGCACATACTAGTCATGTGTGTATGTGTCTCTGAGTGCTCACCTAGTGAACGGCCTAAGGTTCCACTGGACCTTGTGATCATGCATTTGGTTTGCATGGTGGGAATTTCGGTCCACTTGTAAACATTTTTGGACAAACAACTTAGATCTGATCCACATCGTGTTGGATAAATGATCAAGGCTTGATGGACCGTTCTTTTTCTTTTTCCTTCTTCTTTTTGTCTTTGACAGTGTATGCTTGTACCTTGTTGTTGCTTCATACATCATTCACATGTGTGTGCTTTTGTGCTTATGTTGGTTTGCCATAGGATCTTGATCCCGGGGCTTAACATGCACATGAATAGGTTGGCCTCAAATTTGAATTA
The DNA here is from genome assembly GCA_007258455.2 of Sequoia sempervirens. Taxonomy (NCBI): domain Eukaryota; kingdom Viridiplantae; phylum Streptophyta; class Pinopsida; order Cupressales; family Cupressaceae; genus Sequoia; species Sequoia sempervirens. Next base: position 393,139,611 of record VDFB02105785.1, on the reverse strand, counting down.
CTCTATCAATGGGTGCATAGAATGAAGTGTGGACCTATAAAGAAGGTCGGGGACACTCCACAAAACACTTAGAATCACACTGTCAAGATTTGCAAGTCATAGGGACGATCCACAAATGATCAAATTAACCAATTGGCTTGAAAACTATTATGGTGGGTTCAAGAAATTGCCATGAAATTCTCGGAAGTGATAACTTGACGAAAAAAGATCCAATCATGCCTAAATCTTGGAATAAGGAAAATGAACATGTAGATGATGTACACCAAGATCCACAAGGTCTAGTGAGAAAAGATGACGAATCCACCAACATGAACTAAGCAAGAACAAAATAAGAACAAAATTGAAAGAGAATATTTTTAGTTGATGCAAGATTGCCAAGAACCAAGGATGATCCTGCATCAAGAAGGAAAAGGAAGTGAAGAAGAAGAAGAAAAATAATCTAGAGGAAGAGAAAAATAAAAATGAAAAAGGTGGAAATGATGAAGAAGATAATAGGGGTGAAGATAAAGAGGAAGAAATAAAAGAAGAAGAAGAAGAGAAAATGGAAGAAGAAAAGTAGGAGGAAGAAGAGAATGAAAAGGGAGAGGAAGAAAAGAAAAGTGAAGAATCTGCTGGGAAAAATGAAGAAAATGAAAATTAGATTGTAAAATCTCTTAAGAATACTAGAGAATCGTCCTCCTGTAATGGTGTTCTGAAAGGCTTCCTATCCAAGCAAATTAGATTTCAGCCGATAATTCCCCAGGAGCTTCTACAACTTCCTATGATTGAAGGGATTGTGGATTTGGAGAAGATGTCTCTTGTGCATAAAGTGGTGTTAGGAGATGCTATGCAAGCATTCAAAAGGAACTAAATTATTAAAGCACATGAAAGAGGAATATAACTTATAGAAGATTCTCTTAAGGCATTGTAGGAAGTCCTACATGGTGCATCCATTGATACATCTCTCGCTCCTATTGAAAATTTGATATTGTTGTTGGATTATTTCAAGGAGTATACCTCTAGACTTAGTGAAAAGAAAAAACAAGAGGTTGAGGAGTAATTGGTAGAGAAAAGGTTATTGGAATTACATGACAAGTGTGCTCTTGCACACTCAAGCATTGAAAAAAATCTAGAAGCCATGAAGGTTTGTGAGTTAGAAGCAAATGTTTTTCTTGCTTATTGCTTGAAGTGATCAGATGACACTCATAATATTAAGGTTGTTATGGAATCCATTGAGTCTTAGCTATCATCCATCTATGGTATGTACAACCTATCCAAAGATAGAGATGGATCAACCTAGAACACCATCACTATGCATAAAGAAAAGTTCTTTGTCTTGCAGAGGCAGAAGGAAGAAGCTATCAAAAAATTTGATCAGCTGAGTGACATTGTAAGAGTGGAATACACTCTGGTTGGCAAGGATCTACCATGCATAGAAAAGCTTGAGAAGATAAATTTGACTCTTGATACTTCAAATGGTGCATAAGAAACTCTGGTAGAATTGGAATCTCTGAACATGATGCTAATTGTCGTAAAGGATAGCTGGGAGAATGGAAAATCAGTATGGGAAGGTATTATGAAGGAGCTTCAAGGCTTGCCATCCTCCACTTGATACATGTTTCTTTGTTTTCTTTTTTTTAACATTTTTAGTTTTTTTTGGGACACCCTTTGTCCTTGATGTCAAAGGGGGAGTGAAGAATGGTGAAATGCTGGTGTTAGGGGGAGAAGTGTTGTAAATATTCTTTTTGGTGCATGTTGCAATCAATTAAAAAGGGGGAGATTGTTGGAAAAATGAAGAAGAACCTCTCATTTTGTTATTTTGTGTTGTCATTGGTGTCGCCATGATATATGTGTTGCAATTGCAAGATCAAGTCTAAAGTTTTCGGTATTCTAGTCTGGTATCTGAACTGGTATTTTGCTTACATTGTCTGATATTTTGGTCTGCATTTTTTTGCTGGTGATTACTATTGCTTGTGGTTTTGGGAAATGGCTTGTAGACATCAAGAGCATGTACTTTCAAGATATCACATATCCAAATGCTCGTATGGTGTATTGACATTACACTGGTATTTGCAATTGTGCTATTAGGTCTATCCTTGGCCGACCTAATGGATGTATTGTGTAACAATGAATTACTTTTTATTATGTGGATATATGTGCGGCCTATATTAGGTCCATGCTGACTTGATGTAGCATGTTGGATGTGTAAATTGCTTTTTGAGAATTTTTTGTGAAATCTTGAGGCTGATACTTGGTATTTTTGGTGAATAAGAAGTGCATCTAATTAGGTCGACCTAATTGATACTTGCAGAGAGATCATATATATATATATTGGACAGTTTTTGAAGTTTGATAATGTAATGAAAGGTAATGGTAATGTTGTGAATGCAAATGTGAAGAAGAGCGAATATGATGAATTGTGTTAAGTTAGTTTATTGAGCTTCATTGGAACTGAATCTGCACTCACTAGGTGTACTTTATTAGTTCATTTTTCTAGGCACAAGCCATTTTGTCATTGTAATTTTGTAGGAAGTGAGCCTTTGTTTTTAGACAGTGAGTGCTAGCAGTGAGCCACCCATTTTGTAATATCTTATAACCAGTTATACTATATCGTGAGCTAACACTCACCATGGTTTTTCCCATTTTGGGTTTTCCACATAAAAATCTTGGTGTTCATGTGTTCTGTGGTTTCATGTTCTGTTAATTCTTTCAATTATCTTTTCTATTGTATGCATTTGGAATAATTGGATGGTATCTAATTAGCAAATTTAAGAAGATACTGATTCACCCCCCTCTCAGTATCTTGGACAATTAACAAATAGTTTAACCTTATATGAATGATTGTCTCATAACACACTTTGGATGTCAAATAGTTTTCTAGTGGACCTTTGACATCGACACCTCGCTATTTTCATCCTCAAAAAAATTTCACTCAGGTAACCTTTACTATTTAAGGGTGATGTAAAATAATGTTAGATAATTTTGGTAATTGAAAAAACACTAGATTCCATATGATTGTTCTTTTTAACATAATTCTATATGATTGTTCTTTTTGAAACATTGTTTGAAACTTCATATTTGCTATTTCATTTTAAGATGCTAACATCTGAAAAACCCTTCCAATATTCGTGGCATGATGGACCATGCAGTTGGTGCAACAGTAGTAGGTTCTAATCCTTTAACAAAGGTATGTGACAAATTAGTAAATTTCACATTATATTTGGTCATTTATTGGTCTATTATTGAAAATTTTAATGATAATCGTATGTAGTTTAATTTCTATATTGATACTTGATATAGGTGCTTGTCATGCTAGATCATCAACGTGTTGTCATTGCAAATGGGCTTGATGATTATTTGTTTGTAGTAAGTGATTTTTCTATTATATATCATTCCAAAATTCAATTTCTATATATTTATCTCTAAATTTCTTATTGTATTAGTTGAACCTCCAAATAAGTGAATAGAGGAGGATGATTGAGCATGTTTGAAAGAAAACATCATTTGCATATCCATCCAACCGATAGCCGAAGACAACATGTGATCTATTTCCTTCCCCTAGTCGGAAATGACTATGTATTAGGGTCATTTGTTGTATGCCTATGTGGCATTTTTGAACATATGTTTTGTATTATCGATATATGTGACTTTTTACACCCATATGGCTCTTTTGTAGTAAGCCTATATGACTTTATTGGATATATTTTATACTTTATCGACATATATCATTGTATAGCCTTATGGATTTTTGATTAATGCAAATCTTATTTTACCACTGCTATCAAATTATATAGTTTTATCTTGAACTTTGTCAACATGAGGATTAAGTAAATCCTATTTTTGATAGCTATTCTTAAATGATGTTATCATGTGTATTGTGTAAATTGTATTCTTGAATGTTGTAGGCATGGGTGTTGTTTAGTTCTTGATTTTTATTGTTGAATAATCATCAATTATTCATTCGATGCTTAAATAATTACTCATGATTTTTATTACATTCAAGTTTTCACATGTTTTTATAGCTTTTCTAACATTCATTGAAAATGTTATTGAGTAGACATTTAATTATCTAAAGACTCCTGCAGTTAAGGATAATAAACTTGCTAGCTTCTTTAATAAACTATACAACCTTCTTCTTAAGTAGGTCAATAATGCATTCCTATATGAGTGTTATTTTCATGTGTACACTATTGACTTACGTGTATTCATACTTTGTGACTTACGTGTATTCATGTGAATGCTTTGTGACTTATGACTTACGTGTATTCAAGTGTATAATTTACAACTTACATGTATACTTTGTGACTTATGTGTATTCCAATCTATACTTTGTGATATGTGTGTATTCATGTGTATTTGAATACATGCTTCACTTATTAACGTGTATACTTTATGCTTCGTGTCTCATGTGCATACTTCATGTATTATGTGAATCCATGTGTATGCTTTATGCTTCCTGTGTATACTTTATGTATTCATGTGTATGCTTCATTCTTCATGCCGATACTTCATGTGTTCACATGTATGCTTAATGTTTCATGTGTATACTTCACATGTTCACGTGCATGCTTCATGCTTCCTATGTATACTTTATGCATTACCTGTATTCACATGTATGCTTCATGCTTCATGTGTATACTTCACGTGTTCATGTGTATGATTCATGCTTACTATTATACTTCATGTATTGGGTGTATTAACATGTATACTCCATACTTCTTGTGTATACTTCATGTATTACTTGTATTCATATGTATGCATCACACTTCATGTATCACATATATCTATGTGTTTTATTTGTGACTAGATGTATTTTCAACAAGATTACTCCATTTGTATTTACGATTAACTTGTTCTTAGAAAGTATGAAAATATTAAAAAAATTGTCTATTGAAATGCTTTCTAGGTTGATAAGCACTAACAAATTAACTTACCCAAAATTGAATTACTATTAGTATCCAAATGCAACAATGAAGAGTTGTAACTATTGAAAAGGTATGATTCCATCAAACTTGTGAAATAAAAGGGAGAGTATTTCATTTGAGAAAGACATCCATAATGTGTATTGTTACGCCTTGCATAACCACCTCATTTTATTTTGGAACAAAATGGGTCCCCCTTTGTTTTTGTTTTGTCCTTGGTGTTTTTTTGGGTCTTAAGAGTTGTTTGTTTTTCTCCTAAGTCTTTCTTTCTTTTGGTTTGTCGAAAGCGGAGCTGGTATAGGAAATGGAATTATAACTCTTTACAAAGTTCCAAGTCTAGATTCAATCTCAATTCTGGTTTTGCCTTTGGGTATGTGCAGAATCATCATGGAAAAAATAGGCCCTTAAGTGGTGAAAATTTTAAAAAAATCAGAGTTAGGCAACTTGACATAAAAATTTGAATAAGTTATCTATATTATTTCAAAAATATGTAAGAATAGAATCTGTAGAAAACTGAATGTAGTTTCTAAAATACTAGGTTTGTTTAAAAAAATCTATTTGCTGAAAATTTGAAATTCAATGCAATAGTACTTAAATTTTAGGAAAAATAAAGAAGTAGGTGTCATCGGCCACCTAACCACAATATTAAAAATGTAATAATTTTTATAAGATTTTAGATATAAATAGAGGACTCATGTCGATGTGATGCATATTTTTTGTAATTATTTTCCAAGTAAATAATTAATTATGAATTTTATTACAACAAAAAATATAAAAACTCATATGTCGACCACCTTAACTTTGTCAAAACTTATGAAATTCAATTTTTCATTTTAATGTTATATTATGACATAGAATGTGGCACATGTTTTGGATTGAGAGAAAATGTGATACCATTTTGAAAGCTATAGATGTTTTTCAATCAGCCTATCAATCAAGACTTTGAGTAGTAATTCGAATAGAAAATGAATAATAATTACTTATTAAATTCAAAGTAAAGAATAATTTATATTGGTGGAAAGCTAAGAATCTCCTTTAAAAACCCTTTTCATTTCATCAATTTTGGGTAAAAAAAGGGTCATCAGCCACATACCCATCATATTGCCACTTTTTGGCCCATCATGATCCTGCACATACCCCTTTCTTCCTTGTTCTTCTTCGTTGTCTTTTGGTTGGTCTTGCACTCTCAAGTCCATTTCTCCCTTGAGTCATTTCTTGTTTTCCTTGTGTTTTTGTTTTGGCCACAACAGAAGAGGAACCAGGATGGAAGTGAACTTGGAACTTTGTAAATTTCCAGATTCTATTTCCGTTTTGATTCTGACTCTACTTGTTCGCTTTGTGTTGTCATTTTCATTGGTGTCCGGGTAGGGTCCGGTTTTCGTTCCGGTCCCACTTCCCATAATTTATATTGTCCATGTCTTGGTTCTTGTTCCCTTTTCAGGAGTGGAACTAGAATCAGAGGTCGAACTTGGAACTAGAGATTAGTTCCGGTTTTGGTTTCGATTCTTCCCCCTTCCCCTTCATTGTCTGTCTTTTCTGGAGGACCAAAACCAGGTGTGGAATTGGGTAAGAAACTTGTTAAAGGTTTCTTGTTCTATTCTAGATTCAGGTCTGTGTCCGCCATGCCTTTGATTTCCACATGAGTTAACTATTCGTTTATGTTGTTTGCTCTGCCCACGACTGACCACATTTATGGCATTAATTACAACCTCCTCACACGTGTGAAATGGTTTTTAAACCTTAATCAAGGTTAACTGGCTGATTATCATTATTTTCTAAGTCATTTTAGCGAACCAAAGCCAGGGTAACTATGAGAGGAGTGTGATTTGATTTCGGAGGTGAGTGGTGGGTGAATTCTTATTTGATTTCAACCTCTGTTGTTGGCATTTTGAGGTAGGGTCTTTTCCCGCTCTTTTCCTATTTGCTTTGTTGCTTTGTTTTCATGTTCTTTCTTGTCGTATTCTTGTGTGTTCATGGGATTATGTTTTCTATGAATCTTCGCTTGTTCTTTTTTGTCTTTTTTGTTTTTTCTTGTCTTTTTTGGTTTTTGGTTTTTCTTTTTCTCTCTTTCTATTCATTTTTTTCATTCTGCTATCACTTTCATGGTAGGTCCATTTTTTCATGCCCTAGTTTCTAATTAGGGTTCTATTTGATAGGGTTCTTCATGCTTTAAATGCGTTAGGATTTGTTTGGAGACCCGTCTGATCATTCTTCCATGTTAGTTCTATGATTTCCATGTTGGGTTTGTGATGCCCTAATTTTTTGAGTCGATGTGTCGTGCAAACGAGGGTTTGCTTGATGACCTTTACAAAATATCCAGCCCTAGGGTTAAAATTGGTCTTTGTGTGGTTAAAGGGTGAGGTTAAGCCCCTCTTTTTGGATTTCCTTATAATCCCATGTGACCTAGGTCCTTAATTTCATGTGACCATATCCTTGAGAAAATTACTCTGTTTTGAGTAGTAAACTGGCAGAAGTAGAAATGGGAACGAACTCGTCCCATGGATGTTTACATTGAGGTTAATCCCCAAAATAGTCTCGCTTTTGATTACTATTGATTTTGGTCTTCATTTTCTCTTAGCAGAAGTGGAACCAGAGTGGAGCTCAAACTCTGAACTAGCGATTAGTTCTGGGTTCGGTTTCCATTCTGATCCCAGTTCCGATATTGATCCCGACGCTGGTCTTGATCCCACTTTGTGTCAAAGTTGTTCCCTATTCCTTAATCTTTTGTGACTCTGATTTTGATGAATTTTCAAATTTGGATAAGTATGAAAGTTTTCCTGAGGAAGTAGA